>VDFB02047230.1:468966306-469024668 GCA_007258455.2 Sequoia sempervirens
AGAGAGGTAAAAACCATAAATTTTTTTACCAAAATAATCAATACCAAAACCATGGTATCTTATAAAAACCCAACAACCACCTTGGAGAGCATCTTCCAAGAATAGTGTACTCCCTAAATAAAAAAAATTTAACCACAAAGGCATAGATAACCCACAACTTCTTGATGAATCACATACTCAAGTGTAGAACTCCCTTTTAGAGCTTACTAATTACTATGGGTCTTGTTCATTGTGAAAAGATTCTCCACTTCTACCTATAGTTCTTATAAATGGGAATGTGTCTTAAATGAGTCTAAACTAAAATGTAAATTTCACAATAGTGCTCCACCTCCCCCATGAATTCATATGAAAGCTAATGCAAAAATTTAAGAAATATAAATTATAAATTAGTTCTCCAATTAGAACCTAAGAATTCAAGTACACTTTCTAGGAGTGTTTGAGACATATACAAATACATAAGATTTACTAGGTTAATGGTACCTTAATCCTAATACTATGAATGAGAATCCTATGTAAACTTCCACTCACACACCTACATCTCTACAAGGTTGCTTCCCATTTCATTTCTCTTGTAGATTTACAAAAATTACATGCACATTTACACTTCTCATAAACTTCCTACCTCATTCACCTTCCACTTTCTCACAATATTTCAACACTCTTAACACCTTCATGTGGGATTACAAACCCCATACACATCTATCCACTCTTTATTATTTTCTTTCTAATTATGCATTCCCACATGTCTACATTTCCATTTTATTCATTTCTTTTAAAGATTTGGACTACATGGGTAATTTTCAACTCCTTGCATAATTGCTTTTATTCCCTACAATTTTGACTTTCCTAATTTATGTTGGATGTCCTTGCAAACTTCCCCTTCCTTTCAAGAACTTCTATCCATGGACTTTTATTCTTTGATTTCACAAATCTCCTTGATTCTCCAACCATATATTCACTCATGAAATTTTTGACTTCTCACAAACATTTCCAAATCCAAATTCCACTTGTGCCTTATACTTTTGTAACTTGGACAAATTCTATACCTACTTCCCTATATGATCCAATATGCTATTACTACCTATATTTGAATACAATGGGGTTGTGTAACTATCATAATCTTGCAATAATTATTTAAAAGCCCTAGAGGTATGGATCCAAATATAAAATCAAGTGATGATGATATAAATAGGAATGTACAAATTGAATGCTATAAATGAGATTTAATTTTTAGGTCTACAAATAGGTACCAAGCTACTCCTCTGAGTGAAGGAATGGTGGTTTTTTCACTCCAAATCATCATATATTAGATCTAGGAGAGATTTGTTTTGTAACTATATGTATTGGCTCACTTAATTCATTGATTTGTGCATTATCTTTGAGACCCCGTCTAATAATTAAAGAGAAATGTTATTGAACTACTATAAATACAAGGATAAAATAGGTTAAAGGGTTTGGTCATTGAACCAATTTCCTAGCCATATTTTTTAAGGCATTAAGGGATACAAGTTTAGTCTATAATAGGATGGGATATATCTTGTAGATCATAGGAAGAACATTCAATGAAAATAATGCACATAAATAGATCTCTCCATGGAATTTTAATTATTTAGGGGGATACTCAAATCCAAATGTGGGTCCTCACTTGCAACATTTTTCATTATGAATATATTATGGGTTAAATGAATGTGACAACTTCTAAAGAATTACAATCTCTTTTTAATGGTCATTATTTTATTTTATATGGGTTATCATAATAATAATATGGATTACTAACTATGTTCAATTGAATGAAGTGCTATGCATGTACACATTTAGTTTTATTTATGATTTGTAGGTATATTCCCCCTTCCTTTTAGGTTATCAATCTTTTCAATTTTATCCATCCATATGTCCTTACTATTAGGAGTAGGCTAGAGATCTACACATTTTCATGATTCAGTGATACAACTTAGGAATTATTCTAGCAACCTCAAACAACTTAGAGAATCATGTCATGCATACCTACACTTTGCACTTGTGTATGGAATATTAATTATATTCACTCGGGATATTTTCATGTTGTTATCTTAAGCTCCATGTATATAATAATTTAGTTATCAACTCAATAAGAGGTTATAAAGGTAGCTAGTTAGCCTTTGACCTTGTGACAAATCTTGGATCTAATAATACTTTAGGTATAACTACTACTAGTTTAGTCATGTGTACACCATTATTTATTTTATGTTATGTTAAGGATACCTCTATGAATGCTCCTCCTAGGTTTAGTTGAGCCCAAAGTAAAGGTTAGTTTACCCACTCATAAGAATTGGTCTGTTCATGCCACTATTTGAGCATAAATTCTACCTATTATATTTGTCACCTTTCCCTAGTTTTAGTTATGTTGCCAATCTTTGGGGTTTTTTGGGATACATTTTTTAATATCTAAAAAACCTCAAAGGGGGGTCACAACATAGTGGTGGAATTAGCATAAAGCCATTGTTAATTTCTATTTAGTTTTGTACATGCCTTGGGGAATACATTTATTAAAATTAAATATTGACAAATTGTGCACTCTTGTGTTGGATTTGGCTCATATCTCAATTCCTATTTGTCCCCATTTCCTTCCACTTACACTAATTCCCACACATTCAACATCCATACAGGTCATTTATTGCACCCAATTCATACTTACCTCAATACAATGACTCTTTTCCTGTAGATTTACCATTTCAATAACTAGGTTCATTTTTGTACCATTTGGAATCGATCCCATAGCTAATGAAAGTGAACCTCAAATTTAAAATTTAGAATTCAAATTTCAACTTTCTCACCCCTTTTCACTAGCCATTATGAGCTAACTTAACACATATTTGGGTGACATGTTTTTATGTCTTGGCATTTAGCTTAGATCTTAAATATGTCACTAGTACACATCTAGACACATAAGGAATAAAAAGAATATGAGTAACATATTTTTATTTCCTAAGGGATAAAGAAATTAGAATCTATATTATATTCATATGGACCATTTACATGTTTGTGTATTTTGTCTTCAAATATTTTTTTAGACTTGTAAAGTCAATTGAACTAGGGATCTAACCTAGGAAAACTTGACCCTAACAATTCAATAGATTATTTCAAAGTTTTTATAAATATTGTAGTCCTAACCAGTACATTATAAATTAAAGATCAAAGCTAAGCATGTTTCAAAATTTGTATCTTGCTAGCCTAAATTTGTGCATCATGGTTCAAAACCATGGTGCTTGGGATTGACCCTTGGAGTTTTTTCGTGCCTATTTAGATATTAAGACAACCCTCAAATAGAAGGCATAATTTTTAAGATAGTGGTGAATTGATTCTACACATTATCAATATTATTTTCATATCATTGTTCCTAAAAATGAGTACTTAATTTTCACCTATTTAATTATCACTTTTATTATTATATTTATCAACCCAACTTAAATTTAATTTAGAGTAGTTATTTGATTACTTATTACACTAAATTATAATTATTTATAAATGTAGTATTTTTTTTTATGCTACCATATCGTGCTTCAAATATTTTATATTTTTATAAATCTCATGAAACAACATCCTACTTTATAATAAAAAAGAAATAAGATAAATAAAAAATTTAAAAATAAAATCGTGAATTAATTTAACAAAGACCAAAAGCGATATTGGGATCCCTGCTAAGGTGTTTGAAGTTATGGATTTGCATCAGAAGATCATTGCTAGTGATTTGGAAGCGGTTGATATTTTGAAGAACTTGTAGGTGTTTGTCGTTTCTATCCCTCTTTTTGACTTGTTTGTGGCTCATTTTTTGTTAATGGTTGGTTGCTTCGTCTAGTTTTGATTATCTTTTAAACATCAGTTCTTTTTGTGTAGGATTTTGAAATCCCTTCAAAACATGTTTTACCTATAATAAAAAAACAAAGATCAATAATCTTTCAGAATATTATATAATCCATATATATTTATTAAATAACTATTATATATGTATGTATATGTGGAGAAGGATTACTAATAAGCCTATTCATTTAAACATGCACAAATAGAGTTGACAAGTGAGAGTTAACTAAAGTTAGATATAAGCTATCATCCCATTGACAAACAAGCACAAGAGGTGTGTAAAAGGAGATGAAGTTAGTTGGACTTTAGTTATGTAATGATAAATTACATGGAACATGGGTGACACCATCCAACAAAGGGGATCCAAACAAATCATAGCCTTGTCTTGTCCCCACAACATGCCTCACATTTTCTAGGAGATCATGTGGACAACACTAACTATCTCCATTAATATAATATTTGTTTCCAACTATAAAGTGGATCGTACTACTTGCTGATGTTGACTTTATTATCCCTCAATATTATTAGGTTTCCACAATCCATAAGAATATGAGAGAGCAATTTCTGGATTAGATTGTGTAAGCTTTTTTTGGATCGACGTTTCGGATCACACTCCGTGATCCATCATCAGGATAGAGAGCTCAAGGAGATCTTCTTTGCTAGCTTATTCCTTAGAAGCTCAAGCTGTTTGGATTTGAAACATAGTTCCCTCCCATGAAGGGTATCAATCAATATTATTAGGTTTCCACAATCCATAAGAATATGAGAGAGCAATTTCTGGATTAGATTGTGTAAGCTTTTTTTGGATCGACGTTTCGGATCACACTCCGTGATCCATCATCAGGATAGAGAGCTCACGGAGTGTGATCCGAAACGTCGATCCAAAAAAAGCTTACACAATCTAATCCAGAAATTGCTCTCTCATATTTATTATCCCTTTAAATTATTTAAATGGATATAATATTTCAATCAACAATATAAATTTTCATAGAAGTTAGGGATGTAACTAGAATCCAAGCTTGTGTCCTTAGTTAAAATATTTATTTGATTTAGTTAAGAGCCATATATATATATATATAAACCCACATTTAGAATAAGAAGTTTAAAATTTTAAAAACGGATTAAACTAGAGAAAAACTCAAGCCATTTATATTTTCATTATTTAGTGGTTCATAGTTTTCATCCTTTTCATCTTTTTTTTGGATTTAGTTTGCTTTAAAGTTGAGGGTTTATTTTTTTTAATTGTATAAGTAGTGTATCTTTTATTTATCACTGGATGGAAATATAATTAGTTATTAAAAACAATTTATTATTGTGATTAGGTAAATTCTGGGTGTTTACATTTGTCTCATTTGAAATGACATTGTGACTAGAAAAAGTAATATTGTTTCAATAATATTTAGTATAATTTTTAGAATAAAAATAAATACAAAAATACAAAAATAATGAATGGTAGTTCTAAAATAAAATGAAAAGTTATATTAAAAAGTAAAACAAGTATTTTATCAAAATATATTTTTTCAAAGGGATGGGGCACGAGTTCGATTGGCTAAAGCATCTTCTTGTAGGCAATAGGTCCTGAGGTCTGATCTCCTCCTCGCCCCCATAGTACTAGAAGTCATGTCGCATAGGTGTCATCAATCTTGTGGTAAAAATTTACCAAACGCATTGTAGTTATTGGAAGGCTGCCCAATTCCTACAATCTAAATAAAATAAAATAATTTTTAAATAAAAATCTTAACAACAAATATTACAATCAAATCTTCACCAAACACAAACCTAAATATCTTCATAAAATATAAAATTAAATTTATTTTTCAAAAATCTATTTTCATTTAAGTGGACTTGTAATATCCACGTCACAAATCTTATCACTTGAATACAAATTTGGGGTAGGATAATGAATTGATTTGAATGGAAATGGTACGCTTTCATACTAGACAAAGTCATTTATTCCTCGTCCCTAACATGGGTACATTAGAGGAGACAAAGGAATATAAGGAAAGTTGTCCCCATAAAACAAGATTTTGTAGGATCTTTTGGCAATATTATCTAACGAATGTTAGAGCTGAAATACTATCACACTAGTTGGAGGTTTGCTAAAGAAAATATGTACTCATTGACTTCCACAAACTCTACTATGCCTTTGATATTCTTTTTCTTTTTTTTCAAAAATGACTTTTCCAATGTTCAAAGGATAAGTGATCATCTTATATAAATAATTCAACCATAAACAATAAAATTTGAAATCCTTTTGCAAATTTTAGAATAAATTTGTTAAAAAAAATACATACGAAAATAAGGTTATTTTAAAAATATTATTTTAATCTAAATCAACTTCCTTTAAATAATTCCAAATTTTCATTCAGGAGTTACATTCTTGAATCTCATTACAAAATAATTAATATTTAGAAAAATTTCATAAAGTTTATGAGTGTCAAAAAATAACTAAAATATAGCTACTAAAAACAATTATTATAAAAATAATGATAAAATTCATCTAAAAAAAGAAACTAATTCATAACTAAAATATTATAAATATTTTCTTAAAAATAATTGTGCCCAAATTTCTAGCGACCTTAGTAATAGGGGACCTCATTTGCAACTATCTATTGTCTTCATTAATAATTGAGAAAACTTCAACAATGGTATTTCAACTTTGTTAGCATCATTTATCCAACAATATTTTGTTGATTTGACATCAAATTTTCTTGCATTCTCCCCCTTGGTATCAAGTACCTATGTTTGTAACTTTGTCTTAAAATATTATATTTCCTAGTGAAGGGCACACAATCTACTAAGAGGGGGGCTAAATAATTGAACCCCATAAGGTACATGAGACACTTATCCCAAATAAGGTTCATGGTATTAGACATGGACCTAGAAACCACATTGATGTATGACAATTGATGAGGAAATTCATCCTATAATTCTTGAATGACTATGACTTTGATAGCTTTTTTCTTGTTTTTGATATTTGAATAAAAAATATAACGCAATTATACATGATCATAATGTTGGGATATGGTGTTGTACACCATTGCATAAATTGATTTATCATAATATTGTAATTAAATAATTATTTAGTTGTGATGCACCTTAGTGGTGTGGTTAATCACACTAGGTAATTATTTGGAGACTCACTTATGTTGTATTGTAATATTGTATTATTATTTAATGTGTGGGAGACATGTGATAATAATTTAATATTGGGGAAATATTAAATAATGTGATGTCTTAGTACCCAATATTAAATAAGGGGTTAGTGGTTTTGTATTCACATGGTTTTGTGGTACATGGTTTCACTTTACCACTAGTTGTGTTATGTGTGAGCTTGTGTCTATAAAAGCAAACACATGTGTAGTGGTTTAGGTTGGCTGAGTGGTTTGGCTATCATTATTGAGTCTTCTTGAGAGTGCATTTGTGAAGCATGGTATGGGATGTGTGGGTTTATACTTGGACACATGCGAATGCAGTGGAAGGCTTGATGCTTCAGAAGTGTTTATTATAACTCTTGTATTTGCTTTATGGATGATTAATATGATGGAGTATGGATGCTTTTGGAGGTTGGGTTTTTCCCTCTTTAGGGTTTTCCCAGGGTATATCTTGAGTCATCTTTGAAGGGTGTGTTGTCTATTTTCTTGCATGTGGATTATGAGCACTTATTTGCATTGTTATCTCTTTTGGGTTATGTGGAAATTGTCATACAATGGCTGCAAGTTTCGTTACAAGTGGTATCAAAACTTTCATGGTTGGAGATTTTTTATTATAACCCTAGGTTGAGAAAATGTTGGTTAAGTTTGAATCTATGCAATGCATGAGATAATGAAAGACATGGCAAGATATGAGGGTTTTGCAGGTTGTTTGTTGTAGATCTAAGTATTTTGGGTTTGCTGTTATGATGGGTTGTTTGCAGATTTGAGTTGTGAAAAAAATAGGGCAAAATAGGGTTTCTTGGTTGTGCATTCAAATGGATGTTTTATGGGGGAAATTTCACAAATGACCTCCTGGGACAAAATGGACCTTATGGTTGGATTCAAGTTGGCCGAGAGACGAATTTTGATATATAATTTTCCCTATTTTGGTTATTGGAAAAAAAAATGTTTTTTTTTTTGAAAAATGCCCTATTTTGTATTCGTACAGGGGTCAAATTTATTCAAGAAATAAAAATTAAAAAAATAATTAAATCATGTCGAAATTAAAAATTTCCTTACAAATATAAAATAATAATAAAAAGAGTTATTAAAAATGCTGATGAAATTCATTATAATTTCTTTTTGAAAAAAATAAAATAAAATAAAATTTCAGAGGGGGTCGAACCCCCCCACCAACCGACCATCGTATAGGGCCGATGGCACCTATCGGCAGGTACCGCCGATGACCTGCCTCGTGGGCCCCGTTGACTCCCTTATGGGGAGTATAAACATTTATTAAAAACTTTTTACATGTCTTTTAACATTTGAAAAAATCCGCGATACACTTTTAAATCTTTCGGTAGTATTTGTAATGGAACCCGATGAAAACTTTTGTTATTTAATCAAAATTAGTAAGAATTTTGGGTCCATAGCTCAAAACGGGTAGCGCCGCTGGGTGGCTCCGCCACCACTGACGGACCACTGTCCCACCACTGGAGAGCCACGAGGAGGGGTGGTGTTTTTTCCTCTTGTATAGTGAGATTGTGTTTTTTCTTCTGAGGGGCATAACTTTCACCCAGGTGGTCCTTTTTTTCTCTTCTTGGACTCGTTGGAAAGGTGACTTAGAGATCTACACTATGGTGCTAGGGATTTTTCCATATTTTTCATTTTTAATAGTTCTTTTCTTGGTGTAAGTCAGGTGTTTTATTTGAGCTTCGAGAGGTGATATCAGGTGCATACAGAGTCAGATTTTGGACTTCAAATAGTCGATGAAAAGCTTGTTCAGAGCACTACACATTGGATTAGGTTTGGATTTGTTTTGAAGTGATTTATTTGTTGATATTCTATCCTGATATGTTTATGGGTTTCTTTGACTATGGTGATACTACGAGCTTATGGATATTATCGAATCTAGGATATTTGATGTTGGATTAATTTATGCTCAATTGTACATCTTAGATTACTCTCTTTTTGACATGGTTATCAGTTTGGTTGGATTTGTATGCTTCATTGTTGTATCTGTAAGTTGTGTAGCATTGTAGGCAGTCTATACTTACTTGTTACACCTATGACTTGGACATGGGTTGTCTATGCCCATAGATATTTCAATGTTGATGCATTTTCAGTTTTGGTGGCTTGGTTTAGTTACTTGGTTTGATGGTTTTGATGTCATGTTGAGGAGGTGAGATGATGTTACTAGGTATAGTCATGATGTGAGACCTATGCAGTTGACTATATTATGCAAATATGTGGACATGGTTGGGTTGAGTTGTTGGTACATTTGGTGGTGATCATGGTGTCATGGATGTTTCTTTTTCTTTAGAGACTTTGGCATGTCATGATGGTTTATGCAAGTGCATTGTTGGTGGTGTTGGATTGGATTTTGATTTAGGTTGTGGCAGTGAATCTTCTTGATATGAGGACCATGGTTTACTTTGCTTTCTTATTGAGGATCTCATGTTGCATTTGAGTTCTTTGATTGTATGAGGGAATCTCTTGGTTGATCTTCATTAGGAGATTTTTATCACAATGTCATGATAACTTGTTACATTCATTGGTTATAAAATTTTAGTGGTAGCTTTTGACAGTGATGGATTGGCGGTGATGGATATGTTTATGATGGTTTGTTGGTGGTGTAGGTATCTTCTTGGCTTGGAGATCTTGGTTTCACTTGTATGTTACTAATATTGCAGTTTAGTGTGTGCAGACCTAGATGATCTTCATGGAGAGGATGGTTGTCATGATTCCATGTGTAGCTCATATCATGGTTCAGTGGGAGTTGTTGGTAGTGACGTGGATGCATCATTGGTATGGTTATCTTCATGTGATTGGGGATATGTTTTCTTGGTTTAGAGTGGTTGCTATTATGTCATGGTTTACTCTTGATGCATTCTTAGAGTTGTGGCATGGTACATGTTCTCTTGAGACCAAGATATATATATATATATATGTTATGGTTTATGTGATCTCCTAGGAGGAGATGGTTAGATCATGGATGTCATGTTTATATTCCTGATTCATGATTGGAGCTTTGACATTGATCGTAGTAGTTCTCTTTATATTGGGTACATTGATCATTTGCTTGATTACTTCATGATGGTGCTATGTTGCATTTGGAGTTTGGCATGGATTGATTGGTTACAGGTACTCATGGATACTTAGAGACTTAGGTGATGGTTGGAGTTCTCTTGTGATTAGAGACATTTGCTTGAGACAATTACTCTTTGGAGGTTTTAGTAGGAATACCAAGGGAATTTCACCTGGATATGGACATGAGTTGATGCTAAAATGATAGAGGAGATTGTTCTTGGAATGAGTCATGATGACTTGGTTATCTTAGAGGAGCATTCTCATTCCCCACTCTTGGTCTACTCGGTAGCTTATGATTTGAGAGGTATTTTCCCATTATATCTTTCAAATGTGATATATTTTGTGCTTTGATTTATCATGGGATTGAGTTGATTCATGGTGATTGATTATGGATACTCATTTGAGGATGGTTTAGCATGAGTTTATATGATTTATCTTTCATAGATATGGATCTTGAGCTATGGATAGTTAGTTCTGGAGGATTCACTTTAAGGAATGTTTGGCATGGTTATCTCCTTGTGCATTTGAGTTTATGATATCGATCTTTGATGAGGATTGTTAGGAGATGGATTATTGGATGATTTCTAGTTATGGGGATGGTTACTATGAGTTTGATATTCTTTTTTTGAGAGGCTTACATCCATGTTGGCATTGTTACATTGATTCATATGTTGTACTTGATCTATGAGATTGAGTGTTGTGGATGTTGTTGAGGATTTTCATTTGGGGATATTTAGATCATACTTGACACAGTAGTACACTTTTGAGGTGTTGGTAGGAGGACATTATGTTTTACAAGTTTCTCTCTTCATGGTTCTCCTTGGATGTTCATGCTTTTGGGAGAATGGTGGCAACATGTTGTTAAAGATTATGTAGCTCTTGGGTTGTATGTGTCGATCATTGATATTGTTCTTGGTATTTCATACTTTCATTTACTTATCACACCTTGATGTATAGTGTTGATTGGTAGACTTGATATGCTTTGACATTACCTATACAGTGGGAGTTCCTGGATATGTATGTTCTTCATTGAAAAATTTGATACAGGGAGCATGGTTATAGTTTATAGGTTGCGGCTGGTATTGGCATGGTGTGATGGTTTATAGGTGGCATTGTTGTTCTTGCCACCAGGGTTCAAACCCCGTTGGGGTGTTATTGTTGAATGGTTGTATCCGGTTCATAGCTCCGGTCAAAAGCGTTTACCCCTTGAATAAAAAAAATAGTTTATAGGTTGCATATGTTCTTGGCATGAGTTTACTGATGTATTGATACCTTGGAGGTATGGATGATTGGATGTATTAGCATGTGTTGTGGATACTATTTTTGATTGTGTGGATTTTTTAGTTAACAGTAGCTTGGTTAGAGCCTTTGTTATCACTTGGATTTGATGCTTGTGCTTGTGGATTGGTGCACCTTCACCTTGGCATGTTCCTTTTCTTCCATATGTGGCACATTGGAAGATGAGAGGAGTTCTTTCTTGAGATGGTGGTCACTTTGTTCTTATTGTAGGTATCTTGATGGAGCACGAGATCATGTTACAGATTCATGTGGTTACATGTATGGCTATGATGATGTATTTCATGTATTGATCCCTTATGCAATGTATACAACAAGTGGGAGAATGTTGGGATATGGTGTTGTACACCATTGCATAAATTGATTTACCATAATATTGTAATTAAACAATTATTTAGTTGCGATGCACCTTGGTGGTGTGGTTAATCACACTAGGTAATTATTTGGGGACCCACTTATGTTGTATTGTAACATTGTATTATTATTTAATGTGTGGGAGACATGTGATAATAATTTAATATTGGGGAAATATTAAATAATGTGATGTCTTAGTACCCAATATTAAATAAGGGGTTAGTGGTTTTGTATTCACATGGTTGTGTGGTACATGGTTTCACCTCACCACTAGTTGGATTATGTGTGAGCTTGTGTCTATAAAAGCAAACACATGTGTAGTAGTTTAGGTTGACTAAGTGGTTTGGTTATCATTATTGAGTCTTCTTGAGAGTGCATTTGTGAAGCATGGCATGGGATGTGTGGATTCATGCTTGGACACATGCGAATGTATTAGAGGGATTGATTCTTCAGAAGTGTTCATTGTAACTCTTGTATTTGCTGCATGGCTAATTAATATGATGGAGTATGGATGCTTTTGGAGGCTGGGTTTTTCCCTCTTGAGGGTTTTCCTAGGGTATATCTTGTGTCATCTTTGATGGGCATGTTGTCTATTTTCTTGCATGTGTATTTTGAGCACTTATTTACATTGTTATCTCTTTTGGGTTATGTGGAAATTGTCATACAATGGATACAAGTTTCCTTACACATAAGGGTTGAGCTCCATTGAATCCCACATACAAGTGGAGATATCAACCCTTTTATTCTTCATGGCCACCTTCATTTTGTCCAAAAAGTAAAGGAACAAAATGAGTAAAAAATGGAATGAGGCTTCAAGATATAAAACCACCCCTACATGTAGTAATTAATAGATTACAACTTGAAAATATTTCCAAATAAATCACATGGTTTTTTTGTATAATAAGTCACTTAGCTACACTTAGCATTGAATATGTGTGCATCATTAGATATTTAGATTGATTTTGGGTCCCCTCAAATTTACTTGATATTAATACACACACAAATCCTGAGAGAATATGTCAGAAGAGAATGATGAAGATCAACAAAAAATATAATCCTTATCACCAATAAATCTTATGTGTGATCATTAAAATATCTGGTTGCAATCTATAAAACTTGAGACTTAGAATATAAATAATCCAAACAAATTAAGAAAAAAGAGAACAATTAATTAATGCCTAGTTCCTCAAGGTAGAGGACCTAGCTTAATTGGCTGAAGTATCTTGTTGCAGGAAAGAGGTCATGAGGTCTAGTCTCTCCTCTATCCTTGTGGTATTGGAGGGTGTGTCGTGCCAGCGTCACGGTCATGTGAAAAAGGTTTACCAAGCACACTACAGTTTATAGGGAGGCTACCTTATTCCCGTAGTCTAAAAAAAAGAAAATAAAATTAATGCCTAGTTCCTAATTTGTTTGATATGAGCCCTATCTTTATTTTTTTAAGTCAATTAAGATTGCCCCCTTTTTCATGAACGTCTTGAATTTGAAAGGTTTCTTTTGTTTGATTAATGGTAATGCTAGATAAATTTTTAACTACTTTGTTGATTTCTCTATAGTAGTGCTTACATTCAAAATACTCAAATGAGTTTATAAGGAACCAAGTTGAATGAAGAATATTTTAAACTTCTAATTTTATGTTGTCCTCCATTTGATAGGATTAATAGATATCATAGAGTGATATATTTAAATTAACCGTGCAACCTTAGTTTGATACATAGATTAGAGGGGTTTTTGAAGTGGTCATTCTTTGAGAATTTCACTATCCCAACTAGTAAATTTAGCTAGGGAATGGGTCTTTTAGTTATGTAGACCATAATTATTTCTAATATAACCTTGTCTAATTTAATTAAAACCCTACATTATGTCCCCCTAAGCCCATTTGTGCAACCTTGGTTAGTGATAAGCCTGAGCCCCCTATTGAAACCCCAAAAAACCCTCCATTAATGCTTCTGGCTCCAAGCACAAACTTAGTCCCCTTGCCACTTGTGTTGTGTCCCCCTAAGCCCATTTGTGCAACCCTGGTTAGTGATGAGCCTAAGCTCCCATTGAAACTCCAAAAAACCCTCCATTGTTGCTTTTGGAGCTCCAAGCTCAAACTTAGTCCCCTTGCCAACCAACCTACCCCTGATACCAAAACCAAATAGTAGAGTAAAAATAAAAAAAGTAACCTTGTATAGACCTAGATAAATGTTGCGGCTGATTTGTGTGAGTTAAAGAACATTCTGTCAAGAGGGTACACAAACATGTGGGCAATTCTAACCTTGATGTGAAGAAGAAAAATACCATCTCCTTTATGTGGAAGAACCTATTTTAGAGAATGAGGAAGGGGATGTTGATACCAAAGTATCTAGTGAGGAGGATACCATGACTGCCATTGAACAAGATGTTGGAGTGGAATTGACTAGTGTGATGAGATCTAAGAGATTGGATAAATAAAAGCTTGAGGTTTTAATTGACAACATCTCAAACAATTATGAACACGATAACAAGCAGGAGGAAAACAAGCATAACACTGTTGAGGATGTAGATGACTATGTTGAGGGCTTGAGTCACTTCACAAAGCTTAATAGGATGTTTTTGGAGGACTCCACCCTGGACTCCTCCAATCACCATTTGGGGAAGGAGGAGGCTAGCATGCTTGGACATGGCACTAATGAGGACTACAAGGCTTTGATGGCCCGTGTCATCACTCTAGAAAGGAAACTGAATCATCTTACTTGCTTCACCATCAAGGTGATTCATCACTCTCTCGTTACTTTTGCATTTGTGTTGCAGGATGAAATCAAGAAAAAATTAACCTAACACTAATCCCAGTTAAAACCAGGATAAGAAAGACGTTTTCAAATTCCTCATGGAGGAATGGGAAAACATTGCTAAGTAGTGGTCTAGGGGTTTTGACTGTTCCCCTTAGGGATTTTTTGGTCTTTGATGTTACCGTGTTGTGTCTGTAGTTTCTATCTATGAATTGTCTATTTGTTGTTTCTGTTGTTTTTTCTTTCTTTTATGAATTGATGATCTTTTACCCTTTCACATTTTTTGTAAATATTGTCTATTTTATCAAAAACAATCTTCAACATAGATGGAATTTTTAAATATAAATATTTATTATTAATTATAAATCCAAATTATTTGTATATATATAATTATATAATCTAAACTAAAGAAATTTTTATTATAAAAAAAATTTCTTATAAAAAGATAATTATTTTTATTAAACATTAATAAAAATAACTAAAATACATATACATTAACATTTCTATTTTTATATAGAAAATTTATAAATTTCATTAAAATGCTTTTTCCCAGGAAATCTATTTACAAAGTGATTAAATATGAACTTGACTTAAATATAAGGACAACTCATATGTCTTTTCAAATAAATACTAATAAATTTCTAACCCTGCATGACCAAAGAGTTACAACTTCTATAAATATAGAAGTCAATGAGTTTACTTGATTTCTTATACACACCATAACCAAATATTGTATTTTTTTATTGACATGATGAAACCAAAGGATCCAACAAAACTATACTTTATCAACAATTTTGTTAACAATCTTTTCCTTCATCCAAATGTCAAAAGGACATAGATTCAATAGACATCTCTATCCAAATTTTATTTGTTTATAATAAGTACTTTGGATCATTCTTCCTTTGATATTGGCATTGTTATTTTTTATATGTTCCATTTCTTTTAAGTCATTATCTAAATGATAAAAACAAAAGCAAACGGATATACAAATCAATTTAATATAAATTAAAATAATGGTAAAAATAAATAACTATAGACTATGAGTTGTCTATTTTTCTATCTTCAATTTCTTTTAATTAATTATCTAAATGAAAAAATAAATGGATATACATATCAATTTAATATGAATTAAAATAATAGTAAAAATCAATCAATTATAAATTATGTTTTGATTAAAGGTAAAAGACAGGTTTTGATTAATTATAGATTATGTTGTTTTAATTAAAATATATAATTAAAGATTTTACAATATATTGAGGTAGTTAAAGGAAAGTCAAATGGAGATTTTATAAAAAATATATACTTCTTAATGTATAAAGAATGAGATTAAAGATTAAGTGTCAAATTAAATTAAAAGTTATAATTAATGTCACAAATAATTAGCCGGTCAAGTTAAAAAGTTTACTAGGCACATTGTAGTTTATAGGGGGTCGTGCTACCCGATTCCTGTAGTCTAAAAAAAATAAAAAAAATGTCACAAATAATTATAATAATAGAATAATATATTTTATATAATATATATTGTGTAAATCTTAAAACAAATATAAATTTTAAAGTTAAATTTTTTAAAATGGTTGTCTTTCAATTTTATCATTATAACTTTTAGATATACTTCAACTTTTTCATAGTTCTTCAATTCTATTATATTAGTTTATTAGATCATAAAATATTTAATAATATTGTAATGGTAAAAATTGTGGATTTTGTATTTTTTTTTCTTTACTTTGGATTTATTTTGATTTGGGTATTTTTTATGTGATTCAAAAGGTATAAATGATAAATATGGACACATAATTTAAATCTTATTTATTTTTATCCACACTCCCTTCCGAGGTCTAATTTTGAACTTCAAATTCATTTATCTCTCACCCTAGATCAAATTCATGAATGCATCAGAAATGACCTAGGTTAGATGCATGGATGAAGAAGTGAACCCTAAGCTTCTAGTTTTCAAATTCAAATTTAGGGGTAACCTAAGCCTTCCAAATAGTCATTCTGTATTGACTTGAAGTGAAAAGTATTTCATTTAAGACACTTGGATTTGTGCTTAAAGGGGTCATCCTAAATCATTTTAGTAATCTAAGATCTAGATCTTGGCTTGCATTCTTAATTGGACAATTATTAAGAATCATTTACTGTGTACCTACATTACATCATTACATAAGGCATCCACTACATGCTTACTTGTTTTTGATAAGGAAAAGCAGGTTTTGAAGGGATCCTGGAACCCTTTACATCGAGAATAGGTTGCAAAAGATAACACAAAAACACCAAACAACCCCAAAAAACAAAACATAGTTGTTTAAAGATGAGCAACAAACAAACAAACAACTATACCAACAACAAAAAATCAACAAAAAATCCAAAAGACAACACAAACTATTGTAATTGATCTAAAACATTGGTAGCTTCTAAATCGTTGGAGATAACGTTATCATGCATATCCACCACTTCGTCAATATCCTAAAGAGGAATAATAGCCCTCTTCTTGTTCTTTCTTTTGGTTCTCACACACGACCCCTCATCCATGCTTACTTGTTGGCTTCAATCATTTTTATAAATTTAATGACTTGGTATCCATATAGAGTTTGGCACAAGGGAGATATTATCCTTGTCATTTATAAAATATCAAACACATTAAACTAGTATTTATGCTATAGTATATTTGAAAATCCAAGACAAAGTAAAAGAAAAGATCCAAATATTTAGCCCTAGTTGGAGCTTGTTTGACCCATATTAGGAAAAATATTTTTTGTTGTTAATCTTGGTTTGAGTGGGAGCTCTACATAGGTGTGTTGGCATATGGATTCTAGTCTTGTAATTGATGGCAACTAAACTCATTGATCCAGTCCACACTATAGTATTTGACTATACCGGAAGACAGAGTGAAGAACAAGGTATCCGGTTGAAGTTGAATTCATCAAGTGGTTTACATTATCAGTTTAACAGTTTTGGTTTTGGATCTCAGGGAAGGTCGTTGGATATATGAAATGTGTTATTCTCAGTTTTTTTCCATCACATCAAGTGGTGTACGAGTCATGGGATCTGGTCGTTCAATTTTTGGTTCATTAATATATGAAGGCCGACTAAGTGAATGTAAGGTGTTGCAGATGTTTAAGGCAAAATTTTTTGAAGTATTTTTGTGTTGGAGATTTTGTTTTGGGTCCTAACTATGCTATGGCCGACTTTGATGGATGCACTTTAAATGTTATTCATGATTTGAGTCTATAGTTGGAAGATATTTTCTATTTTATTGAAGCTAACATATATATAAATATATATGAGATCGGTTAATTTATTTTGGTGTGTGTGTGGTGTTCGATATGTGTGGATATGTATTGTGAATATCAGAAGAGCAGTTAAGCGATTCTCATTTGTGCAGAAGAGGATTTTGTGAAGCGAATTAAGGTAGAGCAGAGCGAAGTGTAGAATTAGACAGAAGGTCCAGAATCTGATCTGTGAGCCTAACGGGAACTATAATCAAGCATTTATAGATACTATTTTCTCGGTTCAACCTTTAGATGTAATCCAAATCTTTTGTAAGGCAATGAGCCTTCCTAATTTTGAGCAGTGAGCTCTAGGTAGTGTGCCTGAATGCAAGTGCATTCCCCATTTTGTAAAACACTTATATTTTGAGTACTCAAATTGTGGATTGACCTCCACCGTGGTTTTTCCCTTAACCGGGTTTCCACGTAAAAATCCTTGTGTTATGGTGTTGCGGCTTATTGTTCTATATTCATGCATCTTTATTTTGATTGAATGTTATAGACACTTGAAGAGAACAAATTAATTTTAAAACTGGTATCAGGGCTAAGTTCCTCAGAAGAAGTTTTACAACTTGAGGTGGATCTTGGAATGTAATGGACTCTGGTAGTCTTCAACAATGACTTTTGGTGGCACTTGATGACCTTGATCAGTCTAAAGCAAAAGTCCAGGAATTGAGAGCAAATCTTAAGGATGCTGAGAAATTCATTTAGAAGTTGAAGGATCAGATTATTAAGTCTAGGGAAAAGAGAAAGGATCTCTGTGATTAGATTAAGCAAAAAGAGAGCAAAAGCATGGATGATGTTCACTTGAATCAAACCTTGAAGTAAATAATTGCAAAATGTGACAAGCTTGCTAGAGACAATGCTACCCTAAAGCATGAGATGGAGTCTATGGAAATTAAGATGACTAAGGAGATTGAAGAAAGTAACCAGAATGAGGAAAATATTGTCCAGTCCCTAAAATAGAGATTTGATAAATATAGTAGAATTAATGGAGAATTCATTCAACTAGAGATTGAATTGCAACAATCTAGAAACAATGAAGAAGAGATTGAAAAACAGATTATTATTCTCAGGGATGAACTCACTACTACAAATGAATACAAGGATAAGTTCAGGATTAACTCTGTTAAGCTTGATGAGCTGACTCAAGGACAGAAGAATGCAAATGGTAAGCAAGGTCTTGGTTATGAGAAAGGAGAAAGTTTCGGATTTGTACAGAGGAATTTTAAGGAAAAAGGCATACGGTAAGACAACCTAATGCTCAAAAGTTTAATGGATACTTGTTTTCTTGCAATAAATTTGGTCATATGGCTGCTCAATGTAGAAGCAAAATGAAATTAAGTGATTCATCATTTTTTGGTCAGTGTTTCAATTGCAAATAGTTTGGTCACAAGTCAATTGAATGTGGAAATGTGTCAAACAACTCTATTAATAGGAGTGTTAGATGTTATACCTGTGGAAGATTTGGGTGTAACTAAGGGTATTTTTCCTAGGGTTAGTAGATCTAATGCATTAACATAAAACCCAAAGTAATAATAGAGTGCAAAGGAATAACATGAAAACAAAATGAAAGATTTCACCAAATGTCTTCAATCTCCATGTTTGACCTCTATTACACCTTCTCAACTTGCTACAAATATGATGTTGCCCTCCAATTTATGATGAGAAATCTAATGACAATGACAAGACCTAAGCAAATATTGAAGGATTTGAGATGACAATATGCAATACTAAACTACAATGCAATTAGTAAGCATCTAAACTATGTCTAAATATGCCTAAAAGATGTAACTATGCCTATGACAAAATGACAATAATGCAAGATGACAAGATTGCAAGAGTATGACAAAAGATTCAAAATGACATGAGATTGCCTAAAACAATATTGCATGAGATGAGATAATGAGACCAAAATTGCCATTTTATAGAAAATACAATTTTGAGTGAATGACCAAGATTAAAGATTGACAAATGCCCTAGAATCAATGAACAAGATTCAATTTGACAACCCACAATTAGGGTTAGGGAAACATTAGGTCAAATTCAAAATGAATGGACAAGATTGATTTTTAGAAAATCAAATCAATGGTTGACAATGCATGTGACAAGGGATAATATTGACACAAAAAAAGAGGTGGCTGGAAAATTAAATAATAAATAGAAATTATTTGATTTTTGAGGAAAAGACTATTTTGAATTAAAAATTAATTTAATTAAAAAGGTGGGACCACATGACAATAAATAATTAATTCAAATTATTTACTAAAAAGAGGGAAATGTTAAATTAAATAATTAAAGATAATTCTTTAACTAGAGAAGGTGACCAATAATTAAATAAATTAAAGAATCTATTTAATTATAAGAAGACTTAAGAATTAGTGACATATTTAAATAAATAAATAGAATTTATCTATTAAATTAATCAAGAGGAATTATTGGACAAGGATAATTAAGTAAATTAAGAAATTTATTTAATTATAGAGAGACTTTAGGCAATTAGCGACGTATTTAGATAAATAAACAAAATTTGTTTATCCAAATAATCAAGAAGAATAAAAAGACATAAATTAATTAAATAATTATAAATTATTTAATTAATAGATGAAGGTGGACCAAGGACATAATTAAAATGTCTTGATTATGCTAGGAAGAAAAAGGTGAAAAATAGAGCTTGTAGGTCTAGGTCATTTTTAAGTGTCTACATTTTGCCCCTTTTTGTGATAATGCAACATGTCGCATTGTGACAAAGAAAATAAATCACAGTCATGCCCCAATGAAGGTACGAAGTATCTATGCCCCCTCGGGAAAATTTTCAAATTTTGGCCCGACGACAAATTTTTTTTGAAAGTGTCCCGACAAGTTAATTTGATGACCAGAAAGAGAATGACAGATGGTTTCGGATTTCGAGGAGTTTAAAGAAGCCAAAAAGGGCGGTCAAGGTCAGTCAAAAGAGTAATATGTGATGCAATGTATATGGTTTTGATAAGATAAATGATGTATTTATGGACCTAATTCAATGCTTATATGATCATGTATGCACTTATATTTTAATATGTCATAGGATATCGTCGTGAGATGGAAGAGACAAGATGACAAGAAAGAAGGAGATGAATGTTAGTGCAAAGACCAAATCCTTCAACATATTACTATAGGACTTTAATAATCATTGCTCTTAATCATCATTGGGCGGATTATTGTAATGGAAAACAAACACCATGATATGACATAGATCAAGGTGTGCAAGGTCGTACCATCACATAAGACAAGAAATCATAGAAAATGATGATCATGACTCATACTAAGAGCGTAATTGCCCCAGTCTTTTTGTCATAACCAACCACAAACATAAAAATACAAGAAAGAAAAGTCATGAAATGTCATTGCTCCTCTAAATCCTGTTGTCAGAACATCCTCAAGGAACTAGCAACATGACTTCCAAAAAGATAAAGACAAGATAATTATCATGATATGTCGTTGCTTCTCTAAATCCTATTGTCAAGACATCACTGAGAAACTAGTACCATGATTGCCAGAAAGACAAGACAAGACAATCATCATGATAAGTCGTTGCTTCTCTAAATCATGTTGTCAGGAGATCGCTGAGAAACTAGTAGCATGATGAAAAAGCCAAAGGCAAGTTCCAAGTGTTTGCCAAGTGTGCCTAAATGCCAAGTGTTTAAATGTTGAGATGCTAGGTTTGAAAATGTCAAATGGAAAAAGATGCCAATTTTGTTGAATGACGATGCCAAAGTGTTGAATGACAAAGGTGTCAAGTTTGACGATGTATGAATGCCAAAGTTCAGGAAGGACACATCCTGAATAATGCCGATGTCAAGAGGATCAATCCTTAAATGCCAAGAGGATCCCTCAAAATTCCAAATGACAGTGACGGTACCTAGGAAGGACACATCCTAAGGTACAAATGACATAAGTCATTCTTCAAAAGGACACATCTGAAGAATAACCAAGAGTTGACTATTTGACTGATTTTGACTAATTTTGACTTTTTTGGATAAAAATTGTCTGAAGTTTGACTAGAGTTTTGACTAAGGTTTGACTATTGTTGACTACATGTCAATGTTGACATGTTGATGTATTTGATGAAGAATTGCTAGAATTTGGTTGCAGTAGTTTGTTTGTTTTGAGATGAATTGTTTGACTTGAAGATCTTTGACATGTGTGCCAGTGTAGTGCGATGAACCCTAATGGACTAACCTAGTGCGGCCTTGGGGGCTCATCGATTGATGGCCTTGCCTACATCATACACTTAGAGACCTTGTAGTTCGACATGACCAATGACTTTGTCTTGATGACCAAAGATTGAGCCATGATTTTTTTTATTTTGACAACCTAAAAGGATTGACCTATTGTCTCGGGGACTCAATGACGAGCCTTGCCTATGTAACAAATGCACAAAGACAACATAGTTCAAAAAAATGACCAAGATTGACTGACTCGATGAACTTGACAGAAAAAAAATGTCTATTTTTGGGTTTTTGTGATATTTCAATTTTTTTTGGATTTCTTCATGATGTTTTTCAATTTTTAGGTCTTTCTTCAAGACATTTTATGATGTTTTTGTCCTTTTTTTTTAGGACTTTTTATGATTTTATGATTTTTTCAGGACATTTTATGATGTTTTTGTCTTTTTTTAGGACTTTTTATGATTTTTATGATTTTTTCAAGACTTTTTCAATTTTTGATTTTTTTAGGACTTTTTCGATTGTCGAGACCATGTGCTATACCTGCTGTAGCCACATGATGGAATTTTTCCCCTAGTCAGGTCCAAGACTAGCCAACTAGACAAATGCAGAAAGGACATGTGGGGGGAGTGACAGATGAATGATATGTAGGACTTGATGTCAATCGTTTGTAAGCTATGGGAGAAAATGATGGGGTTTTGGTGATGGATGCAAGGTGGTGCCAAAAAGGTGACTGGTTTATTATGGACTAAGGTAGCTAGAGTGATAGTAGATGGCAGAGCAATGATTGACTACGCATGGCGCTTGTCTTCTAGGTTTTCACCATAGTACTTATTCAAAGCGCCTATTTACCAAGTTTTCACTGTTGGACGAATTATTTTTTTCTTTAACATTTTTGTCATTTTTTATTTTTTTGGTGTCACCAAGATGCCTGTTTGCCAGGTTTTCATTAGGGTGACGATTTTTTTCAATGTTTTTCATTTTTTTTTTGTATTTTTAAGGTTTTTGGCCCAAATTTCTGATGCTATGCATAGAACTTGCAAAGATGTAGACTATTGATAGACTCTGTCAGTTGTTCACCATCTAGAGTAGCAAACTGATATGCTCCAGAACCAAAAGAGGATATGATGACATAAGGACCTAGCCAATTTGGTTCAAACTTTCTAGGTTTTTCTCTGTCAGCCTGATTTCTAGCATTTTGCATGAGGACTAAATTACCAATGTCAAACTTCCTAACCATTAATTTCTTGTTATAACTTTGATAGAGCCGATTTTGATATTCTTGTAGATGGTTCAGGCAATTATGTCTTCTTTCTTCTAACATTTACAGCTTGTGTAGTTGTGACTATCTATACTCTTCATCATCTACCATACCCTTCAGGGAGACTCATAAGGATGGAATTTCAACCTTAATGGGCAATATGGCTTTATCCCCAAAGACCAGGGTGATTGGAGTGGCTCTTGCAGGCATGTGGATGTTGGTGTGGTAAGCCCACAGAGCAGGGTTAAGTTGGATGTGTCAGTCATGGCTAGCATCATTGACAATATTTTTGAGAATTTTAAGGATGGTTTTGTTGGACGCCTCGGCTTGACCATTTCCTTGAGGGTAATATGGCATGGAAAAATGATGTTGGATATGGAATCACTCACATAACTCACAAACATCTTGGTTTTTAAACAGGTGTCCATTGTCTGTGATGATGGACTGCGAGATACCATACTGAAAAATGATGTAGTTAAGGATGAATTTGGAAATTTGTTTGCCGGTTATATATGTAAGGGGGATGGCTTCAATCCACTTAGTAAAGTACTTAGTGGCGGTGATAATGAATTTGTGGCCATTGGAGGAGGTAGGGTGGATTTTTCCCATGAGGTTGAGTCCCCATTGTGCAAAGGGCCATGGAGACGTAATCGGCCAAAGTTTTTGTGCTGGAGCATGAATTAAATCAATATGTATCTAACATTGGCGAAAAGTCCTAACAAACTCAAGTGCGTCTTTCTCAATGGTCGGCCAATAATGCCCAAGTCTCATTATCTTTTTGGCTAGAGTAGGGCCACTCAAATGAGACCCGTATATACCCTCATGTACTTCACGTAAGGTTGTGCGTGCTTCATTGGTGTCGAGACATCAGAGGAGGGTGTTGTCAAAGCTACAACAGTAAAGGGTATCACTGAAAATGGTGTATCGAACAAATTTTTAGATAAAGGACTTTCACTGGTTGTTGGACAAGTTGGGGAGAAGGGCTTGGGACTTGAGATAGTCATAAATGTCTTGATACTAGGGAGAATCGGGACCAACAAGCTTCCAGACCATCTCTAATTTTGGGATATCATATGTAGGGACAAACAATTGTTCTACTAAAAACTCAAACTGTGGAAGATTACTTGGGATGTCTAGGGGAGAGCCAATTGTTGCCATTGTGTATGCTACCTTGTTTTGTGCTCTCAAAAATTGTTCAAAAGTCACCATGTGAAAATATGTCTGAAAGTTGTGAACCATTCATTTGTAAGGCATCAATTTCTTTCCCTTGGTGTCATACTCGCCATTTACTTGGTTGATGACCACCTGGGAATCTCCATAGAAATGAAGTGTTTTGATTTTCCATTTTATGGCCATTCTAAGCCTTGTAACAAGTGCCTCATATTCCACCACATTATTTGTGCATGGGAAAGCTATGCGGAATGACTTAGGGATGGAGTCTCCCTATGGTGTGATAAACAATATTCCTGCCCCCAAGCCATGACTGGTATGAGACCCATCAAAGTATAACCTCCAAGATGACTGAGTTTTTGTATGGAATATGGACTCATCTGAAAATTCTGCCACTAATGGATGATCACTTTGTATAGGTGTGTTTGCTAGTTGGTCTGCTATCACTTGTACTTTTATGGATTTTCTTTCCACATATTGAATGTCATACTCGCTCAAGATCATGACCCATTTTGCCATACGTCCTGTCAGTGTTACGCGACTCAAAAGATATTTCAGGGGATCAATCTTTGCTACCAACTATGTCATGTGATTCAACATATAGTGTCTTAGCTTTTGAGCAACAAAGACAACTGCTAGACATGCCCGTTCAATGGATGTATAATTTAACTCATATCCAACCAGTGTCCTACTAATGTAGTATATGGCCCTTTCCTTTTCTTCGTGGTCATTTTGTGCCAGTAATGCCCCCAGTGCTAAAGTTGTTGCACAAGCGTATAAGATCAAAGGTTTCCCCTTGATAGGTGGCATTAAAACAAGTGGTGACAAGAGATAAGCTTTGATTAGTTGAAAGGCTTCCTGACATTTATCTGTCCACATAAAGGGAATACCCTTGCGTACGAGATACTGAAATGGTTGACACATGTCAACCAATTGTGCTATGAAGCAGTGGATGGATTGTAACCTGCCTTTTAATGTCCTGAGTTCACTTATCCCTTTTGGGGGAGGCACGTATAATATTTCTTTTACTTTGGTTGGATCGACCTCAATGCCTCTACGAGAAACTATATATCCCAAAAGTTTGCCTGACATGACACCAAAGACACATTTCTTCGGATTCAAGCAAACCTTGTATTCTTCCAGTCTCTTGAAGATTTTGTCTAACACATTCAAATGATATTTTCTTGTCACAGATTTATCCAAAAGGTCATCCACATAATCTTCCATTGTCTTGTGCATCATGTTGTGAAATATCGTTGTCATAACTATCTGATACATGGTGCTTGCATTCTTAAGACCAAATGGCATGACATTCAAATAGTATGTACCCCAAGGACAAGTGAATGTTGTCTTATGTTGATCTTTGGGGGCAATACGAATTTGATTATAACTTGAGAAACCGTCCATGAGGGACAACATCTCGTATCCTGTCATGAGGTCAACTGTGATATCTATGTTTGGCAATGAAGTCATCTTTTGGACATGCTTTGTTTAAGTCTCTAAAATCTGTGTAGACACAAATCTGACCATTTGGTTTTGTGACTGGTACAAGATTGGATATCCATTCAGCATAGTCAATAGACTGTATGAATCCTGCGTCTAGTAGTTTCTTGAGTTTAACCTTGACTAATAGGGCGACCTGAGGATGCATTTTGTGCAACTTCTATTTTACTGGTTTAGCATCTGATAGTAGTGGAAAATAGCACAAAACCAGTTTAGGACCCAACCCAGAAATATCAGTATATGACCATGCAAAATTGATCTTTCGCTTTGTAAAGAATTGATGGAAATCAGGCTTCTCTTCTTCTATCAGGGATGCTGCTAAGAGGACCATCTTGGGATCTTTTGCTATTGATATGTTGACTTATATAGCGTCCTCTATGAGAATTTTTGATTTCTCTTAAGTCACAGGAAGAAAGTCCAGTCCTCCATCTTTTGGCACCTCAGAGAGGTTTTCACCTACAGATACGTCCTTTATTTTTACTTTTTTGTCGTTAGGAGGTGCCTTTTGGTTTTAACCTAAAGACGTTTCATTTTTTTCTTTATTTTTATTTTTCATTTTGCGACTAGTGGATGGAGCAGTCTCCTCGAAGTAGGCTGCACAATCTAGGTCAATAGAAAATCCATCTTTGTGATCACCACTAGGTATTCCCTCACGTAGTCCCATAAATTCTGCAATGGCCTCATCATTTTGAAATACATCCAAGACTGGTAGGCCTTGTTGGTCCTAATTGATTAGTTGAGGGTAGACTAAGGAGATACCATCGTCAATATTTGTGAATTGTGGGGAGGATGTGGAAAGCATGCAGTTGGATTTAGAGACATTGAAAATGAAGTTTTCATCATCAAGCTCCTAGTCGGATTCTATCCAATATTCTCCTTTGCTTGACTCATACTCATTTTTAAAATAAGGGACAAAGGGACTGTCATTATGGTCAGTATTTTCATTTGACAACTCAGATGAATCCTGATGATGGTCGTTAAGTTCAAGTGGTTGGGAAGATAGGTTGAGTGTATGGCTAATAGGACTAGAAGATGATTTAGGTCTATCCCAACTATCTTGTTTCCTTGGGATCTTCAGATTTTCAGCTTTATCAATTTCAAATGTTTTCCATAATTTTTGTTCAGAGGTGAG
Source organism: Sequoia sempervirens (assembly GCA_007258455.2). Taxonomy (NCBI): domain Eukaryota; kingdom Viridiplantae; phylum Streptophyta; class Pinopsida; order Cupressales; family Cupressaceae; genus Sequoia; species Sequoia sempervirens. Next base: position 468,993,305 of record VDFB02047230.1, read on the forward strand.
TTCTCTAGGTTCAAGGAACAAGTCATCAAGGCAATGACCACTTAGGGATCGTTGGGAGCCATGTTCCCACTCATGAGAGTCAATTTCGATAGGGGATTAATCCATAGTCTCGACACTTTCTGAAGCATTCATGCGCTCACTTGAAAGTCCATTGGTACGTCGATCGTCATGTTCAGGTAGACCGTACCCTAACCCAAGATATTTTGGTTGTTTGAAAGGTTCTATGGGTTCTCTTTGTCCAATTTTATTTCTGCCAAGGCCACTAGTTCCGTTGTAACCTTTAGCCTTCATCATGTTATATCCTTTGCTAGATATCTTAACTAGTAATGGGGGTAAGTCTTCCATTTCTTTATAAAGCCATGCTATAATATCGATGATGTCTCGTTACTCATGTCTCCCCATTTTATGAAAAATATCTTTGGTGGAACTTTGAAAATTTCTTTAGGTTCCATTCTAAAACATGGCCGACCATAGACCTTAGGAGTCTTGGGTATTTTTGTGATGCTATATGCCATATTTAGTTTGAATTCTCCATAGCCTAGGTCTTGGATCTTGATAGTGGACTCAACCTTGGGAAGTGAGGAAGATGGTGTTGTGGTGGAAGATGTGGATGAAGTGGATGTGGATGATGATGTGAGTGTGGACGGGTCAATGAATTTGGAAGAAGAGGAGCTAGGAGCTTCTTGGTTGATGGGAACTTGATGTTTGGAAACCCCTTAGGTTGGTACAATATTGAAAAGGGTTGGGGTCTCCATTTATGGTGATTTTTGTGTCATCAAGGGAAACTTTAGGCATTGGTGGTATGTGGATGGAATAACTTTGAGGGTGTGAATCCAAGGTTGGCCAAGCAAGACGTTATAGGGTAACTCAAGATCCAGGACTTGGCAAGTTGTGTCCACAATGACTAGTCCAAATCTTATGGGGAGAGTGATCACACCATGAGAAGAACGTTCTTCATCATCATATACCTTTATGACTATGTTCTTTGTTGCATCTATGCAATCATCAAAAAATCCTAGAGCCTTAACTAGTTTTAAGGAGCATATATTCAGTTGTGCTCTGCCATCTACTAAAACTCGTATGACCTTGTGTTTATGTATGAAAACCTCAATGTGTAATGCGTCGTTATGGTTGGACTTTGGGGATGAATAATCTTGGTCAAAAAATGTGATATGGTGGGGTGTAGTGAAATAACCCACCATGCCCTCAAACTAGTTGACATCAATGTCTAGAGGGAAAACAGACTCTTGCAAGGTTTTGTCAAGTATTTCCTTATGCACAAGAGAAATGCGAAGCAACTCAAGTATGGATATGTGTGCTGAGGTTTTTCCTAGCTGGTCATTGAGGTTAAACTAACTCTTAGGTTGGGATTGCTTTGCAAAAGGGCCTGACTGTGGTTGTCTTGTGGATGGATCGGGTATTGTAATTTTTGGTTGTCGAGGAGGTGGACCAACTATGGTGATTTTTTTGCTTTAGGTAGTAGCATTGCATTCAAGTGCTCTTTTGATAGTAATGGTATTGACATAGTCATCATCAGTTCAAATATTATTAATGATGGTTGCTCCTGAATAATCAAATGCAACGCGAGCATAATTGGCTTGATTGTTATTATTATTAGGACCTGATGTGGAGGCTTTATTAGAACCATGGTCTTGTAATGGGTTCTTATGAATTGTATGGTTGGAATTAGACATGAATTGTGGCCCACCCACTTCAATTACTCGATTTTCAATGAGGTCTTGTACAATGTTTCTCAATTGTCAACAAGAAGATGTTTTATGCCCTTTAGCCCAATGGTAATCACAAAAAGCGTTATCATCCCACCATGATGGTTTAAACTGCCCTGGGTCATATGGTTTAGGGTCTTCAAGTGTGATGAGACCATTTTGAAGGAGATTCTTAAGGACACCATCAATTGGCTCTCCCAAAGCGGTATATGTTCATCTTTTAAAAAGTTGTCTTATTTGGCGAGGTTGTCCTTGATTTTGACTGTTTTGACCACTTTGGTTATTGATGGGGGGGTTCAGTATTGTTAGTTTATTTTGTGGTTGAGCTCCTTTGAGAGAAAGCATTGGTCCCATTGTGTTCACAACCTTGGCATCAACAATGCTGCCATTGGTGACATGTTTATTTTTGACCCAATACTTGTTTTTGTCTGCGGGTGGATTTGTGTTTGTGTTTTTAGGACCATATTTTAATTCTGCTTTAGCAACGAGGGATTTCTCAACTTGGACACCTTTTTGAACTAGGTCCATGAAGGTCATGCAACAATGAACTTGTAATCCATATTTCAATGGGCCCAAGAGTTTTTGAACAAACATGTCAACCTTTTCCCTTTCAGGTATATCAATGTGACATCATCTTTCTAGACTTCTCCATCTTTGGAAGAATGGGATAAATGTTTCACCAACATCTTCTTGTGTAAGATTGCATAAGCTCGTGATGGAGGTTTCCATGTCAATGTTATACGCATAGTTTCTCATAAAATTTTCTTTAAGTTCGTCCCATGTTTTTATCCCTTTTAGAGTGGAGAACCATTCAAGTGCAGGTCCTATAAGACTCTTAGAGAAAAGTCTCAATAAGTAAGTCTGTTCATAGGCAATGTCCATATAGTTGGTCATGAATTATATAATATGTTCAACAGGATTTGTCTTTCCCTTGTATTTGGTAAAGTGTGGTGCCACATATCCAGGAGGGAATGGTGGCATGTACAAATTTGTGTCAAAAGGGTATAAGCATAATATGACATGTGTGACTTCTTGTTAGATGCTTGCATGTTTTCTATTTTTGTTTCTAAGCTCATTATTCTGGCATGCATGACATTGATTATAGGATTATTTGTGGCATCACAAAAGTGAGTGATAGATATGCCATGAGTCCCCATTTGTTGTGAAAGGACGTTGGTGTTTTGTTGAGGGATGTGTTGTTGTGACATGTATGACGTGTTTTGGTTCATATGTTGTTGGTGTTGAAAGTTTGGATTTGGGACTTGTTGATGGGTGTGAAGATGTGATGAATATGTCAGAATGTGCCCTCCAACCATTTGAGTTGAAACTTGGGGAATATGTCGACCATGAATATTTTGATGTCCAAATGATGCCATGTGTTGTGTATTCAGATTGCCTTGTCCAAATTGTTGGAATTGTCCATGGGGGATGTTCATGTTTGGTCCTTGGGAATTAATGGTGTTAAATTGTGATGACATGTTTGGTTGTGGTGCTTGAATAAAGACACGTCGTTTACTTCCAAGGGGATTGAATGAGGCACCAATAAAGGGATATGATGATGATGCACCCATGACACTAGATGAAGGCCCAAACAAAGGATTTGAAGAGCTTGCCCCCATTGATGAGGACCCAAAGGTGGCTCCAACTAATTGTGACAATATTGTGGACATTGTTGGCATTGATTGTGTTATGGCATGTGACATGGTTGGTGTTCCTCCTCCAAAGGATGTTGCATTGATTGAATTGGAATTGTTTTGATTGGTTGTGTCGTGGGAGGTGACATTAATGGTATTTGTGGCAATTTGTGAGGTAACACCACTAGAAGTACTACTCGTGTTGTTTTGAGGTTAACTCATGTTGGGCATGTTGTTTGTATTGTTGACATTGTGGTTGGGTGATGTAGGTCTCAAAGTGTTTACGTGAAAGCCATGCGGTAATTTAGCTCCTTGACTTAGAAGTATGGCCAAATATCTATCTCTATCATGTAAAACCATTTCTTCTACAAAGTAGGCCACTTCTGGATTTTGAGCTTCCTCAAATATTTGTCCATGTTCATCCCTACATATGAATGGTTCAAAGGGATTCTATGACGAAGATGGAATGTTCATGGAAGATTGTATGTTCATGTTGTTAAATGGGTCAGAAAAAGTCCAATTTTGGTTTATGTCATAAGTGTTATTGATGATGTTGGGATTGGAATCTTGTACAAAGTTTTCCATTTGTCTTTTCTTTCTTTGAAGCCTAGTTTCCACCATAAAAGGGAATTTCTCAAATGAAGATGATGAAAATGACAACTAAATGCAAGGATGACACTAGTCTATGTTTTTGGATTTTTGATAAAGGATGACAATGCAAAACTATGTTTTTTGAATTTTTGATAATAAGGAATACAATATGACAATGTTGTCTAAAGGAAATGACTAATGCCAAATGAATACTAGGATGGAAAGTTATGATACTATTTTTTTTATAGTTTTGGAATAAAGGATGTCAATGCAAGGTGATAATGACATTTTCCTAAGGGAAATGACTAATGCAAAGTGATCAAATTGTCAAGAAAGGATTCCAAATGCCAAGGTGACGATGATGAATAATATGAAAATGTTGACTAAGGAAATGACCAATGCCAAGTCTAGATGCCAAATGAGGACTATGATGAAAGTTATGACAATTTTTTTGGATTTTTAAAGATAAGATATGAAAGGTTAGGACTAAAGGGTGCAAATGCAATGGTCTAAATCACTTGGAAGAAGGTTGCCTATCCACCCTAAGCTTGATCTATGTCCCAATTTTGGAATATTAAAGGACTTGTTTGAAGGACTAAATGACAAGGACAAAATGACAAGTGAGGTTTCCCAACTACACTCTTGAGTTGGAAAGGTCTCACAAAAGGGAAATGACTAATAATGATGACTAAGTCCAATGATAACCTACTTTTGAAAGTTAAGATTTTGTAAATTATGGTAAGGTTGTCCTAATCCAAAATATGCAAGTGAAATGAGGACCTAAATGTTGGGTTATGGTCCTGAAAATGAAAATGTTGAGACCTAGTGATGAGACTATGATTTGCAAAGATGACCCTATGGTAAGATGCAAGCTAAAGTATGCAAGAAATGAGAAATTTGAGCAATTTTCTAATTTGGTTTTGACAAAATGCTTCTAGAAAAAGATGTTAATGGACAGTTTGGACAAGTTTGACTTTGATTTCTGGTCTGTGATAGAGTTTTGTTTTTGTTAGGCAAATGTGTCGTTTCAAGTCACAAATGCATTTCCGTATAGCAAATGCGGCATTATAGAAAGCAAATGCAACTCAATAATGTGAATGCAACTTTCTAACAAGAAAATGCGGTGTTCTACAATGTGAATGCATTTTGATAGAGTGAATGCGGTGTTCTACAATGTGAATGTGGTATAGAAAAGTGAATGTGTTGTAGCAAATGTAGTGCAGAAAGTAAAAATTCTAATTTGTTTGCAATTTTGGTCTAAAATTTGAAGTGTTTGATGTTGACTGTTTGTTTCCAGATTTGAAAGTGATGTTTTGCTTTGTTTGAATGTTTGAAAACACTTGGAAAACACAATATTTTGTCTTTGAAACAAGCACAATAAAGACAAGCACAATCCTAGGTTAGGCCAGGACAACATTCACTAGATTCCACATGGGTCTCCCCAGCCGCATATTTTTAGTGTGTGAATCCAAAAGCTTGGCCGCATGGGCTCCCCCTTATATTACACTCACTTCTCAGGCCAACCAAGCTTCCAACCCCCATGGAACTCCCATGGCGGATTGATCACCTCTACTAAGAATTGTGAAGATGTGGATTCCTTCACAACAACCGTTGCTATGCTAGAAAATAGAAGGATTTTGGCTACTACACAAAGGTGTTTAGTTTGGGACCCCCGTTTGAGTGGCCATACATGGGGCACAAGATTAAGCTTTGTTTAGGAGGCACTCTAGATTGAAGAGGTTACACTCAATAGGGTTTTAGGGAGTACTACTTGGTCCATATGACACACCCACACTCGTAATCCTAGGCTTTCCCTTAAGATTCACATTTATAGACCGGTCGGGGGTAGCTTGGCTTTAGCTCCGTTGCCGGTTTGAGTTTCCTTGGGGTGAGTACTTCTTACCACCAAGGAAGGCCCAAATTCTAGAGTCAATAATTATTTCTCTTACACCCAGGATTGCACAAGTGTGCAAGGGGAGAGGATACTTCGATTATTGAATCAAGGTAAACACAAAAATGGATGGGTCTAGTTTTCTGATACCTAGTTTGTATAAGGTGAGAGCATAATCACCTACCATCCCAAACACAATCAAGAAAAGGATAAGCAATGTTATTTTTAGTGCACCAACTGAAGTGTTTTCTAATCTAAAAGTCAAGAAGCACAATGTTTCAAAAAGATAGCCTTGGACAATCAAACCTGCAAAACCACAAATTAGTAGTTTCAACAAGAAAATGTCTTGGACCCATGAAAGACTTAAAGCCACATGCTGCAACAACTCATTAGTAACCAAAAAATCTCTATCCTACAGATTGCAAAAAGAAAAAGCCAAATGCAAAATGAAATTAAGCCAAATCTGGAAAAACTCGAGAGCAAAAGTTTACCAGATGAATGTGTCGTAGTAGAGCAATTGTGTCATTCTGTACAGTGAATGTGTCATGATTCTGCATTCTGGAATCTATCAGACAAATGCGGTTTGGTTGTGCATTCTGGAAGTTGATAGATGAATGCGGTGGTATGCAAGTTGAATGCATCACATTTGAGCAAATGCGTCACTCTACAAAGCATATGCATCACAATAGAGTGAATGCATCGTTATGGGTATCGAATGCATCATAAAATATTGAATGCGTCATTTGGAAGAGCAAATGCGTCACAACCATACCTGTAGCTGCACAATAGAAAAATGTCGTACAGAAAAACAAAAATTGCACAATTTTCACGTCAAGTTCACCAATGTAACTAAGGGTATTTTTCCTAGAGTTAGCAGATCTAATGCATTAACATAAAACCCAAAGTAATAATAGAGTGCAAAGGAATAACATGAAAAAAAAATGAAAGATCTCACCAAATGTCTTCAATCTCCATGGCTAACCTCTATTACACCTTCTGAACTTGCTACAAATATGATGTTGCCCTCAGATTTATGATGAGCAATCTAATGACAATGACAAGCCTTAAGCAAAATTTGAAAGATTTGAGATGACAATATGCAATACTAAGCTACAATGCAACTAGTAAGCATCCAAACTATGTCTAAATATGCCTATGAGATGTAACTATACCTATGAAAAAATGACAATAATGCAAGATGATAAGATTGCAAGAGTATGACAAGAGCTTCAAAATGGCATGATATTTCCTAAAACAAGATTGCATGAGATGAGATAATGAGACCAAAATTGCCATTTTATAGAAAATGCAATTTTGAGTGAATGGCCAAGATTAAAGATTGACAAATGCCCTAGAACCAATGGACAATATTCAATTTGACAACCCACAATTAGTGTTAGGGCAACATTAGGTCAAATTCAAAATGAATGGACAAGATTGATTTTTAGAAAATCAAATCAATGGTTGACAATGGATGTGACAAGGGATAAGATTGGCACATAAAAAGAGGTGGTTGGAAAATCAAATAATAAATAGAAATTATTTGATTTTTGGGGAAAAGACTATTTTGAATTAAAAATTAATTTAATTAAAAAGGTGGGACCACATGACAATAAATAATTAATTCAAATTATTTACTAAAAAGAGGGAAATGTTAAATTAAATAATTAAAGATAATTATTTAATTGGAGAAGGTGACCAATAATTAAATAAATTAAAGAATCTATTTAATTATAAGAAGACTTAAGAATTAGTGACATATTTAAATAAATAAATAGAATTTATCTATTTAAATAATCAAGAGGAATTATTGGACAAGGATAATTAAATAAATTAAGAAATTTATTTAATTATAGAGAGACTTTAGACAATTAGCGACGTATTTAGATAAATAAATGTAATTTATTTATCTAAATAATCAAGAAGAATAAAAATACATTAATTAATTAAATAATTATGAATTATTTAATTAATAGATGAAGGTGGACCAATGACATAATTAAAATGTCTTAATTATGCTAAGAAGAAAAAGGTGAAAAATAGAGCTTGTAGGCCTAGGTCATTTTTAAGTGTCTACATTGGGCATATTGCTAACCAGTGCAAATCGAGAAGAAATCAATGGAGTAATTAGTCTGAATAAGGAAATTTTGTGTGTTTTAATTGCAACAAATATGGTCACATTGCAAGCTTCTGCAAAAACAAGAATATGGATAAAAGAGGTTTGGTATACAAAGACAGGAATATGCAGAAAGATGATAAAGGAAAGGGAAAGTGACTGTGGATGAAATAAGAGATTAGATGAAGAAGACATGGGTGAAGAAGTGTCCCTCTGTTACAGGAAATGAGCCAACACTAGAACCTACTTTTGGTAATTCCTCCAGGAATTAGTTTTAGGCCTTTGGCCTAGGGGGTGATGTCAAGAAAATCTTTCAAACCCCCTGTCGATAACTAACACCGAGATGTGGATGAGTGTAGTGGTTACACTGATGATTTATAGATTTTGTTGGAATAGTTGGAAAGGATGTCATGCTAAGTTGAGGATCCAAAAAAGAGTTATCTTTCGCAGACTGGGAAAAAAGGGTATCTAGATAAGTTAGGGAAAAAAAAATTATTACAACAAAAGTTAATTGTGCGAAATATAAAAGGCAACTTGAAAACCTCATTTGCACTTTGTGTTGAAGAAAAGAAGTAGGAGAGTGCTCTGCACCAGAATTTCAAATGTGTAAAGAGAATTCGACGACGAAACCCTAATCCATTAGGTACTTCTGTTATATTGAGAAATTTTAATTTGGTGTGCGGTTGAAGAACTTCTTTGGTATTTTCAAGACGTGTATGGAAGGGAAAATGGAACAAATAAAAGGAATGGAAAAACTAGATGAATATAGCTATGAGAAGATCAGAGCCAAAAGAAACATGCTATCGCATGATGAATTGAAATGGTTGAAAGAGGAAAAACATAAAAGCTTAGATATTTGGAGTGAATTTCCCTATTTTAGAAGCACATAAGTCATTGAGTTTATTCTGAACAAATTGACTGATGATATTCTAACTCTAGATAAACCCTATCATATTTGGAAAGAAGTGATTGTAGTTGTATTCCTTTAGTTTTTTCATAAGTAGTTTTTGGTTTCACTTCATAGGGAGAGAAATAAAATATTTTATTATCTTTTTGTCATTGATGTTAAAGGGGGAGAGAGAGCAGTGAAAAATTCCTTATCAAACCTAGGGGGAGTTTTTGTTGAGTATTGTTAGCTTTGGTGTTTTGAAGTATTAAAAGTTCTGACACTTAGTCATTTTTCACTAAGTGTTGCCATCAATGCTAAAGGGGGAGATTGTTGGCATATGGCTTCTAGTGTTTTCATTAATGGAAAATGAAGTCATTGATCTAGTCCGCACTATAGTATCTAACTATACTGGAAGACAGAGTGAAGAACAGGGTATCCAGTTGAAGTTGAATTTGTCAAGTGGTTTGCATTATCAATTTAATAGTTTTGGTTTTGGATCTCAGGGAAGGTCATTGGATATATGAAATGTGTTATTCTCAAGTTTTGTGTTGTTGCATCAAGTGGTGTACAAGTTATGGGATCTGGTTGTTCAATTTTTTGTTAATTAATATATGAAGGCCAACTAAGTGAATGTAAGGTGTTACATATGTTTAAGGAAGAATTTTTTGAAGTATTTTTGTGTTGGAGATTTTGTTTTGGGTCCTAACTATGTTATGACCAACATTGATGGATGCACATTAATTTCTATTCATGATCTGAGCTGACAGTTGGAAGATATTTTCTATTTTATTGAAGTTGACATATAGCGACTGAATTCTTAGTAGCGAATATATATATGAGATCGGTTAATTCATTTTGGTGTGTGTGTGTGGTGTTTGATATGTGTGGATGTGTATTGCAAATATCATAAGAGAAATTAAGCGATTCTCATTTGTGCAGAAGAGGATTTTGTGAAGCGAATTAAGGTAGAGCAGAGCGAAGTGCAGAATTAGACAAAAGGTCCAGAATTTGATCTATGAGCCTAAACGAAACTGTAATTAGGCATTTATAGATGCTATTTTCTCAGTTCAACCTTTAGATGTAATCCAAATCTTTTGTACGGCAGTGAGCCTTCCTAATTTTGAGTAGTGAGCTCTAGGTAGTGTGCCTGAATGCAAGTGCATTCCCCATTTTGTAAAACACTTATATTTTGAGTACTCAAATTGTGGATTGACCTCCACCATGGTTTTTCCCTTAATCGGGTTTCCACATAAAAATCCTTGTGTTATGGTGTTGTGGCTTATTGTTCTATGTTCATGCATATTTCTTTTGATTGAATGTTACAAACAATTGAAGAGAACAAATTAATAATGTTAAAAATTGCACAACAATGATTCACCCCCCCTCTCAGTGTTGCATGAGTCCAACAAGGTGATATTATTTTCATCTTAAGATATAAATCATTTTAAGGATGGAAATTAATAGATTTAATAAACACTTACTTTAAGCTATGGAAGCTCTAACTAGAAGACCTACTCACAAACAAAGATCAATGGGCTATACTATCTAGTCATAATCCCTTAAGCATGGAGGAAGAAGAATTGGTGGTGTTGGATTGAAAAGTGAGGGATTTGGTTAGGATTTATTTGTCATATTTAATGCTCCTAAATGTTTCAAGAGATACCACCATGGAGAACCTCTAGAAGAAGATAGAAAACTTGTATATGGATTAATCCCTAGTATATAATATTTTCTCTAGAAGTTATATTATTTATGGATGAGTGATGGAGTCTCTACTACAAAGAATCTAAATATATTTAATTTTATTGTGAGTTAGTTACATTCTGTAGTTGTGAATATGGATGAAGAAGATTGTTTCACTACACTATTATGTTCTTTATTAGATTCATGGAATAACCTAGTTACGACAATTAGTATCACCAAAATAAATCTTAAGCTTGAGAAGGTGGTGTGTGCATCGCTTTCCAATTTTTTGAAGAAAAAAAATAGATTTCATCAAAGATTATTAGTCATTAGGTATATTTAAGGAGAAAGGAAAGAAACAGAATAAAAAAAGGTCCAAATCAAAGGGAACATCTAAATCTCCTAGAATATGTAAGGGTAGTGTTGAAATTATTATAAAATTGACTTATAAAAAGGATGGAAAGGAAAAAATGGTATGATGTTGACTCAAACTCAAGACCCTCTTAGAAGAACACTAGTGATGTCTTTCTTACATCTACTTTATCTCTTGTAATGAGCATGCATATGGTGATGTATGTATGATTAAATTTTTACCTTCCTTCCATATGACTCCTTGCAAGGAGTGGATTTATGAGTATTATACCATTGATGGTGGAAAGGTTTATTTGGACAACAATAAATTCCTTGGTATTTTTGGACATGGAAAATTCAAGATAATACTTGGAGGTGGGACTTGATTAAATTCCTTTTAGGAGTTTCAAAATTACTAGGTTTCACAAGAAACATGTTATCAATAAGAAAAATAAATGATGTAGGTGTGTAAGTAGTCTTCACTAAGGATGGGTGTAAGATGCTTTGAAAACCTATAGTTCTTACTAGGGGAGTTCATGCTGGAAATCTATTTCACCCTGAGGCCATATATTACATTCAATGTAGAAATTCAAAATTTGTGTAACATATTTAGAAGTAAATTACCACTTTGGTAGAAAATATAAATCTTGAGAAATGACTTATCACTTAAATAGTAGCTAGGTGTCTTCAATAGTAAACATTTACTTAAAAAGAACTAAGTATCTTTGACAAAAAACTATAACTTTAACAATTGTTAGGTTTCTTCAATTAAAAAGTTTTGATTTATTATTGTTGTGTGCCTTCAACAACAAATTTTAACTTTAGTAGTAGTTGGGCATCTTTAGTGGTGTTGGTACTCAAATCTACAGTTTTCTTTTTTCCTGAGTCCCTTCCTCTTTTGCATCATTCCTTTGTCATTTTTCCCAAGCTTGTAACCGTTTTGAGAAATCAATAAGGGGTAGCCTTTTGTTAAAAAAATTGCATAGTTAGGTAGAGCATGAAAAATCAATCCCAATTTCCTTTTGATTTTTTGCAAATTTCCCTAAGGATAAGAAGTTATTCCTGTGTAGTTTTTTCCCTTCCATCTAGTTCATGCTCTTTTCCATGAAATATGTGGTTCCAATTTCTCCCATATGGTGTCATTCAATATGGTTTTCCCACAAAGGTCTGAAGTGCTTTTAAAAAAATCAACTAATTATAAGGTTTGTAGAAAATCATTGCCCATTGAAACTTCCCTTTCCAATATGCTTCAACCTATTTCACCTGGACTTTCCCACTTTGTGGAAAAGGAATATCCATTTGGTTTGTAGGCATTTTCAAGTGAACTTTCTCATTTTCATGTGACAATGAATCACCCATAATTTCCACTTTTTCATCATTTTTCTACAAATGCATGCTAGAATTGACTAAGTTAAGTCTTGTAGGAAAATAAAGCTCATGTTCCCATGTTTTCTCACATCATCATCCTTTGTGGATTTTTCCCATCAATCTAAACTTTACCTTTCCTAATTTCTTCATGTCTAGTTCAGATGATCTTCTCTGGAAAATCAATCCACTTTTACTTTATTCCATTGCACTTTGATGATGTCATGTTGTGTGACGCCCCACCATGGAACCCCAGAGGACAACACACAACAAGAATTAATAATGGAATTATTTAAAAAAATAAATAAATACACATTATATTGCATAACATAAAATAACATGAAATTTAACCTAAGTCCTCTAAGGTCCCATGACTATGATACTGACATATCTATCAATCAAGCTAACAAGAGTCATATCATTAACTACAATATTAACATGAGTTAACTATCACACAAAGTACATTTATGCCAGCATAATAAATGAATCAACAATAAACATTTCCATAACATGTCATCGGATAAACAACATTAAAGATCATTTATAAATATCCAACATATGCATGATACATTATTAAAATTTTCTATTACATGAGAGTACATCACTATTTGTTACAACATTACAAGGTATAAAACAATGCTTCCCTAAGATCAAGTGGGAAGAATATGCATTTGAAGTACAATAGGAGATACAACTGACAATGCATGAACATAAAGGCTATCTCCTCAAACTAGAGGATGAATTAGAATTCTGCTACACAAGGTTCACCTACACATACATGAACAAGCAAAAAGGAGACCTAATGGAGGAAAAATCACCAACCTCCCGACCATGTGGAACCCTGAGGTCCACCCCCCGTGCTAGGAGATAACACAAGGTCCCATAATGAATAAATAGTCAAATAAGAAGTCAACATGCTAACATAACAAGGCTATACATGGCTCCAACACAACACCACAAAAACAATAACATCACATACAACACTGAATTCACTTCCAGAGGCACACATACAACAGAAGAAAAAACAAACTATGGAATGCTAGATTGCAATATGATGAGGGCGCAACCCGAGACTTAGAAAATAACCCACAAACAAGAGAATAATTTTATTATTCAGAAAATGGAGCTTCTTACATGTAGAGGATCTCAAATCCCCAAGTTCTACAACACATGCAAGTTACAGAAAGCTACAGAATAACCCTTTCGCAATATGCAAACTTGTCCCCCAAAAAGCTACCCAAAAATTAGAAACCCGCCCATAAATAGAGCTCCTCTTTAGTTTGGGGCCAAAACAACATTCAAATTTGAGTTTAGGCGGTTTGGGGCCAAAAATTACAACTTGAAGTTCAAATTTCAAAAGAACATTTGCAATTGTATCTTCTAGAAAGTGCGCCAACTTCCCGGGGCCATAACTTTTGATCCGGGACTCCGATTCGCGAACCGTTTGAACCGTTGGAAAGGTCTCAAAGTCAATAATGCGCTCAAAATCACTATGCCAATTTTGGAAAGTTTTAGAAACTCTAAGTGCCTCAAATTTAACTCAGAAGATTTTCAGGTGTGAATATGAGAAACTAAAACTGCAATATCTTTCAACCCAGGAATAGAAAATAAAAACAGTAAATTGAAAATTTCATTATGACGAAAAGGGTATCCAAAAATGTAAAAAAATTAAAAATCGGAAAAATTGAAATTTAACTATTTTTGGGTGATGCAAGATTGCCCTTACACCACTGGATGCTCTTGCATCACAATAGGGAGGAGTGTCATCACATGGTCCTGACAGTCTCTCACTAGACACCGGCCCCATAGGCTAACACATGCGGAACCAACTTTCCTATCATGGGGACAAGGAAGTTGGTCTTTCCAACCAGACCTTCTCAACCCATCCTTAGCCTAAACAAGCACTACAAGCATTAGCGAGACATCCAATTATGTTAATTAATGTGAAAACTACCCATCCCCCTAATTCATTATTAAGTTATCACTGGATTAAGAAAATCTTCAATGGGTTATCTTGGACACCACTTTGGGTTTTGAACCCCATTGAGAGCCACTCCCCCTACTTGCAACTAGTAAACCCTACAAAAAGCAAGGTATTACCATCTTGCATAGTAAACATAATCATATGACTCCAAACACCATGCAAGGCATAGACCCTCTTGCACACATAACACAAGCATAAGAACCAATATATAGTGCAAGGCATGAACCTTCTTGCACACATAGAACATTGCCAAAATTCATTCAAATGAACCCATCAAAGGAACCATACATACAAGATTACTCCCTTAAGCCTTTGGAAGACAACCTTAACAAATTTTACACCATGACACCCTATTTTAAACAATCACCAAAACATCCCATTTTACAATAACCAACACAATACTTAATACAAACAACCAATCCAACTATTCAATCACAAAATACATTGCTTCCACAATGAAAATTATTCCCAATAAATAATTACATGATGAATTTATAATTCAACTATAAAATAATCATAAAAGATATCAACATTCATTAACTAACTTAAAGATAATCCAATTCATCTATTTAATAAAAACCCTCAATTATCTTAATAAGAGTAAATCAATTTTACCCATTTAATTTTCAATTCACTCACCTATATAATCAATTAATTCACTTAGTAGAATTGTTCTTTTTCCTATAGCCACGATATAATTACATGTATACATATATATATATATATATACACACACATTTTATAATCATAATGCTATTTGGAATACAATTTTCAAATTATAATAAAGCAACGTATATATGTATAAAAACATCATAAAATCATATATATATAATCAAATGCCAAAAGTAATACTTATCCAAAAATTCCCAAATAGAGCGTATCTAACAGTTACCAAAAGTACATTGAAAACATCGAATGTTGTTCATAAAGAATGCACCAAGCAACACAAGCATTGAATTCCAAATGTAGGAAGAATACACCATGAAACTCAACTTATACGATGTCAAAGGTAGGCGTTGAGAGTGAATCTACAATAAGCGACATCCAATGACTATGCAATCTAACCCTAGTGTGGAGATATGAAAGCAACGTTGCAGACCAATGAATGGCTATGCCAAGAACAAAATGGATCCACACTAAGGCGAGTGCTAAGGCAGCGACACCACAGGTAGAAGAAGAAAAGGTGTAATCATCTCTAGTGACTACTATAATCTCATACTAAATATAATTTGCAAGCCAAGATTTATCCATAGCATGGATTCTAAAATATTCAATGTGGCTTATGAAGCATATAAATTAAAACGCAAAGTGCCAAGCTTGATAATAAACATCAATTTTTTTCCAAAGACAAGAGCATGATCAAGGGTGAATTCTAGAAGACAGAACCAATGGTACATGCAGCGCATAATTTAGTTGTCAAAAATAAACAAAATAAAATACTCAACTACCCCCATCGATATCACATATTAAGTGTGCATATATATATATTGCCAATCACAATAAGTCTATACAAATCGCAATGTGCAAAATAAAAAGGAAATACAAAAAAAGAATCGCTGCAAATAGTGAACCAACAAGGAGATGAAGGGAAGTCAGCCACTAGCCAAGGCTAGCTGTGTGCCAAACAAAATAATTGAGCCAGCAATAAAATTGCAAGCTACTGAATGCGCACAAACAAGATTATTGTTTCAATTTGCTCCTGAGAACAAGAATGCTAGACATGACAATAGGGGAATAACACCCAATCGCCCAATTTTAATAGAATACCTCAAGAAAACAAAAAGTTGATGGATGCAGTGATTGCAAGCGGTGCACACACAAGTTTGAGGAATTTTCAGAAATATAAATAGCAAGTATAAGTTTGTGCTAAAGAATGCCAAATTTTTAGGATATGCACAATCGATTTACTAAAGAGGGCTTCTATAGCCATTAGTAGATGCATTTATAGTTATATCATTTGGAAAATAAATAAACAAATAATTGCTTTTTCTTTATCATTCAAGCATACGTTTCAACAAACAAAGATAAAATTCAAAGAGCAATTGAACCTAGTTTCACTCACTTGGAAAGGTTGAAGATTTGTTGTTGAGCTCCCAGATCCTAGCTTGCAACTCCAATCTCTTCAAAACCCCCAACAATCTTTGCAGAATCCCAATTCAAAACTTCCCCAACAAGATGAAAGCCTCCAAGAACCAAAAAATAATCTTCATGGGAAGCAACAAAATAGTTTCAATATTTTAATTCCCATCCCCTGTTCTTTTGCAAAAATAACCAATTTATTAACTTCTCTTGAGTGCACGTTGTTGCATGCAATCTTTTAATTTAATTATTTCATTTTATATTTTACATTCACTACAACTATTTATGTCTTTATTATTATATTTATTTATTAAAAAACATTCTTATTTATTTAACTTAATAATCAACTTTTTTAATATTTATTTACTAACTTTAACTTTACATTATAATTTTATCTTATCATAACCTATAATTATATTAAAGCATTTATTTTATCAAAAATACCTTTTTAACTTTAATAACTTTACTTTAATGTGACAATAAATCAAAAACACTTATCAAATAAATTTAAATCAAATGAACTAAATACCAATCAATACCTTACCACAAAGCGAAGTTGACAAGCAAGACAACAACAACACTGATGAACCAAACCAATCGTACGAACAACACTGAAAGGGTGTAAAAATTGGATACTCATCCTCTTGAACAAGGATGATGGATGAAATAGGGGACCAAGTGCTACCTCCGTTGAATGATTCCATTGGGTTTTAAGGAACACTTAGACTTGTCAATTCAAGTGGAGTTGATGCCTTGTACCTACAACCTACAATACACAAAATGGTCGAGCATATACATAATCATACAATCAGGCACACCGTGAAAGGAACTCGCAGCGTAGTAAGGTACTCATGAATGAGTATTGCGACACTATCCCTTTCAACAAAACACATCAAACAAGTAACCATATCAACATGTAACAATTAGATGCTTAACAACCAAATAAGAATAATCACTAGATAACACATAATGCTCATAATAGGATTAATCCACATAAACAATTAAGTCCATAGACTAGTCATAACATAAGCATAAAACTCTAGTAATAGAAGTATCAACAATCTATCATCGAAGTAGTGAGTCCAACATCAAACAAAGTACCATAATGTTTCAATCCAAAATAGAACAAATTTCAGTCTAACAGAGAACAAAATGAGGGGCACTACATGTTGACACCATCCTTCCATTCTTACATCATCATGACTTCATCATTTAAAAAATTCCCTAACCCAATTTATTTCCACCTTCTAACATCATGCTAATTTCAATTTTGTTGATGTCACATATGAGATTTCTATCTAAACCAAATTTATGATTCACTTGGCAAATGAACTTGGTATTTTCCACATGCAATTCAAGGTCGATTGTTTGCACATCGCCCTAATGGAGCGAACCAACCTACAAGAGGTTGATAAGGACCAATATGACTAACGAGTTAATTTTTGGGTAATCCAATGTGAACCAAAGGTATTCTCAAAAGGTTCATATCCACTTGCACATGAAATATCCACATTACCTTATAGGAGTGAAATTATTGACCGTACCAAATGCAACCCAATTTCTCACGTGATGCACCTTGCAGAGATTTGGTGTTGAACTAGTTATGTCCATATGATCATGAAAGTTGCACATTGATTTAATGACCCTCAAAATATCACAATGCATTATTTTAAGTTGCTACTTAGTGATCTAATTATCCTTATTTTCATGATTTTGTTCATTGATTGCTTCCCAAATGTTTCTCAAGTTAAATTTGAATAGTTTTGGTGCTTCTTCCACCAACCAAGAATTTATGTTGGGTTGCTCCTTTAACCACTATAATTTATTATAGATACCATATATTGATTTGATGCATTCATTTTGGGGAAATGGAATCTTCCCTAGGTGTCAATTTGGTCCTATTACAATGATTTTTTTTGGGGTTTTCCCTTGTCACCTAGTTTTATGGGAACTTTTACTATATTTATCATTCATTGGATAATATAGGAGAGCAAGGGAATAATAAAAAAAAGAAAAAAATACAAAAAATCATAAAATAACTTTACGAGGGTGTATTGGGTCTTACATATTATTATAGGAATATTGTAGTATCATATATTGTTTTATATCTCCAATATTGTGTATGCAAACTCATAAACTATATCAAATCCAACATTTTTTTGTTGTGAATGTAATCAATATTAAAGAAATTTTATAAAATTCTAATTCCATTGCACAAGCTGTAATATCTCTTTTATGTGATTGAATATGAGTTTGGTTAATTCAATAATGGATAACTAAGTAGATAACACTATGAATGGTATTCATTGATGCTTTAAATAAGTAGATCACTTAAAGTTTGTTTTTCCCATTGTTTTCCTTATTTTTTATTGTGACTTTATTTCCTAGGAACAAGCATTGATCTCTAGGTAGGTGCAAGAAGTTGGACCCACAAAATGTTAAAAAAGTGGAAGTATTTTTCTTGATTTTTAAAAATTTTCATAGTTGGACTAAAAGTTTGAAGCACTTACACATAGAATATTTAAAAAGTCTAGTAATATGAAATGTATTCTTTTGAGTCTAGTTTTGAAATATGTAATTTTTTCTAATACCCAAATGATAAAAATTAATTATTACATCAAGAGGCATAACACTACAATCACAACACACCTTATAGCACTCCAACACAATCCGTGAAAGAAAAATGTAGTGCCCATAAGTTTACTTTTGTTTTTGGAAGTTAAATAGATGTATTGGACTCAATGATATTGTTTGATGACACTTGGATACTGTGACACTTTGATGCTTAGTTATGATGATATTTGATGACACTGTTATATCTAATATTTTGTGCTTATATCATGGTTATCATATTAGTTTAATTGTTTATGTGAGTATATGAAGACTATGTGTTTATTGGATGTATATTCTAGATCATGATTTGATATATGTTATTGAGTGTTGATGTATTGGTGAAGGGGAATAGGGTTGCATCACTCGCTTGTGAGTACCTTGCGACACTACGATTTTCCCTTCACAGTGTGATTGACTATTTTCCCTATGCACATGTTCGACCATGTAATTTGTTGTAGGCTGTAGGTACCGGCATCGACTCCACCTGAATTGCCAAGTTTGAGTGTGCCTAAATCCCAATGGAGGTTGTTCATTCAGAGGTAACATTGGGTCCCTCACATTGAGTCGTCGTCCTTGTCGAGGATGAGTGTCTAATATTACATCCCGTCTGTAAGGTCAGTTTGAGTTGTGTTGTCATTGTGGTTGTCGTTTTGTTCCTGTTTAGCTGTATAGTTTGATATTGCTTGAGAGTATGTTCTTGGAGTAATGTTTATAATTGTGCCTTGTTTGATTATTTCATTAATAAAGATTTTCAAAAATTTAAAAGGCTTTGGACCAATTAAATCAAAGCTTTTATATAGTTTATACCATAATTAAATAAAATTTATTAAGATCCTTCCTTGATTTTAATAAATTAAACGTTATGATTTAAAATGAAATATTTAAATAAATATATTAATTTAATGGGATTGCGCAAGAAAATTGTAGGAGAAATTAAATTAATAAACTAAATATATTAAATATGTAACGCCCGTCGTGCAAACCCCATAGAATCAACATTGCACAACAATTTTTTTTTAAAAAGATACATAAAGTGAACATGCATTTGTACATTAATTACATTTAGATATTAATTATATTTACATTGCATACTAACAACTTAATGTTACATTCTTTGGGGCACGCGAGGTTACTTCGCAAAACAACTAATAACAAAAGTAAAAGATAATGATAAACCACGTATCCATTTATATTATAATAACCATGAATAAATGTACATCCATGAATCAAGAGAAAGAATATTAATACACCACATAATACAATCATATGAATCTCTTAACAAAGTTATAAATGATCCTAACTATTACATCATCGTTATAATATTACATTACAAACTTTTGATATAAGAATTACAATGAATTTCCCAAACATTTGGGATGATACAAATTACACCAACATCTAAATAACAAGGGAACACTGGTACAACTCCAACTGTAGATATGCTAAGAAGAGGATGCTGATGGGAAACCCAACGGGTGCGGAACACGTTCCACCCAACCATGTGAATTATAAATAACTCACCCCCCATGCTCAGAGGTGACAATGAAGTTAACTCGACCAAGATTGTCAAACTGACTCCAAGAACAACATAGTACAATTACAAATACAAACTCAAGGTTTACAATGATATACTCAACAACATTCACGAATCAAGAAATAAGATAAAGATAAGAAACTTACCACAATTAATCAAAGCAATTTCAATTAAACAAGTCCAAAGAATATTCATCAATCATTCTCAAAAGAATCTAAAACACATTAATCATAAAACTTCCAAAATACATTTCCAGAAGAATTGCTACAACATTCAAAATACAATTCCAAATAAATCTGAAACAATGATCAGAATACAATTCCAGAGTAACTGATACAACAATCAAAATACAAATTCCAGAGGTGACCAAAACAATGCACAAGGGTGTCTAGTGGAGAGTGTCATCGCATAGCTCTCATGGGATCCCCTGACCCTTCCTCCAACTGAGGCGCCGACACCCATCTATGGATCACCTAGCCCTTCCTCCTACTTGAGGCGCTGGCACCATAGGGTAGCTCATGTAGAGTCAATAACCTCTCATGAAGATGAGATCACGACTTTTCCGACCACGGCCTTCTCAGTCTATCATTAGTCTATGATAGCCCTAATGCATAGACGAGGAATCCAATGTTTATTATCTTGTGTGTTTTACTACCCATCCCCCTAAATTCTATTTTTAGGTTATCACTTGTTTAACTACTCTTACGTGGGTTCCCCTGAGCTCTTCCTCCTTCCGAGGTGCCGGTGCCCACGAAGAGCCACTCTCCCTATGACCCCTAACATAAATTAAAACTAAGCAAGGGTTGAACTAACACATAAAACGCATAAAACCAAAACTAGACTCACGAGGCATTAACCCTCTCGCAATTACTCATAACCAAAAGTCTTACAAAACCGTTCAACCCTTCCAACATAATAGCAACAAATATCAACTTCAAGAGTTTAACCAAAATGAGAATATCATTCAAAGACTAATACATGCCTCTAGAACTAAGGTTCACCCCAACTATAATTAGGTTCATAAATACAACAAGGTTCCCACATCACAACAGTCAAACGATAACTCAAGGAAACAACAACAAAAATCACACATATTTATAAATTAGAATCACGTAAGAACATTCACACAAAGCTAATATAATTCTTAAAATTACATTCCAATTCCTCTGGTTTCCTTTAAATAATTCAACAATAAAGTTTAATAAGAAAATACCAATTCCTATTATAATTTTACTTATTACAAATTAATACACCATTATAGTTTTCACAACTCCAAATTAAAGAACCCAGTAAATTGAATTTATAAATTTTATTTTTATCTCAATACATATATATATATAAAACTATATTTATTTATTTTATTCTATTTTTCCAAAATAAAATATATTTAATAAAAAGCAAAATCTTAAAAAAATAATAAATTATATATATATATAATTTAAATTATATAAAACAATAATAAATAAAACAAACAAAAAAAATAATAAAATAAAAGATAAAGCGAACTCCATGTTCGCTACTGCTACGGCGGCGCTGCAACCCATACGGGCTGCTGTACGCAGCAGCCATATGAATTGCTGCGCACAGCAGTCCGTATGGACTGCTGTGGCTAGTCCACAGCCAAAGGGGAGAGGGGCGGGTATGGCCAGCCGTGCCCCCCTTAACCCTTAAAAAAAACTTTATTATTTTTATTCCATAATGCAAAATTCAATTTCGCGATTTTTTAAAATATATTTAATATACTTTATCTCTTTTCTAGATCTATATTTTTAATTTATAACCTCAAATTCTGTGCTGTGCACAGGTACGGCCATAGATTCGGCCTGAGCAAAATTTTGACCTTACCACAAAACAGGTATAAAAATACAAATAAAATAACATGTTTATACAAATAGTATATATTAATATATATATATATATTAATATATACATATGCTAATTTGTAAGAATATATCTAATAACTCCAACCAGACAGAGGTTTCTCTGTACCCAACTTATTATTCAACTAAAATTATATTTTTAATCAGAACATATATATTTTTTCAAATCAAATGTATTTATAAAAACAAACAATATTATCCATGATCAAATTATAAAAGAAACTACATAATGGTTTCTCAATGACAATAATCTTTTCCTATTGGTTTGCTAACTAGGAATCATTAAATTTCTAATGAAGGTTTTCTTTTTCTTTCAAACAATCAATCATATATATTCATTTATTTATCTAATTTCTTTTTGAAACAGAAAGAAGAATGAGATGAAACATCTGGAACCACGAGTCCTGCGCTTATTCAAAAATCTGATGATGCTCGTTGATTTTGATGGCCTCTCCGAAGAGCTCCTCGTTCCTGCTTCAAAATCTCTTCTCCAGAATACCATGCTCCAATCTCGAATCCAAATCCTTAATCCCAAGACTCTTCTCCAAAATATTACAACAAAAGAATGGAAAAATACTTTTCAAAAACTTCAAAAGATTCAAAAATGCATCACCATTATTTTTCAACTTCTGTCTCCATAAACCACTGTGTGTGTAAAACTTACAAAATTCTTAATTAAATACAATATATTCTCAATTTCTTCCAAAAGCTCACAAAAATCCACAATAAAAGAAATTAATTCTTTAAAAGCAGCTTTTCAGTCAAATCTCAATTCTCATTCGTTCCCACAACTTTTTCCATTCTTTTATTTATTTATTTTTCTATTCTTGAATACTTTTGTTTTAATTTCTATTTTTTTTTACAACTTTACTTGCAAAGCACATTATCTAATTAATTTAAATAATTTATTCTAACAATTATCCTCAACAAGATAATTAATTAAAATCATAAAACACAATTTAATATTTTAAAATTTTATCATTTAATCAAACACATGACTTTAAAAATATTTAATATTTAAATACAATTAAATCTAACATTAAAATAAACAATCATTTCCATCATTTAAATTAAATAAATCATAACTTATAAAATACCACATTGATAAAATACAACAAAACACAATTATGACCCAGAAAGAACGACAACGACAAGAACGTACAAAACCATTTAGACAAGATGGTCTGACATCATGGGATGAGATGACTTCATCGTCACCTCTGTTTCAACATTTAACCGTTGGGCTATTAGTGCTCGCCCTATCTTGCTGAAGCAGGTGGAATCGAAACTCTGTACCTGCAAATCCTGCATACAAACGAAGTCATGTACATGTGCATACATATATATAAAATCAAAGCATTAAATCAAAGCATTGCATTGTTAGAAGGAGTCGCAGTGTAACAGAGCACTCGCGAACGAGTGATGCTACACTGTCCTTCATTACATCTATCCTAACAATTATAATATAACTGATAAAATAACATTTCTAAACTAACAATTCATCTCATGACAAAATTGATTAAATTACTGCATCATAATATGATTATGAAAATCAACTAACATCACCAACCACAATGTCATATGAAATAATCATGTCCACTAAAGGAATAACAACATCATCAAACGTCTAGCCAACCAAATCAAACAATAATAGTATCATCATAGTATCAACGTATCAAGTCAAAGCATAGAAAATAATAATTCTAAACAGTATGAGAGGTATTACAAAATAATTAATTAAGTGTATGCAATTGCAAGTGATGATTCTAAATTATAAAAAATTAAAACAAGTTGAGAAAATTGTGAATTGTGGGGAAAAATAAAAGAAAAATAAATTAATTAAATTAGGAGAGGATGCAATTACAGATAGTGGAGGATAATAAATAATGTAGTGGGAGTTAACTTCAGAGGGGATTTTGGATTATTTTCTGTGAAACTAATTTTCATTTTGTTTCAGAGAGAGTTTCTTGTTCTTGAATTGGTTTTCTCTGGTTCTTGAAAACTTCTTGGGGGTTTTGGAAGCTGGAAGTTGGAGTTTTGTAGTATTGTGGAGTCTCAGAAGGAGTAGAAACTGGGAATTGGAAG
Source organism: Sequoia sempervirens (assembly GCA_007258455.2). Lineage (NCBI taxonomy): Eukaryota > Viridiplantae > Streptophyta > Pinopsida > Cupressales > Cupressaceae > Sequoia > Sequoia sempervirens. The sequence goes on from VDFB02047230.1 coordinate 469,017,727, forward strand.
AGTTATACATCAAGTCTTCAGCTCTGTCAAGCATATACACTAAGTTCCATTATAATTTCTTCATTTAAATGTTGAGATAGAAACGAATAATGTATTTGAGTTATCTAAAACAAGATGAAGGGTCTACATTCAACTTTTCTTTTTCCATAAGCTTTATGCTGTTATTACTTTGTATTTTTTCCCATATTTGATTGTTATATATATATTATCTTATTCTTGGCTCTAGTTGTGGCTACTGCACCTGTTTCTGTTTGCATCTTGAATGTTGGGTCTTTCCCTTGGCAATTGATATTCTTATATTATAAACCCTTCCCATTTAGTACAGGCTACTACCCATGTTCTAGTTACCTGGATCTCCTTAACAATTTGATAAAGGTATTTGAGTGTCACCCCTCTCTTCATGATAGGTACCTTTAGTAATGGCATATGTGGTTTATTGACCTTTATTAAGTTTATAAATTTTGATATTGAAACTATTTGAGAAAAAAACCCCTTTTGCTTTGGCATTCAAAGTATTGCATTTGTATTAAGTTCTTACTTATGCTAGATTTAATTTGAAAAGATGGCCCTGTTGTCTTGGCATTGTGTATAAATTTCATTTTATCCTTTCTCCCAGTAATCATATAGATGTATCTACTCTCTATGCATTCAACACGCTTGTCTTTGAAAGTTGAAGTTTCTCTTGAGTCATCGACGTGGCTCCCTCTGCCTTTTTAGACTCTTTCTTTACTACAAACCATCCATGGGATTTAGTCATTGTACTGCATGGTTGATGTGCTTTGAATCCTTGAAATGAAAGAAAATTTGCTTAATACAAATATTGTTAAGGAGTTTCAATGTTGACAGGGATTCAACATTTAACTGATACCTGGAACAATGAAAATTATCCTTATATAAGGATTCCTTCCATCTTGTTGAATTGTAACATTCATGACTGTGGATGCATATAAATTGTGTGAATTGAATTTGTTAGTTGTGGATGAGTTTTGTTTGTAGTAGATATATCATTGCTCTCTCTAGTTGTTCACTGTCCTAAAATCTCATCTGGTCGTTATGATATTTTAGAGATGTCGCTTGTTTTGAAATGTATTGATTGGATCTATACTTATGCAAATGGATCAGCCAAATCAATAGATGACTAGGTGTTACATTGATAGGCTAGTAAATCTTTAATTTTGATAAAATTTGACTTAAGCTACTACGCCTTATGCGCATATGAGCATTAGTTTTGAGATTAAAAATATATTTATTATGGACTGGTATATATGATAGGAGTCGCTGCCAAAAAAACTATAGCCGGTATGTTATATGCATACAAAGTATCAATATAGTAGAATAAAGGAACTCGATTATAGTATAATGTGTGTGTGTTTAAATATATATATATATATGTTTAGTTATATATATGTATTCTTATTGATGTTTATTATTTAAATCTCTGTATTTTGTATTTTCAAAACAAGTCTTATTTAATAGAACTTTAAAATATACATATATAAATAAGTATATATATATAGAAATATATATATCTTGTAAACAAGTATTCCAATCCTTTATAATATTCAATCATAGCTATTACATATTAGAAGAGAAAGTAATTGTTTCTAAAAGAATGATCTAATTATAAATGAATAAATGAAAATTAGTGTTTGAGGAAAGAGTTTTTCTTTGATTTAGGTGACTAATTGGTAAACATGAAATGGATATCTTGCAACCCCCTTTAGTTTCCATATTCTCTTATGGTTTTTTGAATTGTTAGTTTGAAATAAGTGATTGGCTTATGAGTTAGCAATGAATGTGGTTGTTGTTAAAATGTGTGAACCTTTATGCAAGTGATTATTAGGAGTCTTCCAAAGGCTAGGGTGAAATTCTTCTCTTGATGATATTTTTTTACGACTTGGTGATGGTTTGTTTGTATTGAAAAAGTATGTGATGTTCATTATCCTTGCATAGTATGTTCACCTATGTGGGTGGAACCTTTGGAAACTTGTGAGAGGGAAGGGTTATGCCTTGCCATTTTGTATTATTAATGGATTCTTGTGATTGTGCAAGTGCTTGCTATTTGATTTTATTGGATTTCCTTCTTGTCAGTAGGGGAGTGGCTTCCAATGGAGGTTGATGCACAAAGTGGTGCATGGGTAACTCATGTGGGAGTTTTGTAATTAAGTGATAACCTAAATGAACTAGGGGGTTGGGTAGTAATAACACTAATCAAGATAAGTTAATGCCTCACTCATGGCTCAAGTGCTCGTATAGGCTTGAGATGAGTCGAGAAGGCCTAGAATGGCAAGATCAACTGCCTCGTCCTCACGAGAGGTATGTTGATTTAGCATAAGGTTGCATGAGGGGCTGAAGATTGGTAAAGGCTACTAGGGTAACCCAGGATGGGGGCCGGGGCCTAGGAAGATTTGTCTCTTTTAATTCCTTGGATGTTTATGTGCCTCTGGAAGTGATGTTACTATTTTTTGATGTTGTACTTTACTTGTTCATGGTTGTCATGTTAGCCTTGTGTTCTCTATTGTCTTTTTCTTGATTATGATGGTGGGACCCTTTGTTATCTCCTAGCATGGTGGTGGACCTTTGGGTTCCACATGGTCGGGTGGAAAGTGCATTGTTCTCCATTGGGTTCTCTCTCCTTGTTTGTGACTATGGTGACTTATCTTAGATTGAATACTTCTGCATTATACTGGCTTATGTGGATTATTACTCTTGTACTTGTATCGTATCATAATTGGTGTATCATGTATCATAATTGATGTACACTTCTCTCATGTATATGAGGATATATTGATATTGAGATGTATAAATGTAATAATGTAAACTGTTGTTGACTCTATTATGTAATGAACTATGTAATAGATGTTATCGTTTATGCAATTAAATGATTTTATTTAAATGAACTCTTTGAAGTAAAAGTTATGGTAGTATCATATTGATTACATGATTAAATGAGATAATTAGATGTATCTCCATATTGATTTTCAAATTTATTAATGTAATGATTTATAGTTCTTGCTAATTTTGATAATGGGAAACTAAGTAGCATAGTCACGGACCTTAGAGGACTTAGGTTGGATTAGTGTTAAGTGTTTCATTTGCAATAGGGAGTTAAAGACAATTTCAAAAAAAATAAAATTGTTCTGTTCTTAGTGTTAGTGTGTTGTCCTCTAGGGTCTCGAGGTGGGGGTGTTACAAAAAGCACATGCTAGCTATACACTTCAAACCATTTAAATTAGAAAAGTGAGGAAAGTTTCCAAATTAATATAATAATAATATTTGTAATATTATTAAATGATAATATTAAATATTTTTAAGTTTCTACTTTAACTAAATAAATCAGTTTTAAATCCAACATTTCTCTCTAGTTATGTATCAAAAAGCAATAGACAATTAGTAGTATTTATTTATTTAAAATTAAAAAATCCACCACCACATTCTTATACTTATCAAAAACATTATTAAAACTATTAAGTTTTCAATTTGACTGAATAAATCAATTTTAAATTGGATTTATGTCCTCCAATTAATTTTTTTTCTCAAACTATATATTAAGCACTCACCCTTTTTTCACATCTCACACAAATAATTTTTGTTAGCCACAACAAGAATTTTTCTATGACCAACATGAAGAATTTGAAATCTATGGATTTGATAAGGTAATTAAAGTCTCTAAGTTTGATTTTGCATGCACAAGTTCCACATTTTTTTTTTGCAACCTAACAACTTCACCTTCAATTTTTTTGCATTTGTGTGTTATCGGTTTTTATGCATTGTTATTTTATTGATTGAGATATAGACAATCATTTATTCATTCTCCATTTTTAATTCTTAATGTTTACCAATATTTAACATTTTTTCCAATTCCTCAAAAATGGATTTCTACAACAAATGTTCTCACCTATAATAAAATATTTGTAGTGCCCCTCCAATTGTTACTATTATGTGTTTAGATTTGTATATGTGTTAGACAATACCTTTACTATGATAGACCTTGATATTTGTTATTGTCTTATGATCGCTGGATTTAGAGTGATGTGGATGTTATTCTGTGTTGAGATGATGCACTTTATGGATGGTATGTTTCATATTGTACTTTTGATTAGCATAGTTGTTAATATTGATATATGCTTATCTGTTGATTAATGATGCTTTGCTTTCATTAGTCTTGATGTGACTGTATAGGTGAAGGGGGCATGATTATATCACTTGCATGTGAGCACTCTATGATTCCGCGATTTCTCTTCATGGTGTGTCTGCTAAGTTTTATGCATGTTCGACATTCGTTTTGATTACAGGATTGCAGGTACAAGACATCATCTCCACCTAGGTTCACAGGTTTGAGCGTGTCCATATCCCAACGGTTTTGAAGATTGGGAGATAGTAATGAGGTTCCCTTGTCAAACCACAACCCTGTCATAGTGTGTCGTCAGTTTGTGTCTTGTTGGTTGCTGAGTCTTGTCGTCCTTTGTGTTTTGATCATTTATTATCGATGGTAATTATATGTGAAAATGATTGATTGTATGTTTTAAATGTTATTTATTTATTTTAGAGTAAAGTTGTTAAAAGCTTTTAATTTAACTTAATTAATTAAATTTAATGTATTTGGTAAGTAATTTAATCTTTGTGATTAAAGTTATTTATCAAGTAAATAATTTAATTAAATAAATTTAGCTGTTGAGTAAATAAATTAATCTATTAAATTTATTAAGTGAATAGTTTAGTTGTATTTGTAAAATGCATAAAGTAAAAGATTTAAATCTATTTTGGAAATTAAATGGTGTTTTAAATTATAGTTAGTGATTAAATAAATTAAATAGTTAAAGTTGTTTTGAAAATGCATAAATTAAAATAATTAAATTTATTTGAAATGGAATTTTGTTTTAAATCTATTTTAAAATTTAAATTGTGTTTTAAAGTGTTAAAAAGTAAAATATCTTTTAAATGTATAGGAAATATCTATAATGGGTGAAAAGAAGATAATTGTAAAATGTTGACTAAGTGTTGAGGATCTAGGAATGATGATTTTTATTTTTTTTGGAAAAAGAAAATATCTGGGATATTTTGAGGAAATTTGATTAAATTTAAAAAAAATAAAAATAAATGAGAGGATATATATATTTTTGAAAAATCTTGTTAAAAAAGAAGAAGAGATATTTATTTTGAAAGTGAGATAATATCTTTGGATATTTTTGGTTACTAAAAGAGAGGAAGGGTTTTCTTGTATTGGAGATACATTTTTGGATTTGAAGTGGAGAATTGGAAGAAATTATGGAGGATTGGATTTTGCAGGGAAGCTCAACTCCGGATCTCATTCTCTTCAAACTTCAGAACACAGGTTCTTTAATTGTTTTTAAAGCTCTGATTTTAATTTTGAAGAGGTTGTAAATCTTGCTAAGAATTCTTGAAAATTTTTGTAGAACAATGGAGAAAACCTTAGATCTTTTGTAGGGCAAAGAATTTAAACAATAGAAAATTAAAAATGAAAACAACAAAGAAAATTTGAAAGCCTTTGTTGGAAGTGTGGAAAAATTTAGATTCTTGTAGGAAAACAAACTCTTACAACAAAAATTCTCAAGTTTTAACAATAGAAAATTGGAAGAGGAAACAAAAGAAATTAGAAAACCTCTATGTTTGGAGTTAAATTTTCCATTACAATTTAGAAATTGAAATTGAAAATTTTTGTTTAAAAAAATTCTTTCGCTGTAGTTAATTTGTAGAAAATTTGCCTAGTTTGACTAAAAATGGTAATATATATATATATTGAGAATATATTATTTATGTTTATAATTTAAATGGCATTCTGAAATTTTTTCTATAAAATAAATTGATTTGGGAAAACCCTATAGTCGCTGTACGGAATTGAGAAGTTTTTTTAATTTTTTTTTTTTTTAAAAAAAATTAATTAAAAAAATAGGGGGCTGGGGGAGCTACCCCCACAGCTGCCCCCATCATGGGAGGTGCTCACTATGGAGGCAACGCCCAGCGCTGCCCCCACAGCAGCGACAACGACCCCCATAAGGGGGAGGTTAATGTGACCACCACAGTGAGAGCTGACTTTGACCTATGTCCACCTTTATGGGTATGGCTTCTTGTTTTAAAAATGTTTTTATTTTTTGTTTGTTTATATATATAATATAAATTTTATAAATATATATATTATATATAATATTTATTGTATATATTATTTATAATATATATATTATATATATAATATATATATGTGTGTGTGTTTTGTAATTTTATAAATATGTGCATATATATATATATATTTTAAATATTATTTTTAATATATATTATATATATTAATTACATATTTAATTAGTAAGTAAATTGGGTTGGATTTAAATGATTTAGAATTTAAATTATTTTTTATAAATATATATTTAAATGTGTATATATATATAATTGTATATACATTGAGTATGTAATTATATATATATGTTTAATATATATATTTAAGTTTAAATATAATGATTTTAGAATTATTTTATTAGATGCGAATATTGATTTTTTAATAAAATGATTTTGATCATTTTGTGTAATTAGGGAAATGGATAATGTGCATATGGTTAAATAAATGAATATTTAAATATGAGAAAGGGATATTAAATGTATATAGAAACACATTCTTATTTAAATGAATATTTAATTAATAGAGATGCATGTCTATGCACAAATATTTATTTAATAATGAAAAGATTTTATTAGGGAAATGAGATTTTTTATATTTAAATATTATCAAAAAACTAAAGTAGACCCGTAGATTTAATTTATTATTGCTTGTCAAATGCTTAAATAGTTATTTAATAAGGGAATGATTTTAAGGGAAAGGGATATTCGTATTAAATGAAATGGAATGTTTAAGAGAGCGATTTTTATTTATAGTTCTTATTGGTTGCAAACGAATTTACGATCTAAGATTAGTTATTTTCATGAAATGTG
>VDFB02047230.1:469024768-469128057 GCA_007258455.2 Sequoia sempervirens
TTCCATGAAGCATCTAAACCATGAATTGTCACACCATTGTCCAATGAGACCCCTATGCTTGATGGGATTGTTCGGAAACCCTGTTAAAACAATGTAAAATGTATTAAATGAAACTAAATACTAGCCATAATGGTTCAATAATATGGTAATTAAAAAAAAAAGTCTTACACTAGCCATCCTTCCAAATAAACTAGATGAAGATGATCTACGACATTGAGGGGTCATGCCAGCTGCACCACTTGCTTTTAGTGTGCATTGTAGGAACAAGAGTAAAGTAGATGCATTTGATAACCAATAACCCAAAACATCATTTCTCTCCTAAGTCTTTAAAATACAAAAAACATTATGTTAGCATTAAAAAAATTGGAAGAGTATTCATGGATAAATCCAATAAGATTTTAATATGATTCATTGATAAGTGATAGCTGATAAGAGATATACATTCTCACATAAACTTCTCAGAACTGGGGAAATGTAGAATCAATGATACCTCAATTGTTGAACCAATCGTTTGAATGATACGATAAAAAACACTTGTTCTTTCAACTTAAAATGAACGCCATTGGAGAAGTGACTTATAGATGATACATGTAGCTATAGGTCTTCCATTACTAAAGCCAACATCTTATGTGATACACTTGATCAACGCATCTTGATTTTCCTGAAAACAAAATAACAAAAAAATGTAGTGTAAGGGAATAAAAAAATCGCCAGAGCTTTATAATATAATGTGCCTAAGAAAAAAAGTGATATAACTAGAAATACAAATAGAAGAGATAGATAATCCTCCAGAAGGTCAGAATCATATACTTGTTGCCTGTCAGTGAGAGTCTTTTGTGGCCTCTTCTCTCCATTAGTGAGCTCTTTCAAGGAAGACATGGGAGTCTGTGAATTCCGCTAGACACATCTATTGGTTACAATATTATTGAAAAATAATATTACTTATTTAAAATCAAGAGAAGGAGATAACTAAAATTATACATAAAAAGATATAATTTGCTCCACTGGAGGTACTTACTCTTGCAGGATTAACTTCACTATTCAGCATATGGCCATTCTTTGGAATCCTCTACAAAATAGAAAAAGAAGGGAAAAGCCCTTGAGAAATATGACAAAAAAATACTTATCACCCATCTGAACAGTACCTAGCACTTTCTTTCATCTTTGCATATTGGTTTGATGCTTCAAACGATACATTTATTATATTGAAAAGTGCATTACCTTATTGAGCTTCTCTTTGTTTTGAGAATAGTTTAATATTCTCTACTTAACAGGGCCAACCACATGACGATGGAAGCTCATTTGGCCCCTCCCCCCCCCCTCACATCACTCTCAATTCCCCATACCCGATCATATAACATTAATCATTCATTCATCCATTAATAACACATAACATTCATTCATTCATCCTACATTAATAACATATAAAATTCATTCATTAACATATTCACATTCATTCATTCATCCATTAATAACATATAACATTCATTCATTAACATATAACATACATTCATTAACATATTCACATTCATTCATTAACATATAACATTCGTTCTTTCAGTTTTTACATATTATCAAAAATATGGTTGTCATAATATGATTACAATCACTTTTTTTTTTGTTTCTTTTCTGAAGCTAAAAAAAGCTGAAGTGGAGTATCGTTTTCTAAATCATCTATCCCCCCTTCAGTTGTTTTTCCCTCTGCTTGTGATCTTAATGTACACCTAGTCGTGTACTCACAACATGGAGGCCGCTGCAAGAGGGAATTTGTTTCAATAACAAAGAAATGTTAAATTGATATTTTTTATTATTATTGTTACAAGTATTTCATTAATTAAAAGAACATTAGAGTGGAACTCTTTACCTGATGGGGCCACATCATGTTCCTGATCTTATCTTATAGCCTCATGCTCAACATGCTAAACACCCTCTAAATCTTGATCTAGAGTTGAAACACGAAAGGTTACATTAATTAATACACTAATTGCAATTAAATATGTTTAAAAGAACATTAGAGTGGTCCTCTTTACCTGATGGGGCCACATCATGTTCTTGATCTTGTCTAGCCTAATCATGTTCAACATGTTGATCACACTCTACATGCTCTAAAGTTGAAACATGAAAGGTTACATTAATTAATACACCAATTGTAATTAAAGATGTTTAATTGTATTAATCCATATTGTGTTTTGTATAGCACATGAATACATCCAGTATCAGGATGCACACCATGACCTTCATTTGTAGGTTGTGCTCCACCCTCACTAGGCTGCATTCCAATGTCATGTGTAGTATTATCATTGCTTGCCTATTTAAAAAAAATAGGCACATAATTACTTTATGGTGGAAATTAATATTGAATAGATTGCACAAGTATTCAATTTTAAATAAACTTCATTGATTTTATTTACCTATGTCGTATGCAATGGAAGCTTTTGTTTGCCCAGTCAAGAGTCTTAGATGTTCAGCCACGGCTCCATAGCCTTGCTAGAAGGAAATCTTCAAGTCCTCTTCTATGGGCACTCTGTTGAATTCAGAGCCCTGCATTTTTGCATAAGATCATGAATTTTGCTTCTATGGTGTGATTAAACAAAAATTGTTTGCAATTTATTATTTGGATGCAATATTTCATTTATTGATACTTACAATTTGTGCGGCTAATTTCATATAACCACCAGAGCCAAGTTTGTGTTGCATGTGTTTTTCTAGTCTTTCCTTTGTTTCCTTCAATGTGTCGGGCATCCTATGAAAAGTTTGAAATACATTAGATTATGTAAAAAGAAAGAGTAATTAGTATATAATTGCATTGTTGATAGTATCACATACCTTCCTTAGCCCAATGGTGTCTTTCCTTTTTTCTTTTCAGCCTTCTCCTTTCCATCTGACACCAGGTCCTTCCACTCCCTCTCCAGAATCATGGGGGGACGCTCGTACTTTTTCTTCTTCTCTAAATTTGACCTATATTGGTCCCTCACATACTTTAGATAGGTACCAGCTTTCTTAAGGACCTTGGTTCGGTTGAATGTTTTGTCACCGAACAACACAACTAAACGATTAATGAGCTCATCTTTTAAATCTTAATTTTGGGCATTCCACCTTGTACATATGGTGGGCCTGAAGATCTCCAATGTAATATCACTTAGATGTTTATAAAAAAATTTATTTCCTACAAAATGATCATGGGATCATTAGTCTAAAAAGAGTGATCAATAAGTAAATTTCAATTGGATTATATATAATAATAATTAAAACATTTTAAAGTACCTGGGACCTTCTCTATCTTTATGGGAATGAAATCCTCGGTCACCACAAATGTCGCCAGAAATGTTCTCATACTAGTAATAAGGGAAGATCCAGGAAATGCTGGGAAAACATCATTAGTACTAGTGGCCTCTGCATCCCTGGGTACATGTCCTAACTCATGTTTTGGCATGTGTTCGCTGCCAAAGGGTGCACTACCCAGTGTCTGCATGTTATGTGTTTCTGAAATTTCAGTCGACAATATAGGCACGGATGATGGGGTCGTATGATGTGATGTATGCATAGGAAGATCAGGATCGACACTTGTACCAACCCCTACTCCCCGGGCAGCACCTGCAATACCCTGATCATGGCCAGCAGCATCATGAGGACGTAAAAAAATCTTGTAAAAACAACACATATTTTAGTTCATGACATAAAAGAGTACACAATATAAAACCATGAATGAACTTATGTTATAATTAAAGACCTCATGACAGCTTAGTTGCAAGTTCTGTGCTCTCTCAGTCAATATTTTAACCCTCTCTCTTATCTCATTTGTTTGAGGCACTATGAATAACAACTAAAGGATTTCTTCATTGCATTTTTTTTGGGTCTTCCTTATCATATCCAGAGGGTTTGTGAAATATGCAATGTCATCATCGCATAATAGTGACTGCACCTCCCTATGGATGCTCTCCTCTACTGTTGGTTCCTTTCCCCGATCAGCTGAATGCAACAAGAATATTAAAAACATTATCGAAATTAACCCAATAAACTTATGAAAAAACATAATAATAAAACATTTTGCTCGTATCTAATTTATACAATTACAATGAGGTAAAACTATCAGGTATAAGCACCTAAAGATGCATCGTGATTTGTGCTCTGGGTTGGAGCCTTCCCCGTATGATCAATGTCCCATTGTGACAAAAATTAAATATAAAAAAATATTATCGAAATGAAACCAATAGACTTACAAAAAAAAAACATAATAATAAAATGGTATATTGGAGTCATTAATTAGAGGTTGGGTAAAAATGGTATATAGTATGTACCACCCCCATAGTAATTGTGTTTGTATCTATGCAATTCAAATTGTAATCTATTAGCAACTCTTCCCCTATAGTTATTGATTTTATCGCATATACGAATACATGGTTTCCCTCATGCGCCTCGAATATGAAATTGGGTTGCTTATTTATTGACCTAGGTCATGTACTATTTATAAACCCTATAATATTCCCTAAAGTTTTTGGCCTTCCATCAACGTACATAGCCACTCCTTTATTTTGATCCTTATCTTTTAGTTGTATATAATATGTTGATAGTGCATACCTACACATACTTTGTGTATATCGAACTAGTTCCATCCAATCTTTGTAACTGTAATAGGGTCCAACATACTCCATCAATTTTGTAACTTTTTTGTAACAAACCTTTATGTCATCCATGCAAAATAGGCCCAAACCATGTAATGAGGATGGTGTTATGTGATATATCCTCTCGTTGACAAAAAAAATCAGTGTTTATTGGAGGAAGTTCCTTGGGTACCCATTGTTTCCATAGATGTTTGTACCTCAATGTCGCCTATGCTCTCATTATCATAAGAACATGACCCCCCTTCAGCAAGAAAAATTTCCATGCGTTTATGGAATTTTCTTCTAATCTTTTGGCCTCTAGTTGATCTCCCTCTTTTAGACCTACTACATGTCTCACTTTCCTCTTCTCTTCCTAAATTTCCCTCGCTTGAGGAAGACAGATCTGACAAATACCTATTTGGTGGTACCTGCACTCATAAGGATGTTGGATGAAGTTCTTTCATGGTGATGTGATCCCAAGGTGAGGTGACATTATGATTAATGTATCATTTCATCTCTAGAATTTGACAGGTTATAAGGTAATCAAGTCTTGATAGATTGCAAGTTATTGTTACTACCATCCAAATGTGTCCATCACAAATCAAATCAATGTACGAAGGAGACTGTCCCTTGCAATTATTGACTTTAAAATGTCATTATTTTACAACCTAACACAAACATGGAGATTGGGAGATGCAGTTCATAGTAGTTGAGGCTATGGAAGCCTAAAAAACCTAGACTCAATGATGAATTTTCCTACATGAACAATGTATGGCAATGTTCCAAGGATTTTTGCATGAAAAATGAGGGGAAAAGGTAATGAATGATAGTCATTATTAGTCTCACAGTCTCATGGTCTTATTTCAAGTTATTTGATTTACTAGACTTCTACTTAACGTTTTAACTCCCAAACTTTGTAATGAGTGTTAAATGTGACTATGGTCCACCAGTTACACAACCAAGGCCTCCAATGTATTCTCTAATTGTAATCAAAGGATTTTTTCTCTTCATTCAAGTAAATAAACTTGAAGGGAAACACCACCAAGTGGTTTATTGGACACCTACATGACTAAAAATAGCAGCAAATTTACATTTACTATAAATTTAATGCAAATTTCCATTAAAATTTTATGTAGTGTGCAGAAGAATGGTTTCACCATACATAATATTTTGGTTTAAGTTGTCTTGAAAAAGACAAATTAGAACACTAATAGACATAATTCAGGGGCACGTTTGAGGTGGTTCAGCTATCCAGTGATAAAATCCATATGTCTAAGTGGTTAACAGTGAGGGAGTGTGTACTAGGCTTGGTTAAGTCATCATAAGTTTATGCTTTGGCAATAAAAATTGTTTAAGTCATCTTAAATCTTCCTATGTCTAATTGCTAGGATACTTTTGGTATGTTTTAAGGTAGGATGAGTGGTTGCATCAATGTTCTAGTTCTCTATGACAAGGTTTCAACATCTTCAAATAGTGAAATTTAGTGCTCATAGTCATTCGAAACAACAACATTTTGATTATGTATGATGGTAGGATTTGATAACTTAAAAGAATTGGCTACCCAACAAACTTAAAGTTAAAAGAAACGTTTTCAGTTTAAGGGGTTAGCACTTTCTTTCATCTTTGCATATTGGTTTGATGCTTCAAATGATGCATTTCTTATCCCACTTCTATCATATTGTATTCCCATCCCATTGCAAATCAAAAAGGTTAAACATTTAGCAATCTGCCATTCTTAAGCTCAACCTCATGGACATTCATCTATAATCTTTTAAATTCCTACCAACATTTTTTTAGATGTAGCTATATAGTTTTAGATTTATGTGACAAAATGGTTTTATGTATATCTATATAAGTTATATTCACTTGAGAAACTACAATTTCTCATCTAAGTGGGAAGGTTAGTAGCTACGTTTTGATCCATCTGTAGAGTTGAAGACTACAAAAATTTCTTGGACATGCATGCTAGTCAAGGTATGGTTGAATACAACTATTTTATTTTATTTTGTCTTATCTCATACCATTTTATGAGAATGGGGGTGCCAATGTACGAGAAGATCTTTGGAAAGGCATGAAAATTGTAGGTTAAAGAGAATGGGGGTGCCAATATAAAATATATAAATCACTTACAGTACTCATTCTCCCTTGGTCGTCGATTTTCCCTGAGTGCCCTCAACCTCGTCGCTCTGGCTTTCCTCCTGCCCTATTGCACTAAGCTATGTGTGCTCTTGTGCATGCGTATTGATATGTAGGGTTTTCGCTCCTCCAAACTCTTCCTAATCACTAGTATTGACCTTTCACTTCTCCAATTTGATGAGCTACAACCTGAAAATAAGGTTTCGACAAAGGTTTTAGAGTATGTTAATTAAAATGAAAATTATGGCACCATTTAGGTTTTAATATTCTACATAGTTAAGTATATATTAGCTATATTTTACATAATAAATAATATAAATATTCTACTTATCATAATTATATATTATATTCTTTAACAAAATTATTAAATACATATAAAATTATTATAATTAATAATTAATAATAAGTATATTTTTATATAATACAAAATATAATTAATATAATAGTAATATTAGATTAAATTATATATAATATAATTATATTTATTATTATATAATAGTATATATAGGCTTTTACCTAATATTTTAGAGGATTTTACCATTACACTATAGCTGGTTTACCATTAAATGGCAATTGAAACTTTTTTTGCAATGACACAATAGTGGTTTCCAGGCACGAGATTTGTTTCAAGCTCAAAACTCACAATATATGTAGCCTATTAGCTAATACAAAGAGAGAAACTAAAAATATAGAGAATGAGAGAAAGATATGAACTTAGATAGATAGGGGGGGAGAGAGAGAGAGAGAGAGAGCATGAGAGAGAGAAATATAAGAGATACAAAGCAAAAGAGAGAGGGAAAAGAGAAACTAAATTTTGATTGGTTGTTTCATGTCAACAATCCAAGGATGGCATGTGTCCTTGGGGAGTTTTGCTCAAAGTAGCGTGCCATTTGATTAAAGATATGATAATTCTCCTTTAAGACTTCTTCAATGTACCCATTGTACACTTAAGGAGACAAAGATATGGAGAGAGAAAGAGAGAAAGAGAAAGGAAGAGAAAAGGTAGAGGGAGATAGAGATAAGATATAGATAGGTGGAGAGAAAAAAAAGAGAAAGAGAGCAAGATAGAGGAAGCAAAATGAGACAAAGGAGGAGCAAAGATAGAAATAAAGGGATAAAAAGAGGGATATGGAGAAAAAAGAAGAGAAGAGAGAGAAACAAAGATACAGATAGAGATAGAGATAGAGATAGAGATAAATAGAAATAGAGAGATAAAGATGGAGATAGAGATATAGAGAGATAGATATAGAGAGAGATGTGTAGAGATATAGAGGAATAAAGAGGGGCAAAGAAAGGTAGAGATAGTGAGGTAGATAGAGAAAAAATATAGATAAAGAAAAAGAGATAAAAGAGGAGAGATAAATAGATAGAGATAAAGTCACATAAAGAGATAGGGAGATAAAGATAAATAGAGGGAAGAAAATATAGAGAGAGAGGGAGATAATGAGAAACATACAAATAGAAAGGGAGACAAAGAGATAGAGAGAGGTAGAGAGATAAAGAGATAAGGATGAATAGATATAGATATAGGGAGGGTGATTGATATATCTCTCCTTGTCACTCTCTATCTCTCTATATCTCCCACTATCTATGTCACTCCCTCTTCCCCCCTCTATCTATTGAGCTATCTCTCCCTCTCCCCCATTTCTCTCTAATTCACTCCATCTCTCCCTCCATCTCTCCTACTCTATATATCTATCTCTATTTCTCTTTTTATCTCCCTCTCACTCCTCTCTCTATCTCTTTCTATCCATATCTTTCTCTACCTCTATCACGATCTCTCTATCTCTTTCACCATTCCCCTCTATCTCTCTATATCACCCCCTTTCTATGTCTCTCCCTCTCCCTCTATATATATTGAGCTATATCTCCCTCTCTCCCCTATCTTCTTCTCTCTCTCCCTCTCTACATATCACTCTCCCTTTTCCCCCTCTTCTTTCTCTCCCTTTTCTACCTATCTCCCTCTCTTCTCTCTCTTCCTCTTCAACCTATCTCTCCCTCTCTCCCCCTCTTCTCTATCTCTCCTCCTCTACCTATCTATATCCCTTTCTCTCCCTCCCCCTCTCTATCTCCCCCTCTCTATCTCTCCCCATCTCTCCCTCCATATCCCCCCTATCCATCTCTCTATCTCCACCTCTCTTCCTTTCTCTTCCCATATATCTCCATCTCTCTTTCTCTTCCCATACATCTCTATCTCTCTCTCTTTCTCTCCCCATCTATCTCTATCTCCCCGTACTCATTTCTCCATTTCTCTATCTCTCCTTATTTCTCTCTCCCTCTCTCCATATCTGTATACTTATATCTAATTCTTTTTGTTTCTCTATCTCTTTCTCTCTCTCTCTCTCCCTCTCCTCTCTCTATATGATCTCTTTATATCTCTATCACTCTATCTCACCATCTATATCTCTTCATCTCCCTCTCCCTCTATATCTCTCCATCTTGTCCTCACTATCTCTCCCTCTTTTTATCCCTATCTCTCTCTATATTTATCTCTCCCTCTATCTATATCTCTCTATCTATTTGTCTCCCTCTTCCTCTCTCACTCTATCTTCATCTCTACCTCTATTTTACTCTCTCCCCCTTTATCTCTATACATGTCTCCCTATCTCTATCCATCCATCTATCTCCCTGATCTCTATCCCTCTTTATATATTTATCTCTTCCATCTCTAGCTATCCCTCTCTCCTCTCTTTCTTTATCTCTCCCTATCCTTCTCTCCTCTCCATATCTCTCTCCTTCTACATCTCCATCTCTATCTCTATCTTCCTCTCTATCTCTATCTCCTTACCCCTTTATCTCTCACTCTTCCCCACTCTATCTCTCCCTCTTTCTATCGCTACCTCTCCATCTCTCTCTCTCCCTCTCTCATTATTGCAAGCATAACATGAGCCTATCGGTAATGGAGCTTGATCATCTTCCTAATTCAGAGGTTTTATTTCAATCATGTTTGGATCCATGTAAGTGGAAGCATATAAGTTTATTTGAAGCTATGCTTTCTCCATTGAGACCTTTGTTGCACAAACAACATCATTTGCTAAATTTCCTACCAATTGACCTCATGTACTGCATAAATGTATGCAAAAAATAGACCAAAATTTATCCTAATTGAATTCCACACTTTTTCGGCATACCCATTGCACACTAAGGTGTGTTTGCTAGTTAAGTTTGATTTGTATGTTTTATTTTATAATTAGAATGGTAGAGATAGGATAGAATAATACCATTGGTTGAAAAGTCATTGTAAGAACCTTAAATTCATACCTTAAACCAAGAGATGGTCAATTAACACAAATCAATGTAAGAGGATATCATTGGATGAGTATTAGTTGGCTAGTATATTATTACTAGATCAATCAAGATAAAATTGATAGCTAAGTACTTGAATTTTATTTTATTGACACTTGATAAATGCAAGATTATAGAGGTATTATGTTTCTCAATTGAAGTAAAGAAAGTGGTTGAAATGGAAGTAAAATATTTTAGAAACTCATAAATGATACATATATAGATATATCTTATTTATATTATCCTTGTAATTAGTTATGTATCTTCAAATATAAAAAATTAAAAGGAATCCAATGTGTATCATCTAATAATAACTTATAGAAAATATCAAAAAGATCAATAATAAAAATATATATATTAACTAAGAATCCATGCAAGCATACAATAGTATATGTTGGTAAAACTATATTATATACAAGAAAGCAATATATGCATACAATGTCACATGTTAGTAATACAAAACACATGTCACTATGTGGGGTCAACATGAGGAAACACTATTTTTTTAGAAATGAAATAACCAAAGATATGATCAAAGAATATCTAATCATAAATAGTCGTAGAGTAATTAGGATTTGATCATATGGAAAATTCTAGGAGAGCTACAATAGTTGTAACGTCATGAATTAATTATGTAATGGCATAAAAATTAAAAACATCATGAATTAATTATGTAACCATACAAGTGAAATATAATTCTATCAAGAAATCAATATCAAATAGATAATATAATCACATAACTCATACATTTCAATGTCATTGATCTTCTTCTTCATCCAACTCTTTGTATGTATCATCTAATCCGGATTCGACATTGTAAGGATTGGTCATATCATCATCATCGTCGTTGATATCAGTTTCGATAATGTCATCATCCTCACAAATATCATCTTCATGAACATTAACTCCTACATCATCTGATCTAGTTCCTCTTCTTCGACATCTTCATTAGGCACATCATCAACTAACTATTGATCTTGATCATCATCTACATCATCTTCTAGTTCTTTGGTATCTTCTTCTTCCACCACATTATACTTTATCGGCCTTCCTCTTGGATCATGTCTAACAAAAAATGACCAACCCGATTTACCTGGAACCTCTGAGTAAAATACCTACTCACATTGGCTTGGAAGAACATAGGGCTCATTTCCAGCTCGCTCAATTGACCTTGTATTAACCATGGTAAATCCATTATCATGTTCAATAACAGTTCTCTCAAGATCATTTTTATTCAATCGTAGCCTGTACCATTGGATGACGAACAAAACTAATTTGAAGGACTTAAATTCACACTCAAGTATATCATCCAAAATCCCATAGTATCAATTTTCTGAGACTTTTGGATGTATGTCACTTCTAGATGAAACATTAGTAACCTAAAAGACTGCAGTTATCCCATAATCACAAATTTTCTTCGTGTCATCCAACTTTTTGATTTGAAATTTATGACCATTGCACCACATAGCCTTGTGGTGTTTCACCTGCAATATGTCAAACATGTAAAAATTATTGCATCGTCAGTTGATAAACATTTATTCTTGGCCGAATGTATGCAAAGAAAAAAAACTCAACATATATATACATCAATATAATTGAAAATAATTAAATAATATGGGTGATTAATATATTTATGCATACCTATTTATCTCTTAAACCATATGCTAAATCAATTTCCCTTTGTGTAACATTGGAATCTCCATTACAATGAGCTTCTTTAACTAGTGAAGCCACACCGTCTCATGTTAATGTGCGACCAGATTGTTGACATCGTTCAATCCATACCATCATCCAATCAAGATTTTTTGCAACATACAAATGTAGTGCATCCCACTCTCGACCAACAATATAAAAAAAAAATGAAATTCACAAACGACGTATAATTAGTTAATTACCACAGTATACAATCTTAATTTATAATTGATGTACTTGAAAACCTAACATCCCACTAGAAATGGTTTTATTATCTTTCGTAAGAAACCTTTGAACTATGTGTATCCAAGACCCATTGTTCACACATTTCAAATTGAAGAGATATAACATATCGGCCAAGCAGTATCTATGTCACCCCAATCATATTTTATGTTTATATTGGCAGGATACAATATATCAGCACAACAACTAGCAAGCTTCACCGATAAAAACATTGTAGGAATGGACTACATGTGTTGGAACTAGAATTTTCATTTGAAATTTTCATGCTCCTTTCATATGAAATCATTTTTTTTTCCTTCAAAACCATTTTTTTACCATCCACAAGGTCAAAATTTCCTTTTATTGCCTTACTGCAGCCTCCAATAAAGCAACTCATGGTAGTGTGGTGGGTAAAGGAAGTAATACATTGTATATCACAATACCGTTGAAGGTTGATGTCTTGCCTGTGGTAGAGCAGGGTCATGGTTAATACTAATAGAGGGAACCACTATACTATGAGGGGTTGAAATGAAGCCTGTAGTAGAGTGGTAAGCTAAGAACAGAGGTAATAATGCACTGCCATACCATAGAGGGTTGGAATGGAGCCCGTGGTAGAGTGATGAAATAAGAATAGAGATAAGGAGGAACCACTATACTGTGGGGGGATGAAAAATGTCATGTGGTAGTGCGGTAATCTATTGTTGGAGCATTAAATGAAGGCTAGTCACATCAATCAGCATTGAAGTATGAAATTTAAATTCGTATGAGAGATTTGAATGATGAAGAACTTAAGATATGAAATTAATGTGGTATGATATCAAAATTTAACAAGGAAATTGAGAATTTGTGTGCTCATGCTAGCAGAAGTTGAATACAAGCGAGCTCAAAGTATGACAGTGGAAGAATTTTGTAGAGCGGGCAAAATTTTGGGTAAGTCTACTTATCATTCACTAAAATTTAAACAATGGCACCAAAGAAATCTGAGGCAGGAACTAAAAAGGAAGAAAATCTAGTAGAATTTCATTGCAGTTACCATTACTTGCCTTGTTACCTGGTTCAGTAGATAAGGGTTATAAGAAATTCTTTAAGGATTTAGCTCAGGGGTGTAGGGACCCAATAATTCCACAGTTTGGGTGGAATTTATATTGGTATTTTTATAGGAATAGAGATGAAAGGGTTCCAGTGTCAAACCCATGGACTTTTGACATAGGAAAATTAGTT
This sequence comes from Sequoia sempervirens, assembly GCA_007258455.2. NCBI lineage: Eukaryota > Viridiplantae > Streptophyta > Pinopsida > Cupressales > Cupressaceae > Sequoia > Sequoia sempervirens. The sequence continues at coordinate 469,037,926 of VDFB02047230.1, forward strand.
GTTCCTAATTTTTTTGTTGATGTTGAGCTAATCAAAGCCTTGGCCAATAGATATCATGCCCCATAAAAAATGGTCAGACTTCCAGATGGTCAATGTTTGGTAGATATCTTGAGGGAAGGTATAATTAGGTGTTTTGACCTAAACAGGCAGGATGTCACTGAAATTGACTTGGGGAAGCTGGAGCAAGAATATAGAAGGTTGAAAAGGACCTATAGAACAGATGAACTCCCCTTACACATGAAAAGGAGTGACAAAAATAGAGTCCTACCCATTCACTCTTCAAGAATTGAACCCTTTCCAATGTTTGACTTTTAGACCTATTTCAAAAAGACCTACTATGCATTAAGTCAAATTCTTAGAGTTGATGCAAAGGAGAATATGTCGATAGGGTTGATGAGAATGGCCATGATTATCCAGCATCTTGAATTGAATGTGGAGTTTGATTTTGCTTCATTCATTGAGGAACATATTCATGAAGGTCTGATACATGTTAGGGAAGCCAAGGCCCCCATAACTTTTAGAAAGTACTCCTTATAATTACATTTGATTCTATCTCAAAATGAAAAAAATGGACAAAGAGGATGAAATTGAGAACACGTGAGGAAAAAATAAGAAGTTCAAGGGGTTTTTTGATGAGGAGCCAGATTTGTTGAAAAGAATGTAATTAATCCTTGGTAAATTTGATGAATTATCTAAAAAGTCTCAAGAAGATAAATCAGCCCCACTTCCTACACCCCAGCCACCAGCATCTGCAGCCTCTACATCACATACACCACCTTCATCACCAATTCATCCATCTCCTCCATCTCAAACAGATGAGCCTCCTGCCAAGAAACGGAAGATTGGGTCACTAGTGGACTATGAGTCAAGTGATGAAGAACAAGAGGCAGTCTTAACTTTGGTTAAGATGAAAGAGGTTGTAGAGAAACAAAAAATCCTTGAGCCTCATGATACCAAGATGAGAATATCAGAGGAGGCTATTGATGAAATGTAGGATGATGAAAGAATTATTGCTTCCCTGAGATTCATCGAGGATGAAGACTTTATCCATACTAGGGAGTTCAAATATTTTTGGATAAAAATTAAGATGAAAAAATTTGATGACAAACTGAAAATTAACCTCATTAGAGCTGATGATTTGAAACATACAGAAGTGCAGGCACAAACAATGGTAGAGTTAAATATTGACAATGTCAATATTACTCCTAAACAAGCAAGGAAGTTAGTGTTGAAAAGTAACATGCTCATTATACCAGGAATGGCGCTCTCCAAAGTGTTTCTATTGGATCAAATCATAGCTCAAGATGATCCCAAATTGGTTGCAAAATTTGATTCAGAAGGAGTATCAGGGACAAGATATAATCCAACCACCCAGACCCTTGCCCTATGGATGAAATAGAAAAGCACAAGGAAGCCTAGGCTTCTAGATGTGGCGCAGGAAATGAGAAGGTTTGCTCTAGTCAGAACTATGAAGGACACTACTCCCATAGAAGCAGCAACCATGGCAATGCATTCAACAATGTTTACAAGAGATGTAGTGGGAAACATGGAAAAGAAGATGACAAAGTATGAGAAAAGACTCAAACTATCAAATGAGAAGATAAATAAGTTATTCAATGAAAATTTCAGATTAAAACAACAATTGCAACAAGCCAAAAATGTAAAGGGGAATGAAATGGTTGTATATCATCCACCTGCTTCAGATGAAGATTCACGAATTCAGCAATTGAAAGAAGAGGTTGAGAAACTAAAGAATCATAATATGGATGATATCAAATGACACATCTTGAGAACCTTGGAGGAAATATTGAAACACATAGTTGAAGTTTTAAAAGAGAAAATAAGTGGATTTCACAAGGGCATCAGTCATTTGGTAAAAGCTCTGGAATAGATAAATACTAATTCCCCTATTTTAGAGGAATTGCAAAAAATATGGCTGCCCATTTACCATATCTTAACCACTCTATGTAAAGCCACACAAAGAGATCTTGATGCACCCCCAAGGTTAAAACCTACTCAAGAAATGATAAAAGGAATCATTGATGAGCATAAGTATTTGATTGATATGAAGAAGAAGGTAGAAAACAGAAGGAATTCATTTGATTCAATAAAACACATTTTTAGCCCTCTGATTGTTAAAGGTGATGATCAACTGAAGGATGTGGATGAATGGAGAAATGAATTTGATCAAATGGTTCCACAATGTTTGACACATATACAAGGTGATGGTAATATCAATCTGGAAAAATTTCATGCTCTGATTGATGGAATTATTGCATTGGATAATGGTTATACAAAGTTTGATGTAGATGCCTGAAACTTGCTCGATAGTAGATGGAAAAGCCACCAATCAAACTTCATTGATGCATAGGAATACAAGTTGCAAGAGAAATACCTTGGTTCAGATGAAGATTAATCACTATCAATGATGATTATCATAAAGTAAAAGCTTTGCATAGGTCTTTGGTGACTCAGGCTTTTACTCAGAGATCAACAGAATTGTCATGTGTTAGTTGTTAATTTTTTCAGTTATATTTTACATGCTAGTTAAGTTTTTTTATCAAAATTCATGTCTTTTGGTCTGAAGCTTGTTGCCTCTCCTATAAATAAGAGAGACCAGGACCAAGAAAAATTTATTAAGATAGGAGTAGATAGAAGAAGTAGGAGAATAGGGATTGATACAATGTCTACATCATAAAGGACCAAGATGCGTGTGTAAAAAATTTTATGAAGTTAATGGAAAATATTTGATTCGGTGGCTCTATGTTGGTATCAATTGTTTGTTAAGTTAATTGAAGATATTGCCAAATTGTCTCCATATTTAATATTACTCTATTGTTTAAATTGATATATCAAGCATATTTTCAATTTATCAGTGCACATTTGTTGTATCTATGTGGCATAATTAATTGTGTCTTTCAAGTAAAGATTAAAGTCCTCTTGATTATTCACAGCAGCTTAGGAATATTATTTTGGATTATTAAAGAAGAATCTGATAGTTGCATCCCTGCCTATTTATACAAGTTATAAACATAGAAGTGCCAAATAGTTTGAATTATTGCCATTCATAAGTCACTTGTCTCTGATTTCTACTTGCCTCCATATACCCAATAGAGCACTGGTCTTCACATTTCATCACTTAGTTTCATTTCATTTTAAACATTTTACATCTATTAACTAAACATATTTCTTTGATACTGCTTATACAATTTATACTAGAGTAGTAGTACATCTGTTCACTTTCAAATTTCCATTGTGAATAGACTATTGTAGGAGGAATCACATAGTTCAAGTTTGCTTCATTCACATAGGTAGACCCACCTAGGTCTGGGAGCACCTAAAGAGAAGAAGGTCTAAAACCATTTGGCCTTGTATGTTACCCTAAAATGTACCAAGAGTTTGGCAACCTCTTGAGGTATTTTTACCTACATTTTTGAGAGCTAACAATGTGAACGAGGAAAAACATTGTACAATATTGACATAGGCACATTACATTTAGTCAGGAGAACATATCTCAAGTTACGTCGACAAGGGAATAATCAAAGTAAGATGTTGCGATGACATAGTGGATACAATAAGGCACCAGCAGTGAAAGACTTATTTTCTAGAGTAATACAATACCAGTACTTTTCTATTTGTGTGTGGAAGATTCTTTCATTTGGAATAGTTCTCTATTGTTTCTTTTCAAGCAATTGAAGGCAATGTAAAATGTGTTCTAATTAATCTCCATGAACATCTTATAATTACCTCTCACTTTCCTCAATCTACCTTTCCCCATCAGGTACTCCCCTTTGAATATGTTCATGGAGTTGGGATCTCAAATACAATCTACATGGATCTTTGCTGCGAACTTAGGAAGATATTTAGTAATGTACACCATGGTCCGGTATACCATATATCCCTCCACCATAGAACCCTCAAGTGTGCTCTTTGTCTAACCAAAGCCTTCAAAAATTTCAAGTGCCTCTCAACCAACCACATTGACCTTGTGTGTATAGGTCCACACAATTCAATCTCCTCAACTTGGTGTATGAGGTAGTGTTCTTGTGCATTGAAAAATGTTGAAGGTAGACACTTTTGTATTTCACACATTAGACGAGGAATTTTTCTCTTCCAATAATTTATATCTTCTTTATGGATTTCTTTAGATGACAGCCATCTACAAGTGATTCAAAGTGCAAATATATTAATAAGATTTAACAAAAATATACAATATATTACATAACAAGTAAAACAAATGGAAAATATAAGATCTATACAATGAATTGAACAAATGTTGCTACTTATCTCATGTTTTTTCCAAGATCATATATAACTTCCTTGACATTGTTGTCGAAGTTTTCTGGGAGAGATAGAGGTAGAACGTACTGCAACAATTATAAAATGATTTTTTCATTATTTTTCCAAAACTAGTAAACATAATACACTGAAAAGTACATGCAGTATACAAATATATATAAAATATACCAGAATAATTACCTTAATGAAGGTATGCCAATCATACATTTTCAACCCTAACCCAAATTCACCTTTCTTTGTTATGATATTGTTTATGTTCACAGCAAATCCTGTGGGAAATTAAATTTTTCGTATGACTTCTTTTATAGCATTGCTTTACTGCTTCATTAATAACCAAGGAAGGGCGCTTATATTAATTTGGTCTCCATCACTATTTAATTGAATGACATTTTTCATTGCATGATTGGCTTCTTGAATGTCACTACAAATTTTGACATTTTTTTCTTTATCATGACCTCCATCCAATATTTTTCATAATGTTTATGTTATATTCTTTATGATATGCATTGTATCAAACAAATGCACAATTTGTAGCTGCTCATAGTAGGGCAACCTACTAAATTGTCTGGGATAACCTTTCAATCCATGTGGAAGCCAGCCATTAATGCCTTGATGACCTTCATGAAGCATATAAGTTAAACAAATTAACGACAATCATTGTCAATTATAGCATGAGTAAAAAAAACACAATATAAAAATATAAATTCCAAACATATCATATATGATAGATAAACAATTTGATCTAATGTATAACCTTGACGATTAATTCTATTATATTCCAACTTCCATAAGTGAGGTGTCATTCTTTGTGGTTTTGATGTAGTCTCTTCTTTCCCATCGAAAAGATGTTTTTCAGTAGTTCGATACTTATGATTTTTGTGGAGGAAGTGCCTATACTCATCAAACACCTGCTTTTCTAAACTTGTTGAACGACGAGATTTCATCTTTGGACCAGAAACTAGACATGCAAATTTTCCCTTTGTTTGAAGACCTACAAGATCATATATAATTGGATTAAATATGTCAATTTTTATAATTATATATAATGAATAGATTATTTAAAAAACATGCATGATATCTACTTCATAGAATTAAATATCGTTAAAGTGCAGTCGAATGTTATAAAATACCACAAAAATGTGTTAGCCTAGGGGCATCATGAATTGTCCATACATGCATTGCATGGAATTGAAATTGTCTTTGTCCTATTGGTCTAGAGACGTCATACATAGTGACGCCATTCCATAACTTTAGTAACTCGTCGATAAGAGACTCGATATATACATTCATATCTTTAACTTGGTACTTACCTAGTTGAATGAACATAAACATTACATAATTATTATAACCATTTTACTACAATATATATAAATTAATGTACATGACTATTAAATGAAAAAAATATAAGTCATTATGCAACAAATAAGACAAATGAGATGCTACTACGTTAAAGAAAATTGATGTAAAAAAATACCTACAACAATCATTGCCAACATTATGTGCTTCCTCTTTATTGAAATCCATGGAGGAATGTTATTGTTGATAACAAAAATAGGCCACACCAAGTAAATAGATCTCAACTCTCCAAATGGATTGACACCGTCTGTTGCCAATGAAAGCCTGAGATTATGAGGTTCTTCTTTAAAGTGTGGCCATTTTTCCTCCATGTCCCTAAATGTAGAACCATCCGTAGGCATTCGAAGAATGTCATCTCCACTTCTATTTTGTGCATGGTAATCCATAAATTGTGCTAAGCTTTCGCACCTAAATAATTGTTGCATACATGGAATAATGAGAATATAACGAAGAACCTTGCAAGGCACCTTTTTTGTTAGTTGATCTATTCGATATCTATTGATATGACATTCTGGGCATTTTTTTGCAAATTCATGTTGTTTATGATATATAATATGATCATTGGGACATGCATCTATTGCTTGATACTCCATTCCAATATATTTCATAATGGTAGATAAATCTCGGTATGAGCGAAGTAAAATATTAGATGGTGGTAACAAAAAGTCACCTATCAATCTACAACAAAAAAACAATTTTTTAATATAAAGAATATTAATGGTACATATTCCATCCTTTATTTACTAGTGATAAACTAACAACAATTAAAATAGATGAAAAAAGATGACATATATGACATACCTTAACATCTGTGAGATTGCTATGTTGGATAAACCATTCATAACCTTCAAGTTCACCAACAACAATACACTAGAGAGAAGAGTTGTTTGGGAGACTCCATAAAGGGGCTCGTATGCCTTCTCAAGTATAGGTAAATCATGAACATCATCAAATTCATCTCGATCATCATGATCAGTTGTGCCACTAAATGTGTCATGGATCAATGTATTTGTACCATCATCTTCAACTATGTTTTATGGCACATTATTATCTTCTTCCATAGGATCATTAACTTCATCTTCAATATTCACAGCTCCATGTTCCTCTGCTTGCAAAACCACATTCTTTGGGTAGTGATAATCCATATCATGTGCCCTAGGGAACCCCACCTTTATAATAATGATCGACACAAATAAACCATGATCATGATCAAGTGATATATATATATATATATATATATATATATATAATGTTAAAATGATATAAACATTTATAAATTCAATCAATATAAAGACATATAATGAACAACTTACGAATGGACGATAATCATGCCCCCCTTCAATGTGACCATGCTGCCTACAATGTTTCTTAGTTGTTGTGATTAAAATTCTTCTCATCTTTAAGCCCTTGAAATTATTGGAAGGACAATAACATTTCACATCACCCTTTCTTTTCAATCTAGCCCACAATCTAGCAAGTGTCTCTTCATTTTGTTCTGCACTAATATTATCTGACATGATTTTTCTTTACCAAGCTTGAATATTTAGATCTTCAAAAAATATCAAACTCAAACTCTAATAATTTTTAATCATAGACAAGTAACAAAATCTAATAATTATGATATTTTGCACCCAAAAAGTTTGGCCTATAACCTCCACAAACTGTCACAAGTATACCAAATTTGCATGTAGGGAAAATTCACAAGTATAGCATGAAAACACTGTCACAAGTATAGATAAATTGTCGAACTCACTTTTATTTATTAATATTTATGATCATCGAAATTTCAATGAAAATCATTGTTCGTCAAAATTTCAACGAATGTTGGGCACAAATTTAAAAAAAAAATGAAAAGTATACTTTAAGTAGACATGTACCTGACAATTCATCTAATTGTACATCTTTCATCGAAAAATTTCATCGTATTTTGCAGTCAAATGAGTTAGTGAGGATTTCAATGGGGTTCCATTAAGATGCATAGAGGTACATCTGGTTAGTAGAATGTTGGAGGAATTCAATGATGGTTCTTCAAATGGCCAATTTTTTGCAAGGACCACTATTGCAAAGATCATGAGGTTTGGCTATTATTGGCCAACCTTATTCAATAATGCCCAACCATGGGTGAGAAATTGAAAAATTATGCTTTCTTTTCTAGAAAGAAAAGGTTGGTTTCCCTCCCTCTTCATCCCATTCAAGTTGATCAAACATTTACACAATGGGGTTTGGATTTTATCAGCATGATAAATCCACCATCAAGTGTTTGTCATAAATAGATTTTGACAACCACAGACTACTTCACCAAGTGGACAGAGGTAGTTGTCTTGAAGGATGCCACTGATGCTTCAGTTTTAGAATTCCTTGGTGGAATTGTTACAAGATTTGGCACCCCCTCTACCATCATTTCAGATAATGCCAAGGCTTTTACTAGTACTCAAATCCTTGATTGGGAAATTAGGCATGGCATTTACTTGAATACCTCATCTAATTATTACCCTCAGGGTAATGGTCTGGTTGAGTCTTCAAATAAAAACCTCATCAAGATTATCAAGAGAACCATTGAAGACAATCAAATATTCTAGCATAGAAAATTGAAGATAGTCATTTGGGTTGATAGAATTACTTCTAAAAGAGAAATTGGCAATTCTCCTTTCATGCTAGTTTGTGGAAGGGAAGCAAGGTTGCCATTATCATTGGAGTTTCCTTCTCTTGAGTTGGTGCATCAGCTAGAGTTAGAAGAAAATGATGTTATGACAATAATATTGGCTGAGCTTTTGGAGCAAGAGGAGACAAGGAGCAAATCTATGCAAGTCATAAAGACACATCAAGCATAGTTCAAAAGAAATTTTGACAAAAAATTAGTCCATAGGTTGTTCCAAGAAAGAGATCTAGTGCTAAAGTGGGATGCAAACATAGACAAAGATGGGAGGCACTCCAAATTTGATGCTATTTGGAGTGTTCCTTATGCCATCACCAATTGTAAGGAGGCCACTTCTTTTCATCTCTCTGTGATGGATGGTGAGGTCCTTCCAATCTTAGTTGACGAGATTCACCTCAAACCTTATTTATGATGAGTTTTAGGTTTCATGTAAATATTATCTTAATCGTTGCTTTTCCAAGAATTACTTTGCACACCCTACATTCTCCTTAAGGGAATGTATGTTTCTAGTTTTTCACTTTCCTCCAAGTACATGCCTGCACATTTTTTGTTTTACCCTTGGTACTCATAGTTTAGTAAATACTTTTCATGAATTTGTGCCCAATGGATTGATTATAAGTCCCATAGATTCCATGATTAGTAGGCAATCATCCTACAAAAATTTCCAAAAATGTTGACATCTCATGCCACCCTTGATGACCCATCATTGATAACTGACCTTAGAGATTTCATATAAGCCATCTTGCATGAATTTTCCTTGAGGGGGTTCTTTAAATTGGCTAAGTTATAAGTTTTTGGGCTTTTAGGTTTTCACCTCCCTATCTTCCGGAATACTTTCTCCATCGCTCCCACTCCTTCTCTCTTTCACCCTTCTACATTCCATTTTCCCCAAGTGTTTCAGGTTTCGGCCTTCGTCCTTACCCTTTAACCCTTACCGCTCTCTTTCGACAAGCCTTCAACTTTACCCCCAATCCTTGATCCTTGAAATTCGTTTTTCCTTTTGAGTATTGAGATTTTATCTTCCTCCTTTCTTCTTTCTCACCTTCATCCCTTCAATCCAAATTCCCTAAGTGTTAAAATCTTTCACCTTTTGGGAATCGAGATTATCCGTTACTTCTTACTTTCTTTGGTAAGAGGAATCACATACCTTTGACCCAAATGACTCCCTTCGAACTTTGGGATTCGACCTTCCCTTTTACCCTTTTGGTCTCTATGATAACGCGTAAGCCTCCTTGATCTTTTAAGCTCAAAAAGGGTGACCTTTTCAAACTTTGTGGTTCCCTCCTTCCTCTTCCTTCTTTTTGCATTCCTTCAATATGTGGTAAGCGGCACTCCTAAAGCCCAATCACTGATGGTCCGATACCAACAATGTATAAGCAATATGTTTGAAGCCCGATGTTCGATGTCAGATGAAGGCTAATCTTTTTTAGAGTTTCATACCTTTATGATGCAAAGGATTTCTTCTGGGCTTGACACCCTAACTATAATGTGTATTTGACATTTTCTAGCTGACACCATCAATTCTCAAATCACTTCCTTAGCTACCTGTTTCAACTTTGGGCTTCAAGGACAACATTCAATGCATTCTATGACTTTTGCAAGTGGATTTTGTGGAACCCATACTCATTTATTGTTGTTTTTTTGTCCCTTTTGATGGATCCATGCCCATATCCTTAATTTTTATGGGGGATTTGGATGGAATTTCAAGCAAATATTTATGGTAAGGGCATGGCATGCAGGTGTTGGTTTTTTTAGGCTCTCCTTTTGGCATGGATTTCATGAGTAGATCTTTCCTTTATCAATCTCCTAATTGCTAACCCTAGTTGGGTTAGGGTTGGGTTGTATTCATCCAATTTATGCTTGATCTATAAAAGGAACACTTGTATTCTTTTTATGGGTTCTTCTTTTGGGATCCTCTCACAATTTTCTTTAGCAAACATTGTTTTCTGCATTCTGCCATTGTAAAGTTTGCATTTGTGCCTTACGTTTTAATGAAATCTAACTATCATCACAACTATTTCTTTCATGTTTGATTAATATTATTTACCTTTGTGTCTAAATATGTGTCTTAATAGGTTTGTTAGTGTATTGAGAAATCTAAAGCAAAGAAGAAACAAATTTCTATCTTGGTGTATCACCTTCATTTCCATTTCATGTTCTCTTTTGTCCCTTTTATTTATGAGTTGTTGGAGTAGAGTAGTGATAGGTTTTCATGTGTTGGGTTAGACCAACACATTTTCACTTAGATTACAAGAGGAATTTGGCCTTCTCCAGAGACTCAACCTCATTCATGCAAGGTCCCACACCTTGAGGTTGTTTCCATTGTGTCATTAGAACACTAAACTCCTTGTTCAGTAGGGTGTAGTTTTATATGACAACAAGCATCATTAACCATCTCCAATTACTTTAGATATTTCCATTTTTTTATGGATTTGTTCCCCCTCCAAATAAAGGTATACAAAAATTTTCTTGGAATTGTAGAAGGCATGATGTCTTAGAGGTTATTGCAATGCATGTTGATGATGAAATTTTGAAAGTTATTGATTATTTTGATTGTCCTCATACTCTTTGGACTAAAAGTTTTGAGATATATGGAGATCTTGATACCCCACCATTCCCAAATGATCATGTTTCATAATGTCATGTGCCTCTTCATTCTTCAAACAGGATAACCTATGATTATACTACTATGCAGGGGTTTGAATCCTTTGAATCTTTAGATGAGGATGACAAGGGTTCTTCTAATACTCCTCCATCAGAGATAGTTGGTGTACCTTCACCTTCAATGATTTATTGTGCATAGTCATTGATTGAGGCTCCCATCATTACTATTCAGTAGGACCATTCATTTTCTATTAGTGATTCATTGAGAACTTCCAGCGATTCATTGCAATAGATATCTCATTATCTTCCTGATTGGGATTCCTATTTATCAAACATTGCATCATTGTTTGTGGAGTCTCACATTTTAGATTTGGAGGACACATCTGATGGGTTATCTCTCCTCTTTGATGATAGTCATTACACAATTGTCAAACCATCTTTGTCTTTAGATATTTTTCACCATCAATTTATGTAGAGTCCTAGTTTATCACCTTCTTCATTGATTGGGCATGTACTTAATTTGATAGTGGCATCTTCATCTTCAGTGGTCAAGTAGACACATGACCAATTTTTAGAGACATCATCATAGATTTGTATGCTTCTTTCCTTTAATTCCTATTCAGAATGGGAAGCATTCCTACATTTGTACTTAATTTTGTTTCTTCTAGAAGGGAGACAAGTTATTTGTCGATATTCGATCATGTTTTATCTTCAAGAACTTACATTTTTGTAGGTGATTATACATTGTGGGGGGGCTATGTAGTCTCTCTCTTTCCCTCTTGTTGGGGGAGGGGTTTTTTTAATGTATATATGTGATGGATGGTGTACTTGGGGGTATCATGAAATCCTCCATCCTTCCTCACTTGATTGTTCTTTTCTCTCTTTTGGGAAGATTTTTTTTCCCACTGGTTTTCCTCCTTTTCTCCATTTGTGAGAGATTTCATTTGCATTTGTAAATGGGTACCTAAAATGGCTTCATAGTCGAGACCCATCTTTGCATTGTTTTTGCATCATTTGCATAATAATCTTCTCCCTAAGTTGCACTTAAGGTGGGGTGTGTACCTAGTAATTTATCTTACTAAGGACTTAGGGGACTTATTCACATGTTAAGTTTACTTAGGATATAAGATTATTTATAGTAGTCTTAGTTGAATTTTCTAGAACTTATCTTATCTAGATTTTATGCATGATTCCTAGGTATTTAGTTTTCTAGTTGTCACGTGTCATAGGATTAAGACACATTTCACAATCATGTTCAATCCTATTCCTCAACTTTCCTATATAAGGAAGGTTGTTGTACTCATATGCAATATACTTCATACCTCATCATAATTTTGATAGGCCTTAATATCAAGAAAGCTCATTTTCTTGCATACCCTCTTGTAGAAGGTTTTCATTATTTTTGTAGGTGGTCTTGGGTATTGCGCTAATCTTCAGCTCTTACATGGTGTGACATGTCTGAATGGATTTAGGTTCGAGTTAAGGTATGTTGTGGTCCACCTTCATTTCTTTCCACCACAAGAATGCTTAGTGCCAACCTAATTTGAATTTGCATGGTTGAGGTTCTTAGCCGACCTTATCATTGTTTTCAAGGTTGAGGATGGTATAAATAAGTGTTTAGTTGATGTAGAATCAATAAGTGAAGTGTTTGGTGAGAAGTGCAAAGTTGTGAAATGTAGTGTAAGCTTTACTATGTTAGACTATTGGAAGCAGTGAGTAGAAGGTGTCTACATTCTTCAAAGAGGTTGTGAATGTATTGGTGACGCTTTGATGGATCTTTTTGTTGCTTTGATATGGATTTCCCATTGTAACATTCTTTCTTCTTTTCTATAATATGGCAATGATCCCTTATTTTATTCAAGGAAGTGAGCCCTCTGATAGTGAGCATATTATATTTGATGTTACAATTAATTTATATTGTGATCTAATCCTCATCGTGGTTTTTCCCTTCTAGGGTTTTTCATGTAAATCTAGTCTTCTCATGTGTTTGGATGTGAACTTGCATTATTGTTTCTCATGTTTACATTCTGCTAATGCATGATAAGGATTTAATTGTTGTTAAGATTTTAAGAACTAATGGAGATCTGAATGTTAATGAGGGTTTTGATGTTTTAATGTACAACTGATTCACCCCCCCTCAATTTTCTTGTGTGTTCAACACTTCTCTAATTTTCCAAATATTAGATGTCAATAGCTGACACTTGAAATTTGAATTTGAGACTTTAAAATACCTCCAAAAACATATTTAAAATTTGGTTAAATGGGACTTAAATGGTACCCATTCACCCATGGGTGAATGGGTCTTGGCCTATAAGTCTAAGACCAATTTGTTTTGGGGTCATTAATTAATTAAATACACTTGTTTAATGCATGTTTAAATATTGAAAAAACATAAAAATAGGCCTTGGGATACATAATAAAGGTAATTAGGGACCTCTTTAGGAATAGTAAAAATGCATAAATGTAAGGTCACTAAAATAGGTCCAAACTAAGTGTGAAATCGTACTATCACCTAAAAGGAGTACAATTTTCTACACTACACACACATATATATATATATAATCATAAAATAATTCATTATTTAGTTCTAATTCATGAGTTCATGATATCATTATTTGTAAGGAATAGAAGAAATGATTATTTTTGAATCATGAAGTTCGTCCCACCTTGAATTTATTTTCAAGGTGCATTCTCAACTACATAAGGGTTAGTGATATCTATTCTATTTATTCCACTGACAATCTTTGAGGCTAATTAGATAGGTTGGGTTTAGCTATTGTTTACTTTATTGTTGTGTATTTCAAGTGAATTCAAAACCTATTTAGGTATACCCATAGGAATAACCATTTGAGTTTAATTTGATCTCAAAGTGTATAAGATAAAAACCACTGATGAACCATTTTACCCACATGATGACAACCCTAGCCTTGTGTGTAAAATTTGTTCTTGTGTGTAAAATTTGTTCGAGGAAGTGGAGCAGTGATTTTGATACCTAACAAGTGGCAAGATGTAACTTCAATAGTAATACATCTTCAACAAGAAGATGAAATTTTGAGAACACCTACACATCTTCAATAGAAAACATCTTTAGTAGTAGTTGATCTTCAATAGCAATATATATCTTCAATGGGGCCTAGTCTTTAGAAACATGCTCTTACATGTAAGAACGACAATCTTATAGATGATAAGGATTTCTTATGAACTAGCACATTGTCCATATTTATAAAAAAGTATTTAGATCCTTGAAATGTAAAAAAATATGGTGAAGGGGATAATTGATTAGTTTGGATTTTGAGTTTTTTGAATATTACATATAAGAAAAGTAAAATCATGTTTATTTCTAATTGCTCTTTTATTTTTTGTAAGGAATTTGGAATTAATCCATGGTGATATGTTTGGTCCTATCAATTTACCTTCACTTGTAAAATATTATGTTATATTTAGTTTATTAATAGTTTATCTAGGGAGACATGTGTCTAATTTCTTAGGAATAAATCTAAAGTTTTTATTAATTTAAAAGAGTTTAAATATTTCATGAGGAACTTGACATAAAATAAGATTAATGTGTTGAGAATACATAATGGTGGGGAATTCTATTTAGGATATTTTGATAAAAATTGTAAGGATAATGGTATTGCATGGCATAAAATAACTCCTTGTACCCCTCAACAAAATTCATTTGTACAAATTGAATAGGATGTTGATGGAGAGGGATAGAAGTATGTTTGGTGGATTCAATTTAGATTATAATTATCATCAAAAGGTGTCAATGCAACTTGTTATATTGTTAATATATATTCTTTATCCACTCTTGTTAATAAAACTCCAAAAGAAGTTTAGAAAAGAATAAATCCCTTACTTCAACATATTAGAGTTTTTATATTGTGAGGAATATGTGCATGTACCTTAGGAGAGATAGATCTAATTTTCGACGTCTAAATCTATCCATACTTGACCACACTTGAATTTACCCCATTCTATATGTTAATTAAATAAATAATATTTATTTATTTAATTCATCCTAATCTCACCCTTAATTAAATAAATTTACATTTATTTAATTAAATCTAACCTTAGCACCCAAACCCTTCAATTAAATAAATAAATTAATATTGGATTCTACAATAACTAAGATAGGATCTATTATTTGTAGTAGATCATATACACTCCAGTCAAAAAATGATTGAAAATCAAAATAGTAGAATGGAGAAGAAATTTGAAAGAGAGAAATAGAGAAAATAGAGACAACACTACAAGAGAATTTTGAGAAGACTCTTGTCATTCTCACAGAATGATCACCAAACTAGCTAAACTAGTTGAACTTGTGAAGGTGAGAGGAGAGTGGTCAATATATAGAAGAATAAGGTCAAATACATCCAAGAGGCACATTAACTCCTACTACCCATAAAAGGTGGGAGGTTATCACCTACTTGGTAAATGACAAACATGTGGCATAACCTCCTCAAGTGAAGACAAGAGAGAGGTGGCACATAAAGCCAGAAAAGGATGAGAAACCCAACTACCCCATAACCCACCTAGGTAAAAACATAATAGTGGTTATGAGAGGTGGCACAACAAACCAAAAGAGGATGTGTAACTCAACTACCCATGTGTGGGGAGAGAGTGAAAAATGTAGTTGTTGTATTTTTCCATGTGTCCTCATATTACCACATCTAATAAACCTAAGCAAGCTTAAATAATATGTGTAGGAAAAAATAAATACCCCTAACATAAGGAAAATAAAAAACCTACACTAACACCCCCCTTAAGCATAGCTTAGGTGGGTGAAAAGATGGTTCCTGGCAAATGAGACCATGTTAGGTACCCATGTATTTATAAAATCCCCCCCAAAGAAGAAGAAGAAGCCCCATCCCACAAAAAGGAAGTACGCCCCCCATAATAGAGAGAGAAATGAAGTGGGAGGAAAAAGAATCCCCCCCAAAGAGATCCAATGGTAGATTCTCAAAATTGGATGTAGAAGATGGTCCACAATTGTCAAACAATGTTCCTCCCCTTAGGAAGAAACAAAACCAAAGGTGTATGCGAGCTATATCCCACTCCTGAAAGGAATATGTAGGAAGAACATGCAAGATGAATGAAGTCTCTAAAGTTGACTCAAGTATCCCCATGTCAATGTTGAAGGTTGCCACAATCAAATTAGGTGTTCTAGGCCACACTACTGAAGATGAAAAATCAAAATCTCTTAGAGACTGATGTAGAGCATAAGCCAAAGACTCAAGTATCTCCTTCAAAGATTTCTTCTCCAAATGATGATCCAAAGTATCCACACTCATGTCAAACTATAAGGAATGATCATGTAGAGAATGAAGAAGAGGATCAAAGTGATCCCTCACAACATCTGAAGAAAAGTTGACTTCATTGTAGAGAAGATGAATATCATCAATAGTGTCTCCCGAATCTACAATATGTGTCTCCATAAACAAGTTTGAAATACCTGTCAAGAGATCATCACTTAATGCTAAAATTGAAAGACTATTTATGTCTTGCTACAAGGAATCACTAAAATCTCTCGATGAAGCAACTCTAAACTCTAAAGTAGCAACATATGAAAGAGGATGTAAAGTGTACTCAAATTTAGATGGGGTATCAATGTATTTCAACCATATAAACTAATCATCCAATGAAGATATTTCCACTTGAGAAGAGGCATTATGAATCTCAGTAGGTGCTTGGTCATCTAAGGAAGCATCATTTTTAGATGAAGATTCAATGTCTCTATAAAACTGTTGGATGATGGTCCATGCAGTGAAATGGAAATCAGTGTGCTCTATATGATGTAGAATATCCTTAGATATAGTAAGACATATTAGTCCATAGACCATGTCATTATTGTTAAACCATGCATTATTTTGTTCATAGGCAATTGGTTTAGGAACAAGTCCTAGGAGATAGGGTAGTAGATCCTACTCAAGGCATTGATTCTTTATCCTTTCTTCCAAGAAAAATAGTTCTCTGAAGTTAGCCTTACAATAGATTTGTGAAATTCATTACTAATATCCATGATTAAACCCCAATAGTGGAACTTTATCTCGGTTCATGATTATAATTAATCACATTCAATTTTTTTAACCATGATGCATAAAAGCATGTGTGAAAAGAAGAATATGTGCAAACAAGCTTCAACACAATGAACCCCCCCTTTCCACCACTATCAAAAATTACCCCCCCAAAAATTACAATGTTGGCACCTTATGATTAGTGCTTTTACAAGGCTTTTCCATATTACAAGGCTTTTAGGGCTCTTAATAGCCAAAATTACAGTATTTGATAGAAATTAATTTTCAAATAAAAATATGGAAAAATAACCTTGCAAATGTGTTTTACTCTACAATATATTTCCAACACTTTTTTCTTTTTGAAAAATAGATTACAAAAGTGAAAGATATGATTTACTGAAGGTAAAAAAATTGCAGCAGATTCAACCTGTAATATCTGATAGAAAGAGGCATTTTATTATCAAAACCTTTGTGGATGGAAAGTTCTCCTTTCTAGCTTTCTGTCAAGTATTTGTTTGTAAAAATATAACACCCGAGGAAAAAGTTATGTAACTTTGAAGAATAGTGCAAAATTTGCCCATTGTAAACGACTCACACCTATTTTTGACTTGATTTTTACAAAATTTATCAACTTTTTGCAAAAAGTAATGACTACTCAAATGGTTTTTCGACCCTGGGAATAAAACCCAGAAATCATTTTTTCTGCAAATGAGTGGAAGTTGGAATTTTGAAGCCAAAATAAAAATAGCTCCAATAAAAATTTAGGAAAATTTTTACTTTGATTTTTACTGTGTCCTCCAATCTCTAATTTTGGTGAAATAAAAGTCAATATTGACTTTCTAAAACCTCTTGGACACTTTGAAAATGTTGAAAAATCCAAAAAGTTGTAATCACCCAAATCTCACAAGAACACGTGCATATATAAACTAGATTAAACAGATGTTTATTTTTCATTTAAATTGTTATGATTCTCCAGGTCATTCGAGGATGCAGGAGAAGAGCATACTTGGTTTTTGAGGAAAACTTCAGCAATATATTAGTCTCAAATCTCTCAAAAAAAATTTAGAAAAACAATGAGCTATACCAGACAAACCTGCTTTGATACCATGTTAGATTTATTAGGTCATTTGAGGATGCAGGAGAAGAGCATACTTGGTTTTTGAGGAAAACTTCAGCAATATATTAGTCACAAATCTCTCAAAACAAATTCAAAAAAATAATGAGCTATACCAGATAAACTCGCTTTGATACCATGTTAGATTCTACAAGAAGCGAGAAGCGAGAAGCGAGAAGTGAGAAGCAAGCCAGGATTTGATGTTGGTCATAGATCACATGCAACTTCTCTCAAAAAATGATCGAAGATCAAAATAACGGAATGAAGAGAAATCTAAAATGAGAGAAAAATAGAGACAAGGCAAGAGAAAATGCAAAATACTCTCAATACCCTCACCAATCGATCACCGAACTAGCCGAACTAATGGAGCTAGTGAAGGTGAGAGGAGAGTGTTCAATATATAGAAGAATAAGGGAAAATACATCCAAGATGTGCATTAACTCCTACTACCATAAAAGGTTGGAGGTTATCACCTACTTGGTAAATGACAAGACATGTGGCATAACCTCCTCAAGTGAAGACAAGAGAGAGATGGCACATAAAGCCAAAAGAGGGTGAGAAACCCAACTACCCCATAAACTACTTAGGTAAAAAAAGAATAGTGGTTATGAGAGGTGGCACAACAAGCCAAAAAGGGTATGGGTAGTTGTTGTATTTTTCCATGTTTCTTCATATTACCACATCTAATAAACCCAAGCAAGCTTAAATACTAATGTGTAGGAAAAAATAAATACCCCTAACATAAGGAAATTAAAAAACCTACACTAACAATTAATACCTACTTAATTAATTTATGTAGGCTAATTAACATTCATTGTCATTTTATTATTATTTAATCCTATAGATTACCATCAATCCTTGTCCATTCAATCCTAGCCCTTGAATCCATCTACATGGATCAATATCTAAACTTGTCATCATGTAACAAGTGTCCTAACCTACCTATCCTACCCTTTGCTCACACATGTGTTAGCATCTCTCACATGTGAAGCCACCCTACCCCTTACACATGTTATAGTCATGTCACTTTCCAAAGTTGTCCTACCTCTTAAACATGTCATAGACATGTCTCTTTCATGTTCTTTCTAATGTGCCCTCACAAATGTGTTAGCATACCTTAATATTACAAATCATTTCATCTTGTAACACTAGTCACAAGGCTAAACCTCCATCATCTCATTCAATCTTGACCCTCCATTTATTCAATGCATCTAGTCCATTGATTTTACCCATCCAAAATCTATAAATTGAGGCATTTTCTCTCATTTTGAACATCTACCTTCATCACATCCTTATGTTGTCATTTTCTTCTATCAATCCTACATTCCAACATCATGTTGCTGGTATCAACAACCACATTCCATCCAACTACAACATCATCAAGGAGCACATCAATTATGCATGGGTGCATCTACTTAAGCTCAATCCATGAGGTGAGAAAGATAAAGGGCAAGGTAATTGGTCTTCATTTGCATTTATTTTCTACTTTCTATATTTTTATCCTTTTAATCATCTTCACTAATATAAAAAAATTATTAAGTTAAATGAAGTATGTTTACTATGTTTTAAATATTTTTACCATGTAACATTACAAACCAATGAGGTCTTGTATTCTTTTGTGAACAAATATTTTAGTTAATCCGATGCAAACAAAAACAACTTCATTCCACAAACTCACAAAACAACAGAGATTAAAAGAAGAGCTATTGCATTCAAATATGGAACTAAATTCAATCATGAGAACTATTACAAGTTTATGCAAGAAAACAACTTAGCAAATTTAGATTTATAAAACTTGGCTCTGATAGTCATTCCCTCAAAGTTGTTGTTCAAGAAGTCTTCCAACTCTATCCTCAACCCAACATTATTTCAATCCACTATTGTTGCTCCAAAAATGCATTATTATGTGTTTGCAACAGCCTCAAATGAGTTGCTCTCTTCTTCCACACTTCTCTCACAAATTTTTGGACCTTTTTTCCACTCCACACTACCCTCTTCTCCTCTTTTTCTTGTTGCAAACTCCCTTCCACATTTTTCTTCAAAAACCCCCCAAAAATGCATTGAAAATCATCAATTATTTCCCAAGAATGGGCACCCAACTCTCCCCAAGCATAGATATGCATATTCTAAGTTTGTGCAGCATTAAATGAGACATTTTAAACATCCAGTAACTCCTCTAAGTGTTGTATTTACTCCAAGGGGCCATTTTCTCTATTCTGGGAATTTTAAAAACTCTAATTTTTCTTTTTGTCTCTTTTATGTTTCAAATTCCCTCTAGCTTATTCATGCAATATATAAACAATTAATGAAGGAATAAAAACCAAAATTTAATTTCCATGGCCTCCATAATACCTTTCCAAAATAAAATTGATCAAATTGGTTCTTTAGAAGTGTAGAATCGAGTGCTAGGAGGCGAAAAAATGAAAGTTCTTTGATTCGCATGAAAATTTGTGTGCAAACATGGAATGGTACCCCATGGACCCCTACAGAATGATTTTACTCCAACCCTCTAAAATTATGAGGTATTAAACTTTTCATAAATTGACAAGCCAAAATAGGAAATTTTAATATCTCCAAAATGGTGAATACTACAATCACAAAATATTTACCATTAACTCAAAAATATCCTCAATCATCTTCCTATAAAAATATTTATCACCAAACCGCTTGAATTTCTTTGAACAATTGCTTCACTAAAATTACTTTTCTACGTGTCAAGACGACAACTCCACAAAACTATCACCATGTAACTTTGACTACATCCAATGTCGAGAAATGTCAAATGAAATCCAAAACACACCAAAAATAAAATTCAGACCTAAAAAATGTTTTTGGTTGATGTCAATTTCTAGTCCACTCAGATGCTCTTGCATCAAACACTCCGAGAAGGAAAAAATTTGTGAGTAGAACTCACAAAATGGAGTGGAGTAGTAGAACTACTCTTTCAGGTTATAGACAACTTGCAGCGAACTCCATCATTGATTTAGACAAAAGGAATTTATTCCTCCACCTCTTCTAGCACTTAGTTGGGACACTTGTCATCCTCCTTCACCAAGTGTGCACTCTATTCATCCTTTTGTAGTGTCATAAAATTGCACCCCTTGCAATTTCACCTACACTTTTATGTCCAATTTAGCATCCACTCCCTTAGCATTTTTGTAGGCTTGTTTTAGCCCTTGTATCAAGCTTTGTCCCTCTCAAGATGCTTAGGACCCCTTTTCAGCAGCTATGTTTGTGCATCAACTTTGCATCAAACCTTGTGTCTTCCTCGTTCCCACAGTTTCCAAGTATGATTTGCTTGGACACTAGTCCATTGTGTGGATGTTCATGCACAACACTAGTATCCCATGACATTTTTGCATTCAAATGGTTGTTTTCAAGTGCCTTGCCACTTGTCACCTACTTTTTTCAGTGGTAACAACTTGGGATGCCTTGTAACAGCTCGAGAACCTTCTATTCCCTCCTCTTTTCTCTTTTAAATTTATCCTTTCAATTCTATTACTCTCTCAGTATTTTCACTCCTCTCTTGATCTCTCTTGCTCTCTTTCTCTTTCTCTCCTTTCAATCTTGTATAGCTCTCTTGCTTGCTACAACACTCTCAATTTCTCACAAAAAGAACTAATGCAAACAAAAATAACTTCATTCCACAAACTCACGAAATAACAGAGATTAAAAGAAGAGCTATTGCATTCAAATATGGAACTAGATTCAATCATGAGAAACTATTACAATTTTATGCAAGAAAACAACTTAGAAAAATCATATTTACAAAAACTTTCTCTCATAGGCATTCCCTCAAAGCTATTGTTTGAGAAGTATTCCAACTCTATCCTTAAACCCAACATTATTTCAATTCGTTGTTGTTGCTCCAAAAATGCATTATTATGTGTTTGCAATAGCCCCAAATGAGCTACTCTCTTCTTCCACACTTTTACCACAAACTTTTGCATCTTTTCTCCACTCCACACTATCGTCTTCTCCTCTTTTTCCTAAGTTGCAAACTCCCTTCCATGTTTTCTTCAAAAACCCCCAAAAAATGCATTGAAAATCATCAATTATTTCCCAAGAATGGGTTCCCAACTCTCCCCAAGCATAGCTATGCATATTCTAAGTTTATGTAGTGTTAAATGAGATATTTTAAACCTCCATTAACTCCTACAAGCACTATCTTTACTCCAAGCCCGACATTTTTCTCTATTTTAAGCATTTTAAAAACTCTAAAATCTTGACTTTCTGTCTCTTTTACGTTTCAAATGCCCTCCAACTTATTCATGCAATACATAAACAATTGATGAAGGAATAAAAAAAAATATTTAATTTATGTGACCTCCATAATACCTTTCTAAAATAAAATTGATCAAATTGGTGCTTAGGAAGTGCAGAACCGGGTGCCAGGAGGCGAAAAAATGAAAGTTCTCTAATTCACATGAAAATTAGTGTGTAAGCTTGGAATGGTACCCCATGGACCCCTGCAAATTATTTTACTCCATCCCTAAAAAAATTATGAGATATAACTTTTCATAAATTGACAAGCTAGAACAAGAGATTTTAATATCTCCAAAATGATGAATGTTGCAACCATGAAATCTTCACCATTAACTCAAAAATATCATCAACCATCTTCTTGTCAAAGGATTTGTTACCAAATCTCTTGAATTTATCTAAACAATTGTTTCACTAAAATTCCTCTTTTATGCATCGGGACAACAACTCCACAAAATTGTCACCATGCAACTTTGACTGCATCCAATGCTCAGAAATATCAAATGAAAGACAAAACACACCAAAACTAAAACTTAAATCTTTTTTTTTTTTGGTTGATGTTGATTGTCAATCTTCCCGGATGCTACTGCATCATAATCTTTTTCCTACACACCAAGTGAGATGTAATACATGATATGTCTCCCTTATTAAGGTCCACTTGTTAGCCTCGTGTAGGCTACAATATATAGTATACTAGATATTCCCCTAGTGAGCATCTTGAGCAATTTTATAGAAAATCATAGCAAGAATAGTGGATTGTAATAAATATGGTTTTTAATATCTTTGTGGTACTTTAAACTATTCTATTTACTATCAAGGATCTTTAATAGAACGTATCTTCACTAGCAAGGAAGTTCAATAAGAATCTTTGGCAATACTACCTTTTGTAGCAAGGGAATTCAACAAGTATCTTCATAAGCACTATCATCTATAATAGTAGGTCCAAGTTTGATCAAATTCCAATGGATATGTATGGATTTGTATATGTTGATTAGGAAAGTTGTGGATAGTACAAGAGGTCTAATAGTTGTCATGTATTTAGCATGTTCTAGTGTTGCAATTAGTTGGACAAGTAAGCAAAATATTATGGTCATTTTTTAACCATAGAACAGAGTATATGGAAACTACTTGTGCATGTAAGGAGGTATTCTAGTTTTAGAGATTCTATTCTAGTACTGGATTGACTCAAGGAGCAATCCAAATTGACTATAACAATTAGTGTGTCATCATCTTAATGATGCTAGTTTCAAATAAATAAAGCATATTGATGTGCAATACCAATTTATCCATTAAATGGTACAATAGGAGGGTTATATTTGAGAAGGTGCATGCTTTATTATATATAAACATTTTGACAAAACATATGAGCATAATGAAATTTAGATGTTGTAGTGAGGTCATGAGCATCACAACTCTTTGTGGCTAGTTCACTTTTGTTGGTTTCCCTTTTGCTCTTACAAGGTATACAACAAGTGAGATAATGTTAGGATTAGGTGTTGTACACCTTGTAATTCTAATGTTTGCATTTATTTATTATTATATAAAATATTGTGCACACATGAAAAATGGGTGAGACACTTGGAGTGGTATTCTTCACTTCTTATAAAATATAATATGACATATTGTTAGAGCATTTATGACAATGTACAATATATAAGTGATTGTATGCTACATAAAAGGATGTACAAAGGAGTTATAAAAGTGGACTTGAAATATGTGGAAGACATTTAGCCAATTTATAGGTAGATTTTATAACACTAGGAGTTATGTTATATTGGAACGTTGACTCATCATGGATTTTGGTGTTGTAATTTATGCGATGGAGTTGGGCACATGGTTTAGGAAACTATTTATAGTTTCTAGTTTTCAATTTGTCTATGTATGAGATGCTTGAGATAGAGGTTTTGGTATGAACTTGTATTTGTAGGTGGTTATGCTTCTAAATTTTCTTCAGAAATTATTGAAGGTTGTGATTGAAGGAGTGAACACCCTAGATGTCCATGATAATACATTGAGTGCTCCTATGATGTTGGATTTTTGAAGGGTTTTTCTAGGGTATCTATTACGTTATGTGTTCTATTTGTTGTTGCATGTCATTTATTCTTGCTAAAATTGTTAGATATATATTTATTTATCATTTTTCTTCTATTACTTAAGTAGGAAGTTTTATTAAGATTTATTTTAATATTGTCATTATATGTTTCATATCCCAAAGTACATTAGATTCAAAGCTACATCATATTTTTTTTATTTTTAATCATAGAACTAATATCATTATTTCTATTTGCATTTCTACGTTTAATTCTTGTATATTATCAATTATCAATCTTAACTGATATTATTTAATCAATCTTTAAAAAAATATCGATTAAAACTAAATTTACTATTATCAAAACATATCATGTAAATATAAAAATAAAATTCCTATGAAAGATAATTATTTTTATAAAAATTAATACAAATAATTAAATTATATATCTATTGACATCTCAATAATTTTGTACAAAACTTTTTAAATCAATTTACATGCAAATTAAATATAAGTTTGACTTACATATAATGATGGCTCCTATGCCGTTTCAAACATTCATTTGACTTTCTTTTCAATAAAAAAATAATAAATTAAAGGGTCCAACAAAACCAACATAATTTTTCTCATAATCGTTTTCTTCATCCAAATGTCAAATGGACATAA
Organism: Sequoia sempervirens; assembly: GCA_007258455.2. Taxonomy (NCBI): domain Eukaryota; kingdom Viridiplantae; phylum Streptophyta; class Pinopsida; order Cupressales; family Cupressaceae; genus Sequoia; species Sequoia sempervirens. The sequence goes on from VDFB02047230.1 coordinate 469,062,930, forward strand.
TAATCGTTTTCTTCATCCAAATGTCAAATGGACATAATTTCAAGGATTCATAATTTATTTGTTTTGAATTAGTACTATTCCTTTCATATTGACTTGGCTATTTTTATGTATTCAATTTTTTTAATTATTTATCTAAATAAATAAAACAAAAACACACGGATATACAAATCAATTTAATGTAAATTAAAACAAATGGTAAAACTAATTTAACCATAAGACCATATATATAGGTTTGACAATCTATTAAGGTACTTTAAGGAAATCTACATGGAGATTTTATAAAAATAAAATATTTTTAATATGTGTAAACAATGAGATTAAAGATTAAGTGTCAAATTAAAAAATTAATAGATAATTAATGTCACAAATAATTATAATAATAAAATAATATATTTCATATATTATACAAGAAATCTTAAAACAATTTAACTTTTCAAATTAGAAATTTTATAATGGTTGTCTTTTAATCTTATTATTATAAATTTTAAATATATTTCAAAAAAATTATATATAAGGTATTCAATCTTATTATATTACAATATATTCTATGATAAAAATTGTAAATTTTATATTTTTTTCTTTATTTTGGATTTATTATGATTTGGGTATTTTATTTAATGAAAAATGTATAGATGATATTATTATTTATTTAAAATATCATATAATTTGAATTTTATTTATTTTGACTTGTACTCACTTTCAATGTCAAATTTTGACCCTCAAATTCATCCATCACTCACTTTGGATCAAATTTGTGAATGCACAAATGACCTAGGTTAGATGTATAGATGAAGAAATCAACCTTAAGCTTTTAGTTTTCAAATTCATTTTTAGGACTAACTTAAGCCTTCTGACTAGTCATTATAACTGACTTGAAGTGCAAAATGTTCATTTAAGACTCTGAGTTATATTTAAAGAGGTAACCCTAACCCTAATTCATTTTAGCCACCCAAGATCTAGATCTCAACTTGCATTCTTACTTGCACTTGACTATTAAGGAGCATTTATCACATAACTGCATCCATTCATTACATAGGACATTCACTACACGCTTGCTTGTTGTTTGACTCAAAATCTATATAGGGTATGACACACTGAATATATCATCATTGTCATGTGCAAACTCTCAAACACATCAAACTAGTTTTTAGGTTAGAGTATATTCATAAATCCAAGACAAAGTAAAAGCAAACATCTGAAAATTTACATAAATCAAATCTACACATAGATATTGGATATGCACTTATACAAATCAAATTCTCATGTATACATCTAATTTTTTTTATACATTGATACATTATATTCACCTAATTCTCATAAAATATCTATAATAAATTTCCAATTATATATCATTACTTTTTTTAACCATTAATTTGATATATTTATCAATCTCAATTCTTTTATCTCAAATAATTAAATTATAAATATTTAATATTGCATTCCATAGATAGCTTCTACTTATCTATGTAAAAATGAAATCTAACTTTTGTGGCAAGTCATTTTCCATTAATAATGTAACGTGAATGCCATTAACAATAACAATATTCACGTCCTTGAAAAGAACATCCTGCTTGAATGCAATTAATAATATTTATTTATAGTTAGTCGAGTTTTCCAATGGCACTTCCTATGTAAAGGAAACTGAAAAAAGTGATTGATTTGCCAATCTTTCTTTCTTTTTAAATTGAACTTTAAACAAATGCATGGCTTCTTTAGTTTTGATCAATTAAAAAGTGGTGAAACAAATATGAAGGAATAGAAGAGTAATGGACCTTGTAAGTTAAAAGGTCATTAAACTTCTTTAGTATTGACAATAGTATTTTTTGGTTATTAAAGATTGTTTTGGTTTGAGAGATAAATGTGCTTCAATTTTTGTTTTCTTTCTTTTTTTCTTAAGATTGTAGGAATTAGGTAGTCTCTTTTATAAACTGTTTGGTAAACGTTTTTCATGTGATCAGTGATGCTAGTGTGACACACTTTCTGGTACCACGAGGATGGGGCGAGACTGGGCCCCATGGCCTCTTGCCAACAACAGGACATGTAAGCCAACCAAGATAGGGCCCCTGCCCCTACTTCAATCTTTGTCTTACTGTTGAATGGAGATTCAAATTTACTCAGAAATCTTAAATTTACATTGCAAGTTGACTGTTGGACACAGATTGAAATTTACGATGACTCAACCAATTACTTGTCTATTTTTTCAATCTAAAAAAAGCATTAAGCATTTATTTATTTTGGCACTACATCTTTGCTAAGAAACAATGGTTTGTTGTTTTTAAAGATTTTTCAACCATTTTTGTCACATTTTGAATTGGAAAGAAGTTTTATTTGGGAAGGGATTACAAAAGAATATGATTATTGATTTTGTTAGGCATGTTATCTTGCTACATGTCCATCAATGTTTACTAAATCCAATTTTCACTAGGAAGTTGTAATTTCAAGGTTTTACTCTGACATATTTTTTGGGTTGCTTCTCTATTTATCCAACTACAAGGAAGGATAAAGAAGACCAGAGATATAAAATGTCAATTGGAACAAATTAAAAGGAAAATTACTAAGCCCCAAGATGATGAAATTAATGTATTACTCTTGTAGCAAACACGAAGGATGTTCAGATTTATGTCTTACTAGTTTTGGTTTTATACTACTATTTTTATAGTTGTTTCTATAAATTTCTACATAGATGTAGATTCTTTGTATTGTTGGAATCAAAATCATGTATATTTTGGCTTTAAAATCTTGCATAATTTGGATTGATTATATGTGTAGTACTTTTTAGTTGCCTTCTTCTTGTATACTTTTTTAGTTTTTAATTGTATTTATTACACGTCATCCTTTCAAACCCCTTAAATTAATCATATAGTGTGTTTTATTTCCCCACAATAATACATATAATCTACCATTTATAAAGTATTATTGATAATCAACAAAACAAACCACCTTCCAACATGTTGGAATTTCATTTCAATCATACATTTAGATGTTGAATAATATATTCTTAAGAACAATATTATGCTAACAAATACACCCTTTTTATTAGCATCTTAAAGAGATACAATAAAGTTCAATCATTCACAAAGTACCTAACAAAAGCATGATTATATGATGTAATGGTATTTATATTAGTTGTTTGGTGATAAGTATCACATGTGAGTACATGATGCAATCAAGCTCTATTTCTTGCCTCACTAATTTGAACCAATCAAAATTAGAAATTGACACATAAAAATAATAATTAAACCTTCACATATTAAAAAATATTTAAATAATCACCTTAAATATCATACAATAAAATTGTATGCTTATAAATAATATGTAAAATATTCAACTCGTTACTTTTTGCTCCTCCAACCAGTAGAAAGTTATACCTTCTGGTTGAACAAACAATCCATCCATCGTAGTGAATGAAGGACGACTACCCTTCCTGGGTGGCTAACTCTCTGCCTCCCAACCAGAGGTGTAGGTTGATGGTTCATCAACTAGGCTAGAATGTCGAACCTACCTAAGACAGATATGGTCGGTGGGGTTGAAAATTATATACTAATAAATAACATGTAAAATAAATAAATAAAAACCATTATTTTGATGTAACTTTTAATATATATTAAAATAATTATATAATGAGAAGAATAAGTGATGCAACATGCATGGAGGAGTGAGATGAAAGGAGACATATTAGCTTTGTTTCCTCATCCTTATCCAAAAAGAGATTTGAGGAATAAAACAACTAACTCCTACCCAAAATTAAGCCATTGTGGTTGGGACGGAAACAAAAAGGGTTTGTTAGGGAAAAAACAACAAACAAACCACCCAAAAAAACAGGGAAAATGGAAGTTTCTGAAAAGGTGTCCTTATCATAATAGAAAACTTGGCTTAAGGCAAAGGCAAAGGCAACCTTTTTATCCCCCAAAATGATGAGAAATTTGGGATTTTCATGTGGCCCATTTTTAAATAAAGATAGAAAATCATCATTCCACATGGAAGAGAAGAACAAAAAGCAACGAATATTCATAATTTCATCAATTATTCAACCCGATTGGAGGAAGATTTGGAGTCCACTTATTGACAATCAAGGTAAAGCCAAGAAATTTGAAATTATTAAGAGTAATAAGCTAATGTGATTATATCGAATAATATTTATTAATGATAATAATATGTTGAAAAAAAAAAGCTGATTTTTTTTTAATAATAGGTTGAATAAGTGTGAGAAATATAAAATTTGATTATATATTATTGTTTATACCTAATCAAATTAGGTCAATAATATTGTATAAGAAGTCAATAAAAATATGGTGGGTTAGTTAAAATTTGGTAACATTGTTGATATAATTAAAGTTGAAATTTTCATGTGACTTTTGAGTTTATTAAGTCTTGTGGTCTTGTATTCTTGGTGGGCCATTGAGCTCGCAAGTTTGGTCTATCTATGTTACAGTAGTGGAATGATGATTCTTTGGGAAAAGGTCCTTCAGATGTGGCCTCTTTGACTTGGACCATGCTAAAAATTCTAGTTCACTAACCCAAAAAAATAATATTGTACAAGAAAAATATATTTATATAAAAATTGTAAAAAAAGATGAATTATAAATCACAAGAATTTACTTTATTTGAAAAATTCAAGTTGAATAAGTAAATAGAAAGTTGAATATCGTGATAAAAAGTTGTGTTAATTACTCATAAGCATCATGTAGTTTTTATATTGGGTAATATCTGTAATGAAAAGAGTTACACATCTATAATCCTCATAATGAATAAGATCTCATTGAAAGCTATGTTTTTCCCTTCAAAGATAGTTAACCATACAAAAAATCGTATTAGTCGATAGGCTACATATAGTGTGAGATTTGAGCCTGAAACTAGTCTCACGCCTATAAACAACTATTGAGTCATCGGAAGACAAGTTTCAGCTGTTGTTTAATGGTAAATCAATTATCGTTTAATGGTAAAAGCCTCCAAAATCCCACTTATCATGTAAAATCCAGATAAATATTAATTTTTCAATTGGATGGGAGCATTCTAATTCCATTTGCAATATTTTTTGTCAATTTAATGGTAACTTTTATTTTTCATTTGCATTGCTTTATGTTTTAAATATATTTCAAAATTAGATAATACCTTTTTTTTTTTGGAAAAAAATCTATATTTGTTTAAGTTTATTTCATTCCATTATTTAGCACTTATTATTATTATTAAGAATTTTAGCACTTGTTAATAATTGTTTAATCTAGCCAGATGCAACTAGAATTTGTAGCACATGGCATCCATACACACCCATGCATAAACGCATACTCTTTAACATATTAACATTCATAGAGTTTTATATCAGTGTAATCCTTGCACCTCCTTTAGGTGCTTGAGTTCTAGTAATACACGTTGACTCTTTACAAAACTGATCAAAGTATACAACAATTAGCCAAAAAAAAACATACTTTTACCAAGAAATTTTTTGTGCCACTTCTTTAAAAATTATTTTTTCTTTTTTCACCTTAAAATAGAGAATGATTATTAAAATTTCTATTATATCCAATCTCTCAATTTAACTTGGATGTATTACCTATTTAAAATTGTTTAATCATTTTCATGTAGATGTATCTATTTAATAAACTAGACTTAATTTTACTCACATTTAAATTTATATCAAAATATTTGTGTTAATGTTAGCTTGTGTTATCTTTATGACTTTTTAAACCCAATTTCAATCATAATTCAATTTTTGTTTTAATAATTATTTGGTGTGCTTTACTTCAAACTTATTTTAGTTTATGGTGGATTTTATATCCACATCAAATCCATTTTCCAATTGCAACTTGTTATTGATCATTTTTCTTACATTTTCTTTGATCACATTATGGACTCCATATTGATTTTAAATAGATTTTACATGTTTATTAGATCCATATTTATATTAGAATTTATCTTAGTCTAATTTTCTTTAATTATAATCAAATTTAATCTTACATTTAATCAAGTTTTACATTATCATTAGGTCTAAGAAATTATCAAACCCAAAAATTTCTAGTTTGACATTTTCATCCTTCAATCTCTAATTGAATATTATCACAATTATTTAATATAATTTATCACAAATGTTACATAGGAAATCTTTAGTGGCTATAAGTCATAATTTGGTTATTTTAAAAATTTATCCCCCCATATTTGGCTAGTTTTAGACCATGGTTGTCATTGGATTAGCAATATCATTACATGTGAGTGCATAATGGGTTAATTAATATTGGATAAAATTACATAAATATATTTCTAGGTATTTAGGGTAGAGAAGCTAATTATATTAATATTTTTCTTAGATATTGGGAGTAAGGATGTGGAATGAGTTGGGGGTTGGGTCTAGGGGATAGGAACTTGGACACAAATATATTAATTTATCTCTTTACTTTTGACTTTCACGAGGTCAAAAAGAAGAATTGATTATGCTATTTATATAGAGATTGCATACATAATTATTTAATCATAAGTGGTTGAAATGGTGAAGGTGTTTGTACACCATACAGGATACACATTTAATTCAAAAAGAGGGATCTAACCTATGTATGCTTTGAAGGATAATATATAAGGTAAATAAAAAAGAATCTTCTTGTGGGTATTGCCACTTAAGGATTGTTTGCATTAAAATCATGTCTAATTTAGCAATGATAAGAAAAAATATTTACCTTTTTCACTATTTTAATTTTTTTGAGAGGTTAATAAATATTTTATTTAAATGATTGCAACATGCTAACACTAAAGAGGAATTTTCAATTTTGATAGGCATATATATGAGATGAGTGAAATATTATATTTCTAGTTTCTTGTGGTTTTCCCTATTCACAAGTATTTATTTATTTTATCAATCCAAATATGTAAAGGAAGGAAGATCAGGTATTCACATCAAATAGTTATTTTAAAATTATATTTTTTATTCTAGGATTTTGTATCAAATCGATGTAGTATAAAATTATTTTTAATGTATTTTATTTACATAATCTCCTATTAAATTCATTCAAAAAAATAATTTAGAGATTGGTGTGATGATGGTGGAAATGAAATATTCAATTACATGTATGAGGGGTATGTATGAGGGGTATATATAAATAGAGGTATAAAAATATCATTAAAAATATGTATCTAAGATATATGGTAAAAAGTGGGGACATCTCCATAGGGAAGGGAGTATAAAAATTCAAGATGTAGAGGTTGAAATAAAATTAGAGGTATTATTTACGATTTCATCAAAACATGTGATATAAAATAAGTTTACTAAGTGAATCCCTTTGGATTTTTAGGTTGATAAAAGTGTCCAATTCATCCATATTTGATAAGTTTTTGTGTGCCCCATTTTCTTTCAGATCTTCTGGTGGACCTAATATATGTTTAGGTTGTCACATAGAATATTGTGTTTTAGGTGTTATTGGAATTAACACCTTGAAGAGTTTCCTCTTTGGACTTTTATCCTTCTTCCAAAGTTTAATATCATCTTATTTCTTGATTAAATCTAATATGGCATCTAGATTACTTTAGTCTTTTATTAGTAGCCACAAGTGATCCAAGATCATGACATGTGGCATGGCATGATGTAACTATTTAGGTTTTTGTGTCAGTTAGTCATGTTCCCTTGGCTTATGTCTCCAATTGGCACTTATCTAGTCTAGTTTGATTTATATTCTTATCATGCTAGATTGTTTAGTTAGCTCAACCTATTATGCATGTCTAGATTTAGTTAACTCCACCTATAATAGATTTCTACCTTTAGTTACTTTCCACCTTTCATATATTACCTTGTTGTGTATAAGAACATTCTTATATATGCTTTGTAACAATGAAGGTGAAGTTCTATTCAAATTGATCAATAATATTGCTCTATTATTTTCTTTGTGCCTCTTATTTTCTTTTGCATAATTCTACTTGTGGAAGTATGTTGGTTTGATGGTTCCTAAATCTATGAAACACTCAATTATTGCAATATAGTATCATAGTTTTGAATCTACAAGCCTCATCTCATTTTATTGAGAGTTATCAATATTTTTAGGAACATCCTGGCAAAAGAATAGACCTCTTTGTTGAGTCTAGAAGGCCTGAATTAGCTAAGAAGGGCTATAAAATTGCTAGGGTATTTTTTTTTTTGGAAGGTATTCCCCCCTTTCTCATATGTACCAATTACAGAAGCATCATATATTTTTTTCATCATCAAATGCATCATTTTGTGTAATAAAAAAATTGGTTGACATAAAATATTTAGTACTAAACATGCATACATGTTATTTTCTTCATAATGTTAATGTGATAAAACTATGCCTATTTGAGATAAAATATACAAAGATAATAGAAATCTACCTACTCAACGTCAAAATTGGCCATTAATGGAATCTTGGGTCATTCAAGGGTACATAGGAATAAACAATATATAATGGTGAGAGTGTCAGGGTTCAAGAATCGAGGATAGCACAAGACTCATACCATTGGTTGGGAGACAGTGAGTTAGGGTTTGAGAAAGAGGTATGCTAGTAGGAAGAAGTTGGATACTCTAATGGGAATAAAGGAGAAGGGTAGGGGAAGGATGGAAGGTATGTGTAGATGGATAATTTGATGACCCAATGAGAGCAAGAGAAATTGGAGGTTAGAGGAAAGGAATGTTGGCAAGAAAAATTTTAAAACCCCAATAAGGAAAAAGGAAGGAGTGGAATTCAATGAAAAGGTATGATGGGATGAAAAAGTCCAAAACTTCGACAAAAAGTGAGCACATACATGATTTTGGACACAAAACCCATTATACTTAGAGAAACTTAGATCAAAATGGCTAGAATCAATCATGCTTAGTTTATTAAAAATAAAGGGAAAAGGACTATCAATTCCAAGCATGAATTTATTGAGAAGGGGACATTACATGAGATTAAGTAAACTTAGTTGAAAACTATATTTAAAATATTTATGAGTGTAATGGTGAAATTTGTAAATCCATGTTATTTTTCATTTATTTTTGTGCCCACCTAAGTGGAATTTCCTTATTAGTACAATTACATATTGACAAGTGACACACTCTTGTGCTACATTTGGCTCATGATCAGATTTATTCCCTCCTCCATTTACTCTCATGTATACTTATTCTCACTTATTCATCATTCACCCCTTATTTTATACCACACTTACATTCACCTCAATACTTTTTCTCCTTACTTCAAGATCATCATTCATTACCTAGTTTCATTTCCACTCCACTCGAGACCAATCTTATAATGCATGAGAATTAACCTAGAATTCAAATTTCAAAATTTAATTTCCACCTTTCTTACTCATTTCTATTAGTCGTTGTGAGACAACCTAACACAATTTGCAACATGTTATTCCATAATATTTATTTTTAAAGACATTAAATATGTCATTAATTCATATGTTTGACTTTGGAAATAAAAGGAACATGCAAAGCACATTTCAATTTTTTGAGGGGCAATCAAAGTGGTTTTGATTAATTGGTACGACTACTTGGTTCTCATGTTGAAGATGAAGGTTTAATTATCCCCAAGATCATCTTAGCATTGAAAGGGTATACCAAACTGGCATCATTGTTCTACTAATAGTGTGTGGTATACCCACAATTGATGAATGTAGAAAGCAAGAAGGACTAAGGAGTAGTTTCCCTACAGAAAGAGATCAAAGGAGAAATGTTCAAGGCATATGAGTGAAGGATGGAGAGAGTCAAATTGGATTGCATGCAAGAGGAGGAAGAAGCAAACAAGGAGAGGTGCTCAAGTTGCAAGAGAATTATAGTAGGTGAGTGCAAGAAGAAGTGGCATTCAACTCCTAAGGCCACTATAGGAGGAAAAATAAGTTGAGATAAAAGGAGAAGCATTCAAGCCATAGGAGCACCATAAGACCTAGATCAGTGAGAGCTTAAAATCTAATTACAATAGTATCCCTAATTGTTAAAGTATTAATTAAAATGGTAACCCTATAAAATGAACTTTATGGTATGTGGGCCCCACATTAAACCCTCATAATTCAAGGGTTGGGACCCCAATAGAAACACCCACTAACTAACCTAAAAAGAGACTATGAGGGATAAAATTAGAATTTGCATCATCTCCATATAGACCACCTACATGCTTGCATATGTTGTCTTCAAATATTCACTGAGAACCACAAAGCCAATTAGCCCAAGGGTCTAACATAGGAGAAGTTAACCCTAGAGATCTAGTGGATTTCCCTAATGCATTTTTAAACACCATAGTCCTTACAAGTTATTTATATATCAAAGATCAAAGCTAGTACAATTTAGCAATACTCATTTTAACAATTCAAAACCATGTATCATAGACCAATTTTGAGATGATTAGGATCAAACCCACAATGCTCAAGATTAAATGTCAAAGTTTTCTAGGTTTGGACAAAGTTTGAGACATCAGGCATATCAACAGTAATAAATCTATCTACCATAACAAATGTTTCTAACATGATACCAACATATATTATTCATTGTTCCTAAAATTAAATACCTAATTCCTCTCATTTTTTTACTCCTCATTTATAAATCCAACTCTAAAATTAATCTAAACTAGTTATACTTAACTATTCACATTTATTTAATTAGACTAAATCATTTTGAAATACAATTTTATTTCCTTAAAATGTGATATTACTTGAGAATGTTTCAAGTCACCACTATAAGTACAAGAGAATCTAAACTTTGACCGTTTATGTTTTTAAAACTAACGAACACCATAAATTATACAATTTTAAGCTTTTCACTTGATTAGATAATTTTGGCGGATAATTTCCCCCTACTCATAATAACTTAATCAAAAGACGACTTCCAATTTAAATTTATACTTACTCATCATATTCTAAATCACTCTAAAAGTACACATATCCTATACCCATCTATACCCATATAATCCAATTGTTTCTACATAAAAAATTGTAATAAAATATTGTCAAATCCAAGAATCCCAAAACAATATTTTTATCTCTTTGGAAATTTAAAAACTCATAAACATACAAAATCTAGCAAATCTTGGTTAGGTCAAAGTCAGCAAATCTGATTTTATTTAAAGCTCTAAAATCATGTGAAATCATGAGTAATTATCACCCCCACCATGCTCTAATGAGTTAAGTTGCATGTGGCATGAACGTCAAATAGAGAGCTCAGCAATTGCCCACAGTTTGAACAGATGATGTGATATTTATTACTAGAAAATTCTTATGTAATTAAAACCTAGAACCGAAAGTTACTACAGTTTACCGGGCGTGCAAATCGCGTGCGGCGGGGTAACAAATGTTACCGGGGTGAAAAGGCGAAGCGCTTTTTTAATTAAAGTGCGGACGAATTTACCCGCGGGGAAAAAGAGGCCTGCCATGACACGTGGAACACTTTTTCTATGGCCCACCACTACGCATGAAGATTGCACTCAATAAAGTATGATTTTACGGATTAATATGTGCAATAAATTAATAAATTAAAGCAAGATTATTTTATCTAGTGGATTTATTGTGGGGGAATCTTTTGTCCCAAACAAAGACAAGTCGTATGGTCATAATCATACCAAAGTCCACAATATGATTAGACTTTGCTGTCCTTTTTGTGTAATCCCTTGTCAACTTTGAGGGTAAAGTTGGAGGGGACTTCAAATGCCTACCTACATAGCTTTTGGAGGGTCACTTCATGTTTGATCTTCTATTGTATAAAAGACAAGACATAAAATGTTAGGAGACATGTTTGTGTGCTAGTGGAGGTCCAAATGGTGGACAATGTAAATCAATGTATAGGGTTTCTATTGGTGTCATGGACAAAAGAATCTTAGGTCATAAAGTTTGGTAGTTTAAATTAGGTATTAGGGTTTATAATAGTTTGCAGTCTAGATCAATATATAGGGTTTCTAATAGATACAAGAATCTTAGGTTATAAAGGTTGGTTATCTGAATAGTGTTCAAATGTAGAATGTTTTCTAGTCAAAATAAATGTCTAGGGTTTTTACTGATGTTTGGATACAAGAATCAAGGAGAAAAGTGCATACTTCATATTTTTGTATGTTTGTTATATTCATTTTATCTTTATTGATAGTTGTCTTAATATAGTGTTCAATGTATAGGCTTTCAATTGGTGTCATGGAAAAAAGAATCTTGGGTCATAAAGTTTGGTAGTTTAAACTAGGTGTTAAGGTTTACAATATTTTGCAATATAGATCAATGTATAGGGTTTCTATTGGTGTCATGGACAAAAGAATCTTAGGTTATAAAGTTTGGTTGTCTCAATAGTGTTCAAATGTAGAATGTTTTCTAGTCAAAATCAATGTCTAGGGTTTCTATTGGTGTTTGGACACAAGAATCTTAGGCTTAAAGTTTGATTGCTTTGTCTTTGTAAAGGAGAAAAGTGCATGCTTCATATTTTTGTATGTTTGTTGTATTCACTTTATCTTTATTGACAATTGTGCTAATTTAGTGTTCAATTTGAGAGATTATAGTGTACAAGTTAATTAAAACTGTCCCTTTTTTATCCTTTTACCTAATTCACCCTTTATAGCCATGGCATGAAAGATAGTATCAAATTCTTCAAAAGTCAAAGGTTCTTTTGGAATTCTCATTATATTTTAGTGGGTATATAGTGTCTCACAGCATCTCTTTCTTCTTAAAGAGGATCATACCCATTGTGATCAAGTAATATAATTTTTAAGTGCTCATAATGACTATGGGATCCGTGTGAAGTTGGTTAACATTGTACCCATGAGGGGATATTGTCTCTTATTTTTGTTAATGGTGAAGGTATTAGTAAAATAACTTAGTAACTTTATCACTATTTCTAATCTAGTTTAGTCTAGCTCACACCTAAGTTTCATTGCCTTAATATTTTCTAATTATCTAGTTTAATGTTCCTATTAGGGAAACTCCATTTACATAGTCAGATTAGTAGGTGTGGAGGCTAGTAGAGAGTTATCTTTTTCCAATTAACCTTGTATGGTTCTTTTTATTCTTTCATTTTCAAGTAGCCTTTTAGACATACAATCCAATTAAGGTATACCAATAAAAAATATCGTGTTCCCACCAATAGATCCATCCTCATTCAAATGCATCAAACCAAGGTTCAATTTTCTAAATGGATATGAGAGAAACAACACAATCTATATAGAGGTGGGAGGTGTCAACCTTGAAAAGAAGGGTTCTAGGAAGGTTAAGATGATCACTTAGGCAAATGGATATAAGAACATGGAGGTGGCTAAAGAGAGTAACTGAGAGATCAAGTTAGACAAGATGACAAGTGGAAGAAAGTTCATAATTCTCATGTTTATTGAGTTTCTAGATTATGTCAGTTCTATAGTTGTTCCATGTGAACTAATGTGGAGAATGACTTTTTATTTCCCATAGATATGTAAATATTCCCTAAGGGTTGTGCCAAAGAGTTTAACCATCAAAATTCATATTGGAAGATTTTGGAGCCATAGTTGTAACTATGATTAGAATAATGTTCAATGAGTTGAAGTCTCCCCTAACCATCTAATATGATACGGGAATGTTTTGCATCCATTCTCAAAGAAGGGTTCTCTCACTAGGCTTGTTAGAGGCATATATAAAGGAGAACCTAGCTAGGTAAGTATAACTGAGAATTAAATCGCATACTTAATAGTTAGAAGGATTGGATCATGAGTTGATTACACACTTAGCTAGAAAATGCATGAACTCAATATAACTCAACTACTTACGTAAAGGTTATTAGGGAAAATAAAGTAGGATTCTTTCTAGATGTTATGAAAGGCTAGGTTTATTTTAAGAGCATTGACTTTGATTTCTTGGATGAAAAGTATATTGGATAATCTTGAGGACACAAAATTTTTGACTTGGTATTTTTTGGTAAGAATTGACATTCCCTCACATTCAAAGAGAAAATATTATACTTTATTGGGTAGCTGGGATAACAATGTTAGGAAAATTACCCATAAATCCCTTATCAATTAAACTAGATCAAACATAATTATTAAGCATTACACAAGTTTCCACATTAATCATTTTAGGAGATTTAACCCAATAATCAAATCTATAAAAAATTAATAATGTTTTAGCATATAAGCAACACTTTAAAAAAATAAAGAATGAGAGAGATAGAAGGCATATCAACCATGATAAAGAGAATGCCACATACATTCCTTGGGAAAACACTTTTGAGAAAAATGTGCAACCTCCAAATCACCAAACCAATGTATTATTCATCAATAGTATTTTTTTTTACAATATAATACTAGGCTCTTACCTCTATGGAGATCAAAATCCTCTTCCAAATATAATAAAGTAACCCTACAAAAATCCTTTCATATGCATCTATCTCAAGCCCACAATATATAGGCACATGGAGGTCCAAAAAGCTACCATAAGGCATTACAATGGGCCCAAATGAAGTCCATAAATTTCATGGTAAAAATATATATAGACCCACACTCCATTATTTCCATTTACCTCCTTTAGAAAGATTATCTATTATGTGTCATAACATGTGTCATAAGTGGTTCAAAATTCCTAGTCCACTTTGTAACTTCCCTATTAATCATGCTCTTGTCCATAATAATACCACTACCTTTGTCATTGATGCTCTTATAAATCATTCATGACAATGAATTCTCTTACAAATACATTTACAAATGTAAAATGCCAAAATAAAAATAAATTACACATAAAATAATAGCCTTGAAGCATAAAGAGGGTTTCCCATTTACGAGAACATATTAAATAATAAATAATTAAATAATTCAAACATTATGACTTGCAAGGTGTATGATGAATATAATCCCAACATTCTCTCACTTGTCATATACATTTCATGAGAAAATGGTAATCATGTTGTAACAATTCCTATGTTCTCACAAGCTCAATCAAGCATCTACAAAATCCATCAAGTGACCACCATCTTGACCATAAAAATATCATCCTACATCATGCCCAAGTGTGAAAGATACGAAACCAAGACAATATCACACTCCAAAATTCATGATTAACAACAATTAAAATAGTGACCACAACATATCACTAACACATCCAACTAGCCATACATCAAAAAACAAGATACACACATCATAGATTGACTTTATATCAATATATCTAGCCTAATTCATAATAACAAGTCCCGACATATTCATTTTACTACCCAAATTATATCTCCAATAGTAATGAACACATAGGCATAAAAATTCCAAAGATATTTGTACCATAGTCCAATGACACATTTACCTCCCTAGGACTCTCACTAGATAGGCAACACCAAGTCTGAAAAGGACCAAAGCATCCAAAGAATCCACCAACAACACTTGCATAAAGGATGTGACTAGAACACACTTATCTAAAAACATACAAATGCCAGGGTGATCCCACAATAGTGGTTTACACTTTCTGGGAGATCCTGATTTTTGTTAAAATCACATATTTTTAGAAAATATAATGATTTAAGCCTTGAAAATTTCCATTTAAAGGATTCCAATTTAAGATGGTTTGATCAAACCACCTTAGATCAAACCCCATTGGATAGAACCCTGCTAGTTTTAAACCATACCTATAACAAAGTCTCCTTTACACCTATCAAAATGCTGATAAAAAATCACTTTTGATTTACCTTTTGGGGGATCAAATGAATTCATTTAAAATTTATTTTTTGTAAATATGTAGTACTTATTATAAGCTTCCCAAAAAGTATAATTTTAAATAAATTTAATTTGATTATTAAATTTATTTTTTATTTCTTGTGAATGTAGGTTTTCACCGAAAATCAAACTCTCTATTCTTCACATGTGGAAAAATAGCAAATTATCAAAAAAAATAAAAATTGAAAAATATCTATGCAATATGCATAGATATTGGTGTCCTTGATCCAACAAAAAAATAATTGAATTTCGATACATACAAAAAAAAAGTTATGTTTTAGCCAGTAAATCATGTCTAAATTATAACTGGTTTGACTTTGAAACTTAATTAAGAAGAAAATATTCAATGAAATTCTATGAAACCAATTCCATGCACTAGATATCGTAGTTACAAATCTAAATAATAAAAAAATAGAATTTAATCCTTCATAGAAAAAAATTTGTGTTAGCCAGTAATGCCACTCTTTAAAAATGGTGTTTACTATTAAAAACTAGTTTTCGAAGGAGATGGAAAAAGAAGTGCAATCTAGTTCCAAAATTTTTGAAAAAAATATATTTAGAATCTACAGACAAAATTTCACAAATCACTAGTTTGCATCATCTTCAAATTTCTCATGGTTTAGCCTCTATAGGTGCCTGGAAATGAAGATTTAGTTAAAAAAATTCAGTTCAATGTCCAATTTGACCAAAAATTGTAAACCAATATTGTGGGATCACCCACAACTAATGAAAAACCCTCACCGTTAATCACCTTAGCTCTCTAAAGTCCTTCAAATTACATAGAAATAGAAATTAAAGATCCTAATCATCCATGTTGTTACTAAAATAATAATAATGTATGATAATAGTAAATGAGCAACTATGCATGCAAATATCAACTTCAATAAGAAAAAAACAAACCTCTAGGATACACAACAAACCATAGAGAGAAGGCTAATAAATCAAACCAAGTTTTTTTTCCAACACAAACATGTGCTCAAATTATGATAGGTAATTTATCCTTCTAAATACCCAAATAGATTTTTGTTTAACATATAACCATTCAATCCCAATGTCAATAGTAGTCAAAGATGTAATCCTCTCAAATTAGATGAAGATCAAATAAATAACCATTCCTACAATGAGGGAATATGTCGAAAGCCACTATCAATCTCTTGTACTCTTCAAAATGCATTTACCTCAAAATTGAACCTACAACTCAAGTTCCAACTATGAGGAAATAAAAAAAAATCCATAACCATATATCTACTTCTCAAAACATGTCCTTGGAACTAACGTCCATAGCTCAAGACATAAAATGCATGAGAAGATAAACACAAAGAAAGAATGCATCTAAGAAATAAGTGGGAAATACCTATCAAATTATTCATTGTTGAGTGTAATGAGAGTGGGGTAAGAGATTTTTCTACCTTTAAATCACAATCTCCTCATTAGGTCCATGTTGAACTTACATCTAACTCTAGGTGTAGGATCCTCGATCTTTCCACTAAAAACTCATCAAATGACTCATTGTTTTAACACATGATCTCAAAAATTAAGAGATCTAACCTAACCCAAATCTAATATAGGTGTATACAATTGATGATCTCATACAAAGCAAACTCCAATAGTAAAGCTACAATGACTAGAATCTCACACAACAAAATGATCCCAACACTCATCTAGTATATTAACAAATTATTGCTAAATCTTACACTACATGATCAATATAAAATCTAAGAACTTACCATGACATCATGATTACCTCATAATGATATCTTAGCCAAAATACCTGAGATCCACAAGGAAACAATTCCACATCCTCATAAGATGAGGATCATCTATCTAAACTAAAATAAAATAATTAACAAATAAACCAAAGAGTCCAAGATCCCTCCATGACAACATGTTGTCTACATCTTTAAAAAAACATGAAGACAAATCTTATATCAATATAACTATAGATTTTAATGAATCCTCACTACACATAGAACGTAGGTATCAAGAACTCCTCTTGACACCAACAACCACTATATAAGATCATCCATCACAAAGTGGTAGATTCATATTATTTCTAAAGATCTCATTGAATATGGTCTCAAGCCACACATGCCACCATGATAAAACATCTCCTAACTAAAGATCACACATTGCCTTGATAGAATCAAATAACTTAACAACAATGTCACTAGCTCCTAAGGTAGAACCGTGATCTCCAACCAATAATATAGAATATATTATGTAACCACACAAGGGTCCCACTAAATCATTGATCCAAAGACTACCATGCCACCATAGTCAACATCTATAAGTTCTAAAGTAAAACTATCTTAGGCACTCAAACACCATATATATGCCTTACTAGAATTAACATACAAATCCACCATGACAACCAAGAAAGGAATTTATCCAAAATGTCCACACTAGATAACACATAAGATTTCCACATGTGACATATCAAAGGTGATAGAAAAGTATGGTTAGTTCTCAAACTAAAACCAAAGAAAAAATAAAATCCAAAAATATCAAATAATGTATTTAGTAGATTCAACACCATATTAGTAACATGTGAAATAGAGGAAACTAGAGATAACATGTATATGCTCCATGATTCAAGCAATAGATCAACTCTAAATCCAATTTTTCACAAACCTAAAACAAAGTAACCATAATTTAGGAATCCAACAAGAAACTTTGTATAAATGTTAAGTGAAAAAGCATGTACCAAGACTTCCATACCCAAGAAAGCTACAATCAACCTTCTCAAACCATGCACAAATAATGCATGTAAATCTACAAATGTCTCCATATAGAAAACCTTTGAACATCAATCTTTTCATAGATCTATAAACCATAGGTTTTGGTTAACATATAAAACCTTCAAAACCATTCATGCAAAGCTAATACCACTTATACATCTAGAAATCCATAAATCTAAAAATTCCAAATCTATAATATGAAATAATAAAATATCACATATATGCAAACCATAAATTTTAAATAGGAAATCTATAAAACCCACATATCTAAAATAAAATAAATCTAAAACATGCAAACTTACAAATATCCAAAAGGATTAGAGGGTTTTCCAAGAAATTTGGACCACTAAAAGATCAATTCTACAACCATCACTAAGTGCGTGCAAGAAAATAAGCTAGGTTGTCTAAGAGCTTCCAATTCACCAAAAGACCAACTCTGCAACCCACACACAACTAGGGGCTAAAACCAAAAAACTAACAATAACACTCATTTTTGTAGTCAACATAGCTAGTACTTTCCCATGTGAGTAAGGAAACAAAAAATAAGCACCCAACATGAACCTTCTTCCACTACACATAACCACATGATAAAGGAACACAAACACCATGATATAGGGTAGTCACACATTGCCAAATAGGAGCTCCATTTCACAACCATGTAACAAGAAAGCACATGAACAACTCCATTGAACTTCTTTGTTGTTACATTAGTGCTTGTCATTCTATTTCTTGAAATAAAAAAACAAAACCACAATAAAATAGCATTCATACAACAATTAATAAATAGACAATTCCATCCAACATATCTCCACAAGCTTGTGTGGCTAAGACATCAATAATGGAGGAATACTCAAAACCAAATCACCATGGATCCTTCACATGCAATGGCATGTAAGCACATGCAAGCAAAAGGAAAGTCAATGTAAGTACATAAAAAACATGCAATTATAAGTAATTCATAGCAACCACATGAGAATAATAGAACCACCTTTACTCTAATACCAATTGTTAGGAAAATTACCTGTGAACTCCTTATCAATTAAATTAGATTAAATATAATTATTAAGAATTATAGGCATTTCAACATTAACCCTTTGAGGATATTAACGTAATAGTCAAATCTATATATAAAAAAAGCAACAACATTTTATCATGTAACATTAAGTTTAGGGAATCGTATTAGCAACATTTTGATGTAATTCGATGTGAAGGGTTTTGAGTCCCTTCAAAACCTATTTTCC
Source organism: Sequoia sempervirens (assembly GCA_007258455.2). NCBI lineage: Eukaryota > Viridiplantae > Streptophyta > Pinopsida > Cupressales > Cupressaceae > Sequoia > Sequoia sempervirens. Next base: position 469,082,511 of record VDFB02047230.1, read on the forward strand.
CCTATTAATCAAAACAATAAGTTTAGAAAAAAATAATGAGAGAGTTAGAGGGTAAATCAACAAAAAGAAAGAGGATGAAACAAATACACCTTGGGAAATCCTTTTAAGAAAAATACAACCTCCAAAGAACTAAATAAATTTTGTATTCAATAATGATAAATCTATATTACAATACAATATTAGGCTATTGCCTCCATGGAGATCAGCATCCTCTTCATCTAGTAGAAATATAATATCATAACCCTATAAAACTCCTCTCATATGACTCCATCTCAATCCCTCAATATATAGGTTCATGTGGGATAAAAAAAGCCACCATAAGGCACAACTGTGGGCCCAATTAATTTAAAAATACCATGATAAAACTCCAGACATCCATAATCCATTATATTCATTTACCACCTTTAGAAAGATGCTTTATGATGTTTCATAACATGTGTCATAAGTGGGTCAAGGTTCCTAGTCAACTTTGTAACCTCCCTTTTAATCAAGTTCTCCTATGTCATATTATCTCTTATACCACTATCTTTGTCATAGATTCGCATACACATTATTCATGATAATCTATTCTTTTATAAATATATTTACACATATAAATACCAAAATAAAAATAAACTACACATGGCATAATTTCCAAGGTATAAAGTGGATGTCCCATTTTATGAGGACACACAGCAACAATAAATATTTAAATCACTCAAAGATCAAGACTTGCAAGGTGGATGACACACCTAATCCCAAAAAACCAAATCCTCATATAAGTAAAGGATATTATATTTCTTGTCTAATGTGATTCATTGACTATCCAAGTAGTAGACAAAAAGTGGTCACAAAAAGGGAATTGACATACAAACCTATCCTAGAAAGGGTTTGAGTCTTGCTATATTGATATCAAACCAATACCATAAAGGTTGAATTGTCCAATTGGCTATGAGAGGTAGTGTAAGCACCTTAGCGGTTGTTGAGTTCCTTATGTCTCTTTAGATCATACCTTAAAACCATTTGCCAAAATGATGTATTTGTAAGAGAGAGGTTGTGGGGGAGGGTGGTAAAGTGGGATTAGTGCATGCACTCCAAGTGAATAAGAAAATTAGAATCATGTAAACATGTACATCCCAATCCATGATTCCTCTCCTCAAATATGCAAACTATAAGAGATGCTTAATCCAACCTTAGCTAAAAATCCAAAGGTTATGATAACCAACATCAATAACAAATCACGTGTTTGCTTTTATAAAATAATTAAGGTTGTGTCTAATTTCTAGTAAAGAGATCACTAGTGTGATTGCATCCTTTGGGTGTATGCATTTCAATATTTTTGAGATATGGTGTTACATTTTATGGATATTCATGGTGGTCACTAAATCTATATCGAATTTTTTTGTTTACAAAAATTGAGCTTGAATATATGTCTTAGATAGAGGAAAAGATTGAGACTACTTGGGAGTCTACCTCAATTAGGCACTTGTTTAGTATGTTTTGGCCCTACAATAATCAATATAAGTTTGAAGTGTGAACTTAGCATATTGTACTCTATGCTAAGGTGTTCCCATCAAGCTTGAGTGCTCATGCCCTTGTATTGTTTATTCATTTTCTCATGCTTCTATCAATTCCATCAAGAATTCACCTAATGCTTTCATGAAACACTTCCATTACACTATTGATCCTAAGACACCCATCACTCAAATCATGCAATGAAAACAAAAGGAACAAGAGCTAATTAATGTTATATTTTAAGATTTCAAGCTTTGGCTACTACTAGGAGATCTCTATAAGGGATGATGAAATTAAACATATATTTATGGATGACTTATTTCTAATATTTGAAAGCCAAGTGTTTTCCATTCCTCTTCATTCATTTTTAGATTCATATACTACTTTGTGTAAATGAATATTTATAGCACTTCCCCCTTTTTCCATGAATAAAAATCATTGTCTCACTCATAAAATAGAAAAAATGAAGATATACTTGATGATATTCATGATAATCACAATATAATTTCTAAATAATAAACAACTATATTTTGACATTCAAATTTAATTAAATATATTTTTATTTTATTATTTTCAAAATTCTAATTTTTATTTCACAATCTATCTCCACTCTTAATTAAATTAATTAATTATCATATAAACATAAGTTTGATTAAGATTTATAAAATAGTGCACTATCTTCTTTAGGATTAGAACAAACTCCAATTTTAAAATACAAAATAAACTAAACCACAATAATATCACCATTAATTTTGTAAGCTATAAAATGTCTTTTAGTGAGGATGGTAGCAAGTGTAAACAAACAATATAATTATTAAGAGTACCAAACAGCTTTGGGACCTTGGTATTCCCCTTCCTACTCAAATATATACAACAATTCACATATGACAACGAGAAATATTCATATAATAGGAATATATTAATTAAGTATATACTTACATGGAATTTTTAATGACTTCTCAAAAAAAAAGTCTTCATGTTAATAATTTAGTCACTTCACGTTAGAGTTTGGTAATCCAAGTGTATTTTAATTAATTATTTAATATTAAAATATGGTTTAATATGCAATATTCCAAATATCTATTAGTTATGAAAAAAACAATTTTATTGAGAGCACTCCTTTCCTTTTTATATATATTATAATATTGATGCCAAACATTTGTTTGTTAAAAACACAATTTCCTAGTTCGTATTCATCAATCAACTTCAAAAGAAAATTAAAGGAAATCTTTAATGGAGTCATGCTCCTACTTTTTAATATAACTAATGGAAAGCTACGACACAAACACATTGATTAAGAAAGCTCACCTAATACAGTTAGTGAAGGAGGTGTTCTTGAAATAGACATCACCATTATCATGTGAAGTCAAGGGCGAATTATTATAGCAAATTTGTAATATAAAAATAGATAAATTATTTTATCCACAAGTTTAATTAATGGGCTCTTTTACTCTAGAATTAACTTAATATGGTGAAGGTTGTATCTTTCTACTACATATAGAGGTGTCACGTGTAGTTTGTTGCACAGATAGTTGTTGTTGCACCAAAATATCGACCTGTTAATGCCTGATACAACTATCAGAGTTAATGAATCCATGGGAGGCAGTTAAGCCATGTGACAAACCCTAGCGTTGCACTGCACAACACAAAGAGACCAAGGGTGCACACCTTGCAACAATCCCCCCCCAACGCAAGCAAGGGGTTCAAACACACGACCCAGACTTTGATACCAATTGTTGCATAGACAGTTGTCGTTGCACCAAGAGATCGACCTATTAATGCCCAATACAACTAGCAAAGTTAATGAATCCATGGGAGGTGGTTAAGCCATGTCAAAAACTTGACCGTTGTGTTGCACAACACAAGGAGACCAAGGGCACACCTTGCAACATAGTCATGATCTCATCTTTTAAAATTTTGCAATGTATTATCTATAATGAAAATTTGTTGTTTAGATTGGGTGGTATCATAGGTACCAATGGGGGTTTATCTTAAATAGATTGAACAATAAAACTTCTTCAATGATGTTTGAACTCCACAAAATATTTGAAACATTTAGAAAGAATTTTTGGAAAATTGTAGAATTTCTAAGTGATAAAGTTGTATTTGTTTGAGTGTGAGACAATAATGGAATTTTTCTTAGACGTGTGTCTCATAGTATGTTATTAGTTGTGTGAGCAAGGTATCTTCACTTGTGACTTTTTTCTTATTTATGGTGTGTTGTCATCATGTGCTTGTGGGTCACTGCATTTGTCTAATTAATTTTTTATTTAATAAGCAAAATGTGATCATTTATGGTTGTTTGGATGGAGACAATCGATGAGGATATGAATTGTAGAAGGAAAAAGTGAAAATGGAAACATCTTTTAAACATTGTGGAAATGGGTCCCAAACTTGAGACATTGATTTTTGCTTGAAATAACATATTTTTTTAGAAAATTTAATGATTTAATCCTCAAGGGGCTTCATATAAAGGGTTTTAATTGAAGATGGTTAGATAAGACCCTCTTAGATCAAACCCTTTTGGATAGAACCCCTCTAGTCTTAAATCGTACCCACAATGGAGCCTCCTTCACACCTATCAAAATGTAGACAAAAAAAAACTTTTTTTACCTTTTGAGGGATCAAATAAAGTCATTTAGAAATTATATTTTGTAAGTATGTAGCCCTTATTATAAGTTTTCCAAAAAGTAAATTTGAATATTTTTAATTTTAATTTTATATATATCTATTATTTCTTATGAATGTAGGTTTTTCGTCAAACATCAAGGTATTTATTTCACACATGAGGAAAAATAAAAAAATAGAGAGAAAAACTAAAAAATATGTGTGCACTAGGTATTGATGTCTTTGTTTCAGAAATAAAAATAAAAATGAATTTCAATACATACAAAACAAGTTATGCATTATAGCATACACCTATGTCCAAATTATAATTACTTTAACTTCAAAAATTAATTAAAAAAATGCAACCAAAAATTATGAAAAAATATCCATACACTAGATATTGATGTTACAAATCTATATTTTAAATATTATAATTTATCCTTTCAATAAAAAGTACTTACGACATAAACTTCACTTTTTAAAAATATTGTTTACTATAAAAACAAGTTATTAAAAGTTACATAAAAATAATCACAATTTATTTTTATTTTTTAAAATATATTTTTTGAATCTACACAAAAATCCTCACAAATCACTAGTTCCCATCATCCCTAATTTATTAATGGTTTAGTTGCTATAAGTTTCATAAAGTGAAAATTTGGTGAAAATGTTGATTTCAATGTCCTACTTTGACCAAAAAGTGGGACATAGTATTGTGAAAATGGGTGTATACAATCATATTAAAGTGAGTATTATAAATGTAGTAACATCAAAGAGTGGTAAAATACAATGGACTAAAGTAAAGCTCAAATTTTTGGGCTTTGAAATGATAGGTGTGGAATAAACTATATGATTAAAGATAGTTTACTCTCTAATTTTATCATAACTAATCATGGTCATGTTTAAATTAAAAATTTACCTTCTTATTTTTTCATTTATCCTTTAAGGCTTTATTTGCATGCAAAGATGTCATTTGCATCCTCATTTCCCTTAAGGATAAGTACTCCTTTCCATCTTCAAATGGCTCAATCTACTTAAAGTGATGTTGCCACAAATATTGTTATTACTCCTATTGTTGAAAATGAGGTTGAAGATTATGATCATGAAGCACATTTGAAATAATAATAATTTGTGCATAAGCTCACTAGTTTAGCTAACGTAGACAATCCTAAAATTTAGTTCAATATTTTCATATTAATTATAAGTGCAAAACCATTTTGGTTGCAAGTACTTCAAGAAATTAGAGTTAAAGATCTTCCTAGTTATTTTAATTGTGTGACCTCTTCACAATTTCCCCCTAATTTTATTCCCAAATATTTCATACCTTTGGATGTCATTCATCTTTCCATTTTGCATCCACACCTTCCTCTTCATATCCCAATGTCACTTCACCTATCTTCCATTAGATCTCTACTAGTACTATGACTATAGATGGTCGTTGTATTCCTTCTACTATTTCCACTCCACCACTATTGTTTCCTCTTCTAGAGTAATCTTTACATGCATCTTGTCATATTTCATCCTATTTCCATATCCCACTTTGTGCCTTCTTTAGTATCTTATTCAACTTAGAACATTATATTCTTTATTTCTTTTCTTTCACCTCTCCTACTACATCTTCCCATAATATGGAGTCATCACATGACAGTGAGGCCTTATATTCTCTTCTCCCTACCCATAAGGTCCTAAAATAGTAGGTTCCAAATCCTAAATCCTTTATTTTCTTTTAAGGAAAAGGTTTTGTCTTTAGTAATGTAAAGAGACTCATCTATAGACTTGGAATTGTTAAAGGTTAACTACGAGAGTGTATAAACTCTCTTTCTATTTGGGCTCAAATTAAACCCAAAAGAGTGTTCTTATACATCTCTAAAATAAGTTAATATTTTAGTCTTGGGATGATTGATCAATATATCATACAACTATACCCAAGTATGCTCTTAAACCCTAAAAACTATCACTAATTTAAGAAAATGCTAGTTGCAATAGACCTTTTTATAGTTGATTTAATACTATACACATGTATCTATAGACAACAAAAATAATGGTTTCTTTGGATGCATAACAGAAATTGATAGAGCTTAAACATGATGGAATGATTCACATAAAATGTAATAGTTCAAATCACTTAAAATTTATTCTAGTTTGCATTATTGAATCATAAATAACAATGTATAAAATTATTCATATTCATATAACTGCTAGTGATTAATTTTAATGATTAAAATTTATGAGGAGGGTCTAAGTCTTCAAGACCAATATCTTATGGAGTCACAAATCCATATTTAATGAACAATAAATTGACATAAAGGTATGATAGGCTATAATCTTACCTACTTAATAGTCATTTTCCAAACTCATCAACATTCATGTGCAATAGAGAAGGGACCAATACAAATAATAATTTGTATTAATTAAAGTGTTGCAACACTTATCCAATCTCTATTATAATCACACCAAAAAATGTGGTGAATAAAAAAAAGTAAACAATAAGATATCTATCATACCACACTACTTAAAACCTCCCAAAATCTTGACATATGACCAAGGAGACATATATGCTTACAATTATCAGCTTCTATGGCTACATATTTTCAAGTTTTGAGTGAAAAGATCTAATAGTAGACTAATAAATAGATTTTGAAACCCTAAAAATCTCTAAAAATTAGTTATATGAAAACTCAAGAAGACCAACCGAGTGATCCCACAATACTGGTTTACAATTTTTGGCCAAACTAGACATTGAATTGAATTTTTTTAACTAAATCTTCACTTTCGGGCACTTATAGGGACTAAACTGTGAGGATTTTGATGATACAAACTAGTGATTTGTGACATTTTGTCTGTAGATTCTAAATATATTTTTTTCAATTTTTTTGGAATCAGATCAGGGAAAACTTTAGTGGTGAATCTTTGCCAATTGGCGAATTCTAGAAGTCAACAAGTCAAAATTGGTGAATTAATCGCACCCAACAGGGTGTCCAAATCACCCATATTTTATGAATTATGGTCCAATGCATGTCCATTCACCAACGATTTTTTTTATGAGGCATATTTAAGCAACAAATTTGCCATAACAAACTACGCATTTCAAATGGACCGATTAATATTTTCACCTAGAATCTTGGAAGCATGTAATAAAACACCTACATATTCACTAATACTATTAAAACAACATTGTATCAAGACCAATTTCGCCAATTAAAATTTACAAATAGTTGCTTGTGAAGACCCATTTCACTAATTAAAATTTATAAATAATTGCTTAAGAGGATCTATTTTGCCAATAATATTAAAAAATAATTACATTTGTTGACACATTTTACCTTGAAAATTACAACGTATCATTGTATAAGCACGCAAGATTCACTAAATTTTTAATATACCATTTAAAAATCCTACGAAATTCACCAAATATGGAATGATATAAATACAATTGAAACTATCATTTATTCTTACACATTTTGTGCAGTTCTAAGGTTCTCAATTCAGAGGTCAGCGAAAGCCGAAAACGTAGACTTAAACGTGAGTGATCATTTCTTCATAGTGTTATTAGTTATAAGATTTTTTTCTCTTTTCCATTCTTGCTTCAATCTTAAAGATGATATTGAGTAGGGAATGGGATCTATATTCTTTGTCCTTCTTAAACAAGAAGACATTTTTTTCCAGCTTTTATTCGAAGTGAGGGATCAATATGTTGAGCAGCAAGGGTAAGACTCCTCAGGGTAGTGAAGGGACTGGGAGACCATCAAAACTCTCAAAACATAGAGGTACCATACAGTCTTACTTTGGAATTGGAAATGCTTATGATCCATTAGATCAAGATGGAGCTACATCATCAACTCTTCCACCAAATATTAATGAAGAAGGCATTCACAATACCTCATCGCCACCATAAGGTCAAGATGAGATTGTCATTGAGTTAAATTCATCGAATGAGGATGGCAATACTATAGAAGATGTTCCAAGGGATACCCTAGTTAGCTAGAATGAGATAATTAACTTGGATCAGGATGATGTTGGTAGCAAGAAAAGAAAAATAAAATAAAAAATGGGGTACGAGTGGGAAATGACAAGAAATTTGCAACTTGGTTGGTTGTCAAAGTACCCATTCATTGTACCACTAGGGAAAGAAAACGATGTTGAAAGTGCAATAGAATGCATGTGTATGATTTGTAGTTGGAAGTTTAGAAGAGACAAGAAGTTGCAACTAAAGCTTGACACTATAGAAAACCATATCGGTAAAGTTTATGAAAAACAAATCATAGACAGAAAGGAACAATCAGTCGTACGATGGAAATCAAAGGAAGAATGTCTTCATGTTAAGTATGTTGTGTAATATGAAGAGCATAAACAAAGAATGTCAAAGCTTGCTACATGTCAAGGTACACTTGAGGCTCAATTTGGAAAAGCAATGGAAGGAGAAAATCTATCAAAAACTGTTCAGATGAGTGTTGTTTTCATATTTTTTTCCAGAGGGTGTCCTATGATAGACTACCCAAAATATTCTAATTTATTATCTTTTTTGCATGTTCGTCACTTTCCCTTCTCACATTGGTCAATAAATGCTGGATGGGAATGAGAAAATTGTCTTGCTACAGTGGAAAAGGAAGATTTAAAGGAGAAAGTAAAAGAGTCAAACTTCATTGCATTATCTTTAGATGAAGTTATTGTGGTAGACAATACTTCTTGGGTCTATATGCATTTGTATATTGTAGAACAACATGTTCACCAAGCTCATCTTCTCTGTGTTCATAAAATGAAGGACAATTCAACATTACAAAATCTATTTGAACTAGTCAAGAAATCTTTGAATGAAATTGTAGGTATGGATGAGTTGACAATTGCAAAAAAGTTAGTGTGTGTAGGAGTTGATGGAGCTGCAGTGATGCAAGGTCAAAGGAGCGGTGTGTGCACAAATTTACAAACTACTTGTGCACCATACATGTTTGGCATTCACTGCATGGCCCACAAAATGAATTTAGCATTCAAAATTGTAAGCAAGTTTCCTACAGTATCAAAAGTTGAAAATATAGTTTGTGAGATCTACGCATACTTTTGTTGAAGTCCCAAACATTTTGCAAAATTTCAAAATTTTGTTGAGGGAATAACACCAGGAAACAAGCTTCTCAAGGATTTCAATACCAAATGCATCTCCCTATGGACCAGTGCAATGAGTTCTTTCAGAATATCAATCCTTGATTGGAGTAATGTACGAGCATCATAGCACAATAGGCAAAGCTCCTAACCTCTTACATAGGTTAAGCGATATAGAGACACTCTTGACTTTAGCTAGTCTTCTCCCCATGCTAGATGTAATTAACAATCTTGTGAAGAAATCCCAAGACATGACTATTTATATTAATGAATATGCCAAACTACGTAAACATACATGTTTGGCCCTCGATCATCTATATCTAGATCTAACACAAGAAGGCCCAAATTATTTCATGTGGCAAAAAATTACTGATTTGAATAATCCTGATAATTATTTACAGTTTAATGCAAGTGGGAACTTATGTATCTGTGTACGTGGATATGAGATACCAATGTACCATTGTAAGACAGTTGGGCACTCTAGTAGAGTAGTTAACGAGGAAGATTTTAATGACATTGTTAAATCTGTTAGTGATAATTTGAAGGAAATTGTAAAATATCTTTCCTCAGATATTCATGAAAGACTCCCTCAACATGAAATACTTGAAGCCATGGGTATTGTGTATCCTCAATTTTAGGTAAACTGAGATAACCAAAAATATTTTTATGATAAAGTAAAAATCTTGATCGAACAATTTTTGAAAAGTGTAACATACAATGAGCAAACAATAGAAGGAATTTTAAATGAAGCTAATCTTAGACAACAATGTAAGAATTTTTCAATAGCTATGAGGGCCCAGTATGATTCCATGGGCATGGAGAAGGCCTTTGAACTAGGATCAATAACAAAGGTTTGGACAAATTTAGGTCAAAGTGAAATATTGTGTAGTATGATATCAGAATATTTCAAACTTGTTGATTTATTCAAACAATGATATTGGGGTTGGTGGAGGATGAGAGAGTTTTCAGTTCATTGGTGTTTTTGAAATCAAAGTTAATAAACATACTAGAAAATAATTTCAAAAATTGCTTGAGGATGAAAGGAACTGCTTATAATGTAAAAAAAAATCCTTTTGAAAGGGCACTCACAATCTGGAGGTCCACATGTGAAAGAAGAGGGATCGGGTTGTGCAAAACTCCAATTTCAAATGCTAGTACTGGTGGCATTGGCAATGGCACTAGTAGTGGGACAAATGACAGTGACACAATAAATGTTGAATTTGAGATGCAGGCCGAAGAAAATGAAGAGCAGACTCAGAATCAAGATGACTCTTTTACTTTATCTCAAGATGAATGTCAGTTTCAGAACCTTGACTCCATATGGGAAATGAAAGTGAATTAGTAGCTTTTAGTTATTTATACTACACTTCACGAATCAGTTTCCATTGTTCCAAACTATAGTTGATGATATTTTATATTGTATTCCATGAAATTGTGAATCATTGCACTTCATGATATTTTATTTTATATTGCACTTCATGAATCATATTCCAAATTGTAGTTTATGATATTTTATATTATATTCCATGAAATTGTGATATTTTATATTTTATAATGTATTCCATGGTATTGAATTTTCTATGTGATTCTACATCATTTTTAAAGAACAATACTTATCACACTACTTATAAATTCCTATTGCATTTCCATTCACACAATCTTTGATAAATAACTGAAAGGAATATAAATCCATTCCTTGAATAGAAGCTAATAGTTCAACATCCATAACTTATAAATAACCATTGATTATTTTGAGTTAGATGATAGTGAATACAATACTGCAGAGCAAGATAGGTCGATATTATAATCAAAATTATAGATATTACAGTGTCTTTTCCTTTTACCTACATTGTAATAATCTAATTTAAATTTGATCAGGTTTTACCTATTCCTGGTCTCTTAAGTCGTATCTTATGCCTTTTTGTCTGTTTACTCACCGACCCCTTGAGCCTAGTGTTCCTAGTTGCTACTCATAGAATCCTTGTCTTATGTGGTTCATAAAAGTCTTTAATTCTTGTTCTTTCCCTAAGTTTGAGTTTTAATATTTGCTCAATATTGTTTATGTTATAAACCTAGGCAGGCGACCCATTTTAAGTCATGTAATAAGTGCACGTGCTTATTAAAATCCTTTGTTATGCTTGGTGGGTCCCATTAACTACTTTCCATTGGTTCCCCTCCATCCCACGGGATTAAATTAATCAAATTAAGGAGCTGACAAGATAGTGGGAAAGCGACACCTAGACATCCTTTTGGTGGGTCCTACCACTGCTCGAAGGCACCGATGACTAAAGGTGTTCAAATAAATGGTTAATATTTTCCAACGGTTGGATCCAAGAATTTGATTCTAGTCGTTCCCCTTGGTCTAGGTTTGTTAGTCATCCAAAATTACCATTGCTTTAATCTTCCTAAGTCGAGCAAAAATATTTCCTAAGTTAAGAATGACATAAGTCTTAAGTCATTAATCTCAAGGGTCTTTGTCTCGTCAACCTAGTCAGGTCCCCTTCTTTAAAACTATCTTTTATGCATGTGCAAATTTTCCAATCGTTAGATCGGACGATTCGATCCTAGTCATTCCCCGCCAGCCCCACGAGAATAAAATAATACTTTTTAAAATGTTGCAGGGTCAGCGGGATGAATACATGTGTTCCACTGCAGGTGTGGAGCTCAGTCTCCACTCACATACTCAACACCTTAAGATTTTAAATCGACGATCCACATGCAATGTTCAGATTTAATCTCAACCGTTCCTCACTCACCCCATGGGAATAAAATAATGTTTGATGAAAAGTAACAGGGTTAGTGAGCGAATGACACGTGGATTTCTTCCGCCGCTTGGAAAAGAAGGTGGAGCCCATAGAATGAATGAGTTAGCATTCCAGGCTCCAACTGGAAAATTTTCATTGGCCAAAAGATAGGTGAATGATGGAAATGAAAATTTAAACCTTGTTGACTCAATCTGAGTCATCCAAAGTGCCATCTCACAAGGAGATCAATAGATGATATTCAAAATCGAAGATGTCAACATGAGATTCATTCTGCTTTGTGCATGTGAGTAGTAATGGTGGAAAAGAAATCCAGAGCTTCCCAATTTTGACTTCATTGCACATAAAAATTTGGTTTTTTTCCTAATTGAAGATTGCAAACGAGTTTGAAGTATCCAAGAGACCAAGAAGAGCATTCCAGAGTTCAACACAGTTAAAATTAGGGTTTCCTTCAAGCGAAAAAGTTGTAAGTAAAACAAACGCCATTCTTTATGCTTTATCCAAACTGTCTTGTATTAGGGTAAATATTCACTGTGTCTTTCAGTTGAATTGGTCTGCGTGCTTTTTAGTGCTCTATAGTGGTTTGAAATTGCATAAAAGTTGTGAATTTTTATTGAACCTGTTGAAATTATATTGTCGAGTCGTGCCCTAGGTTTTGAATAGAAAAAGATAGGTTTTGAATCTCTGTGTCGAAACCCTAGATTAGCCTGAACCTACCTTGTTACCAATGGTGCCCAAAGCACAAGTTCATGGTTTTGAAACTACATCAAGACCTCTTTCCCAAGACATTATTGATCAATTAAAACCCTCAACCAACAAGAAATCCGAGGGATTTTCTCTGTTTCAAGGTCCTAAGGTTAAAGAAGCATTAGTGGATAGACAATACAATATCAAGGATGTCAATGTGCCATATACATGATGGAAAATGTTTCAAAACTAGTTTGGGAACAGAAATATTGGGGCTCCCATCTGCAACCCATGGAGACTGGATATGGGAAAATTAGTAGTGTCGAATATGTACATGGATGTGGACCTGTTGAAAGACATAGTTGCAAGGTATGACCCTGTTTCTAGAGTGATTAGGGCATAGGATGGTGCTAAAATAGTTAAGATAACCAAGGAAGAGATTACAAAGGTTTTCAAGTTGCATGAGTGGAATCAAGACATGGTCCCTATTGATCGTGACATTTTCAAAAAGGAATATGAGAATACTAAGGTTTTGTTTAGGACAACAATGTTACCCATACACACTGCAAGTACTAGGTTTGGGAAATCTAGGAAATAAATTAAAATTGGCCAAGATGAAAAGGATCCATTCCCTATGAAATAATTTTCCAACTTCTTCAAGAAGAAAGTTTACTCATTGTGCCAAATTATTGGTTTTGAACCATCATCTATCTTTCAAGTATGTTACATGTATATGGATGCACATTTACAACATGGAGCTTTCAATGTATTTTATGACTATGCTACATACTTGGCAGAAAACATGCATCAGGGGTTGATTGCATTAATGGCTGGGAAGTATAGGGTTAGATTCTGGTGGTATTCCCTCTTAATGTACATGTTTTTATATAAGGGAGAAAATAATTTTGGTACATACATGACATTAAAGAAAATGGAGGATAATATTGAGCTACCTACACAATGTTGGACTCAAATTTTGGACAAGGATGATCAAAAGTTTTATTATGTGGTGTTTCACAATGTTTTTGCTTCAAAACTAAGGAGGTTCCTGATTCGTGATCCACCAAGGATCCCTAGGGAGATCCATTATTTTTTGAGGCCTTTAGAGTGGAGACCTGATTTGAAAATGAATCACAATTGGGGGGATATAATTTTATACCCCAGTACAACAATCTTCAGGGTCTATGGCACAAATGTGAACCCTTATGCATTACCTAGAGATGTGCCACTAAGAATTGGATTCATTGAAATTATGAGGCAGTTGGGGGCATCACAAATGTGGCACTTACCAGAGCAGAAAAAGAAAGGTTCATTCTTTCCTAAATGGACAATATTTTTTGATTATGTGATGGCCAAGAGAGGATGGAAAGATTTGTGGAAGGTGTTGGCACCTTACAATCGAAGCATTGTCTGCCCAAGGAACCATGAGCTAGAGGGCTTCATTGTTGCCTTGAAGGAAAAGAATAGGAGTGGCTATTTTATTCATAATTTCTATTATCCTGAAGATGTGATCATGAATGTTTTTGATATTCATGTCCAAGAAGAGAAGAAGGTAATGTACCTCACCTTCAAAAAAATGGTGGGGAAGGAAAGAAAGTCAGACCCTGATTATGACCCCCTACCAAATATTAAGGGTGAATTCAATAAAGTCATGTATGTTCTTGAAAATTTTGAGAATGTAGTGGGTGTCTTGAGGGAAGAACGTGCAATAAATGACAAGTGAAAGGTATTGGAAATGGAAGAATATCCAACAGAAGAATTGGAGGAAAGACCTTCTTATCAACCACCCAAGAAAATCAGAATATACTCCAGGAGGAAGGAGGTAATAAAGAAACAACAAACACTTCCAACCCTTGCTACATCAGAGGGGTCAAGGGCCTCTTCTCCTATGAGATCAATGGCATCCCCTCCCAAGCAAGTTTCACTGGCCATTATTGACCTTGATTCACCTCCAAGAGATTCATCTCCATTAGAGCAACCACCACTGAAGAGGCAAAAAATTGAGGTAATAGGGATTGTTGATTACGAAGAAGATGACACCATGGTTACACCAAAGGAGATACAACAAGGAATTCCTTCTCCCCCAAGAGGGTTTGCGTCAAGCATAAGAGAAAGTAACCTCAGATTGAGAAATGTTGACATAATTGGTTTGAATAATGCAGATGATTTGAGGTTGGAAGCCTGCAAGGCATTCATGAAGGATGATTCTTTTATTGAGACAAAAGCATTCAAAGATTTTGTGTGGAGGGCTAAGGCTCTAGAATATGTAGAGAATGTGGCAAAAGAGAGGAGACTACATCCAGAACTTCTAGAGGGGATCATTCAAGCGAATGTAAGGAAGGCGATGAGGAAGGAATTTCAAGGCATCACAGTTGAAGAAGGCAGAGCACTTGTGCAGAAAAGTGGTTTACTATTGCTGTCTGAATGGGATATTGTTGATTTTGTTGTGCTAGACACAATAAGGAGGCAAATAGGCCATTGTTCCAAATAAAGGAAGAAGCCAGATTGGCACTACAAGGGTCAGCATTTAGTGAGGAATGGGATGCCTTAGCCATTTGGTCATTGTCTTTAGGCTCTAGGAAGCCAAGAGTTGTTGAACCAGCTAATTTCAATGGACAAATGATTATAAGAAGAGTTTCTAATGCTCCAGCATAGGAAGCAGCTGATATGACAATAAACATTGCCAGATTCACTAAGGCAATAGTGAAAAATGTCACTGGTGATAGGAACAAGTGCAGGAGTAAATATAATGAAATAATTGATGAATACAATAAGAGTCAACAAAGGGTTGCAGAGTTGGAGACAAAATTGGCATTGTTTAAACAATAGAGGGAATCATTGAGAATCAAGGCACATCAAGCTCAAGCAAAGTTGCGCCCACTTCTCCAATGGAACATCCTCAATCTCCTCCTCCACCAGAACATTCTTTGGAAATAGTGCCATACAATTTAGGCCAAGAACCAATTGTAGTAGAGGAGCCAAGAACATCAGGTGCAGCTCCATCAAATGAGCCCACTAGGGAGCAATTATTTATGCAAATTGGGAATTATAAGAAATTGCTTGCATGGGTTAAAGATACAATGTATGAGAATAATTCTAAGATTGTTCACACTATTTTGGAGCATTTAAATAAGAATATTTAGGGTCAATTAAATAGTATTCATTCCAATTATTCTTTAATGTTGCAAGAAATAAAGTTGTCTCAAAGAGACAAGGAATTAGCTGCCCCAATCTTGGATAAATGGATTCCTAGATTTGATAACATGAAGCTCATTGCAGTTGGGCTAGCACGTTAGAAGGATAAGTATCCTAAGATTGGCCCAACTTATAGATTTATTAAGGAGATTCAAGAAAAAAAAAATCAAGGGTATGTTGCTCCTTTGGAGGTGAAAGTCAAAGGGTTGAAGGCAAAATTTGATGAGGAAAATTTGGTATTGTTGTCTGATATCCAACACATATGATGAGGTAAAGCCTCTGCAAGCATGGAAGGACCAAGTGGAAACAAAAATTGCTCCCCAAGCATCACTAATATGTGAGAGTGTTGGCATTGATGTATTGAAGAACATTCTTGAGAATTTGTCTTTCACCATCAGCTTCCTGGAATATTTTGATAAAGAAGCCAATTCAGTGATGGAAAAATATGCTCCCTACAGAAAGAATATGGATGAACTTATTGGATTTAACTAGCCTTCTAATACAGAATATGAATTATGGAAGAACAAATTCATTGATGAATTGGAGTTGTAGACACGGTGATTGGGAACATACTCACATGTGTACTTTTCAGCCTGAAGCTTGTTTTGATCCCTTGTTCTTATAAAATGGAATTTAGGGACATTTGTGTGGGTCTCTTTTTTAATTCTAGATCAAAAAAATGCAAATTAAGAATAGAGAGAAAATATATTTTGAGTATGTATCTTAGGTTTTGAGTCGAGCAAGTAGATTTTGTAAATTGTGTGGATTTCGAGCATGTTTGAATGAATGATGTAAATATTTTGAGTCTATTGTCTCTCCATCTGTAACATTCCATATGATTTATTAATGAAAATTCAATCAATGATCCTTTCATTAATTTTCATTATTGTTTTGCAGTGAAATATGTTTTAATTTTGGCTTTGGTTTAATGAATTAGTTAAAATACCTTGATTTAAGCATGAATTCATATAAAGAATTAATTAAAATGCTTTGATGGAATCATAGGTTTGTATGGCTAAATTAACATATTATTAATGATTTTATATTTTAATTGTGTTAAAACTTGAACATGTACTTAGTGATTCATCACTCAACTCAATGCTTAATAACATATTGACAATAGTATTAGTAGCATATACAACAATGAACATCAACAATCGTTTAATGTGTATCTAGTAGTTGAAACCACTACCAAAAATTTTCTTCAAATGATAAAATAAATAATATAGATAATTGAACATCAACACATTACTGAAGTTTGAATTTGAGCTTTTTTATTGATTTTCACATGAAGGAATACATAGAGGCATTGACAATGCAAAATCTTGCTGAAAGAAAACTTTGCATAGAGCTGAGTTGGAACTTGGAAACTCATTATCAAAAATCAAATCATTGTATCACCTTATCTAGCAACTTCCACTATTCAGGTGGTGGAATTGTCATTTGTTCTAACTGATGTTGTTTGACTTGAAGATTTGTTAACAATTCATGATTGAAATTGGAACCTATCTTGAATTCTTCAGTCAATTTTGCATTCAAGGTTAGCAATGGTTTGATGGAATCCAAATAGTTCACCACATCTAGGTTCTAAGGAAACTGGTCCAAATCAATCTTCCTTGCACCCTCCATCTTCTTTCTGAAATAATTATTTCCAATGAATCGCTCATTTGTGTCAAAAGCCTCTAGCAAACCAAGATCTATGAAGTTCCTTATCTTTTCATCCACCTTCTTCATCTTTTTTGTAACCAAATGAAAATATTATTTTGTTTCACACATTCTCAAACACTTTTCAATGATAGATGATGTCATTGAGTTAGCAAGCCGATTAGTAATCCCTTTTGATTTCAAAACATTGTCACTGGCTTTGTAGATTGTTTGTTGAACTGGATTTGCAGATTTCTCTAATGCCAGCACTTTTTTTTTGTCCACTAAATATTTGTTGAGTTTCTTATAATGTGGTCTGATAGCATCAATCAATTGAAACATGTCACACAAATGATCACTCCTCTGCATTATTTCATCCCAGATATTTTGTTTCATATGCCTCATTATTTCTCTACAAAATGCAGATAACTTATTTTGACAAGAGTTAATTACATTTTTTGCTTCCATCAACTCTACCTCCAATCTTTCATTTATTTTTTTCTCCTTCTCCAATTTTTGTTCCCACTGTGCATTTCCATTCACAATGCTTAGTCTTAATTTTTTTGAAGTGGATTTTTCCTCATCATATTTCTTGTTGCTCACATCTAGCCTTGCCTTCAGTTCATTCACTTCTCTCTCATTTTGTTTATCCTCTTTGCTTGTTGATATAGAGGAAAATTTTATTATTCTATTTTCTAATTCATTTCTCTTGTTATCTATTGCTTTCCTCTTTGCTTTCTCATTTGCTAGGTCTACCTGTAACTTTTCTATTTGATTCTGCAACCTTTTTTTCTCTCTATCTTGCTTTAGCAATGATGTGTACACCAATTCATTGTTCTTCTTTGATACATTAATTTTGTCAGTATTTTTGAGTCCAGAAAAATTCAATTGAATATTGCTCACCTAGAATTCAGATCGAGTCATTTGATTTGCTGGTTTGTTTTGAACTGTGGGAACAAGAATTGTGTACTTCGTGATTTCTTTATTTGTGTCAAATGTGGGTAATACCATGGTTGTTGTAGGCTCTGAAGTTATAGCAGACACACTCTCCATCAGTTGCTTCTTTTCTTTTTTATTCAAGTGTGATTTCTTTTTAAAATCTTCAATGTAATCAAAACCTGGGGACATAGGAACAATGGAATGCTTGAATGACAAAGGAATAGGAGTACTTGCAATTGCTAATGATGTCATAGCCACACTAACTGGTAGTGGGGGAGTGCCTGGAAATAACTCCTTTGTTGTGGATCCACCGGTAGTGTGACTTGGACCTGTCAAAATCCTTTGCCTCTTCTATATGCCTTGATCACCTAGTGTTTGTGTGGTATCTTGTATTTTTGTCCTCTTGTGTGTAATTTTTTATTGTAGCACATGTTGACCACTACTAGTACTACTACCCATACCATCACCACCAATGGCAATGTCAGTTGCACTAAGCTCTCCACCATGAGTATGTCCTAGTTGTGATTGTATCTGACCATGAGGATAAGGATTTGAAGCTCTAACAAATTGAATTTCTTCAGCTCTACTTGTATGCCCTTGGTCTACTTTATCAGCTCCAAGGCCAGATTTATCAACTGGTTTTTTATGTTGTACATCTATTACTATAGGAATTCCTTGTCCTTGGAACCCCAAACCACCACCTTCATAACCCATTTTTCAGCTATGGCTACTCCTGAAGTATATGCTTCTTTTGTGGTCTCACACAAACTAGCTTTGACATGGCTTTGTTCTTCCCTATCATCATTAGATTCATCGTCAATTTCTTTGTCTCCATGTTCATCGGGATGCTCTATATTCCACAATTTGCTAAACTCACGATCTTCTTCATTATCTACATACTCTGCAAGAGCTCTTGGATCACCTAGCTCCTTCCTCATAGACCAAAAGGCGATAATTTTTTATCTTGACCATTTTTTACCCGTAACTTCCTTATCTAGAGAATCTGGTATTTTTACTCTACTAGATGGTTTATCATTTTTTTTATAAAATTTTTTGTACCTCCTAATTGTCTTTCAATGCAATTCCATAATTTCTGCTAACAATTTGTTCACAAGAAATACCATTCTCAACAACACTTTTCTCCATTGCTATTTTGACCTCATCCCAAGAATCCTTGTTTCTCAAGTTTTCAAGCAAGGGTTTACTTTGATGTTGAATTCTACTTGCAGCATTCTTATTGGCCACAATCATTGATTTAATGGTGTCACATTGATCATACTACTAGTGACATATAGCATCAAAATTAAAAAAAATCAAAAGATTATGGGCCACACTAAATGATTTTCTCTCGAATGTGAACCCTCCACATAAAAAAGGTAAAGAAGTAAATAAGGTCTTCTTTTGTTGACTGGTAAAGTGTAGTTCATCAGTACTCTGCATCTCCCTTACATATTCCAATACAAAAACCCTTTCTGTCACACGTATTGGAAGCTTGTATGGTTGTACTCTCGATACATAAAATATTAGCATAGTATATTCTTCCATTAAGTACCAATCAGTCAATTGTATTTATTTTCCTACTTGAATGCAATTTCTACATGACATTGGCAATTTATGCATTGGAGTATTTGTAATTGCTTGATGCAATGGAGCCAAAAATTAGTCTACAAAATGAATGTAGTTCATTCGATAATCATGCATCCTTATCTCAGTGGTCCAATCATATACTAGAGCCATTTGATTTTCCTGAACATTACTATAGGGCTGAATTTGAAGCTTGTTGGTCTGAAACATTCCTCTAAATTTGAGTAGAAGAAAATAGCACAAGTAGGTTATGAACCTAAATGTCTTGGTGGGACCTCCTTTAATCATTAAAAATTGTTTATGCATGGATTCTACAATGTGCTCAATATAGTTATGTATACCTTGGAATTCCTACTGCTCTAAATGTGCAAGACAACTAAGAAACATGAATAACAAAATACCAAGGACACCTCAAGATTAGCCAAAAGAGTGGTTCAACGAAAAGGAATGCAAATAAAATGAAACACAAATATTTTTACCTCCCTTGTTGTTGATACCTCTTTGATTGGCCCTTGCTTGGATTGGTTGTGTGCTCCTTAGATGATGGATTAAGTGACTAAAATGCAAGCTTCAATGTGCAAAATGATGAACAAAGATGGTTGAATGATTGAAAAGGCTTGAGGATTCAAATGGACAGCATGTAGTTATCAAAATGCAAAGTGTTGGAAATGAAAATGGGCAGCATAAGGTTGCTCCAATGAAGAAGTGTTCTTTAAATGCCCTTGAGGAGGGGGTATTTATAGGAGAATTTGAATTCTCTAGAGAATTCAAGGGTCAAGATTGATCCAACAAGGTCAAGATGAAGGGCTATGGTGGGTTGAGAACCCACAAGCCCTCACATCTTGACATATGGAGGGTGAAGTGGCCAAGGGGGGATGAGATGGAAATGAGTTGTCAAAAAGGTACATGAGGTGGAAAAGGACATGCACCTTGGGGGATGAGAGGATTTCCACAAAAAGGGATTTCTTGTCCCCAAGTGGGAGTGAAAGGGACATTTGAGGAATTTTAGAATTCCTCAAAAATCTACATGGGAAAAGGAAAGGTGGTTGGGGATATAAATGTGAATTAAAAATTCACACTCATAGGATGATCTAGAGGATAAAAGGTGGGACTGTGGTCACATGTGGAGATTGTGACAAGTCCAAGGTTGGTCACATGTGGAGATTGTGACAAGTCCAAGGTTCTAGAAGCCTTGGAAGGATGGAATGTGAATTAAAAATTCACATATAAAAGAGGGGAATCTAGGAAGAATAAAAAGGAATTAAAAATTCCTTGGAGAATGATTAGGCTTAATTAATCAATAATTAGAAGATAAATAAGGATTAGAAGCCAACTTGCAAAAGTTGGAGGATGTGACACATCCTAATCAAGGATTAGGCATGTGCACATCCCTAATGAAGAAATTAGGAGATGGATTAGGATTAGATGAAAATGACATGTGAGGAATTAAATAAATGTAATATTTATTTAATTTATTTGATGAAAAGAGGATTAAGGAGGGTAAGGTATTTAATTATTAATTAAATACCTTAGGGATTTGGCAGAATTAAAGATATTAATTAAATAATAGTAATATTACTTAATTAACTCAGATAAGAGGATGTTTAGACGAAAAGTGATAAATTTGGATAAATTAAGTGTCCAAATTTGGATGTCTACAAGTTATATTTGGCATGTGGTCCATAATAGATATTATATGCCATTTCAAGGAGGCTTGCACCCTCTTCCAAAATGTTATCCAGTTCGACACAAAATTCTAGCATGGAAATAGTATCTTGAACCCATGGTCTAAAAATATCAAAGTCATAAGAAGGCTTATGATCACCTTTCAATTTGTTTCTATCCTAAACTATTTTATTTATGAAAGAATCTTCCTCCATTTATCCAAGTTCTTCTGCATTAATGGATAACAATTCTTCTTTTCTATCTTTATTAACAATTTATCTTTTGTTATCATCATAATTTTGGGCACAGACCATTATAAATTTTGGGCAAGGGAAAACCTCATGTAACATCATGTGCCCTAATCCAGTTACCCACGGTGCATTGATACTATTAACTTGCATTTGTTTTGCAGTCTTATTCTGAGATGAAAATCTAAGTTCTGAGGTACGCCTACCATAGGTTTTAGGATCATAAATATCATAGTATTCATCAGTGAAACCTGGGGTTTTAAGCAATTTTTCATAATGTATATTTTTATCTGACATTGCTCTAGTGGTACTAGTGGTAGACATGCTTATACAATGTGAACTAGAATGGATTTGTTGAAAGTGGAACTGTGGAACCCAGAACAGGGTGGTACACTACAATGAGCAAACTAAAGACTGAAATATCCCTGTGTGTTGACCCTCTCACTTAAAAATAAAATCACTTAGCAGTAGAAAGTGTTTTCCTTTCTAACATTAAAATGTGAAACGTCTATGTGTTGCTTTCAAACTACACAATTAGTACATGGCTGACAACATTTAGAAATGCACAATAGTACATGGTTGGCAACATTTAAAACAAGCCATTTAGTCCTGCATTGCCAGAAAATTCTTAACTATTGATCTTTGTAAATCTAACAGTTATAGGGTGATTCTGGAGGTTTAAGTTTGCAAGCCTATCTCTCTGTGCATTTTACTTCAGAATGTAACTACAACCATACATCAAATGTTCATTGAACGGTTGAGTAATTTATGAAATAAACAATAAACATGTGTTTTAAAGTTGTTTTAAACTTTAGTACGCTAGGATTGACATCAAGGTTAAGGGACCAGTAACTTAACGTTGCAAAGGACTTAATAAAATGAATAATGATACTAGGAAGCAGGGGAGAAGGTCAACAAAAAATTAGAAATCAATAAAATTTCGGTAAACCCTAACAAAAGTGACAACTTTTAGTGTTTATAATATTTTTTGTCAATTTGATGGCAACTTTCTTTTTTCATTTGTATTGCTTTATGTTTTACTTTTAAATCTGCATGCAATTATTTCATAAATAGATAATACTTAATTTCTTAAAGGAAAAAAATGAATTTGAATAGATTCATAGACATTGAACTCATAAAATAATTCTTTACTGTAAATGAATAACAAAGAATAACATAACCATTTATTTTATTATAACTGAATTACAATGTCACATTATTACATATCTTTTTAAAGATGAGTCATTGAGTAGAGCATGCAAGTGCCAAGCTCTTGTTTTGTATAAATAACATATATTACTTTAGTACTTTACATAATACAAATACAAATGTAAGCGCCAAGCTTCTACTAGACTGCTGGTGACAACGTAATAAAAAAATTTCTCTAAAAATAAATGCATGGTGTGGGACTTGTCGGGTCAACCATAGGCTCTGAAAATAAATGCATGGAACTTTCTTGGTAGGCCATGGGCACTGAAAATAAATGCATGAGACTTTCCTAGGAAAGCATGCGCTCTCAAATACAAATGTGGCTCTGTAAATACAAATGCAAGGGATTTTCCTGGCCAACCATGTTGGGGAAAAGGGAGATATGAAGATACAAAATGTATCTATTCTTATTGAAAAACAAAGTCATGCAGAAGATGAGGGGTAGTAAAATTTCTCCCATATTTTGCACACAACTTCCATGCACTGGGATAGCACTTATCTCCATCAGAGCTCCTCATCTTGGTTCAAAACCTTCCTCAGAAGTCAGGTGAACCAAATCAACTTCTTTCCAATTCCACCCATTCTGAACTTGAAGGAAATTGGTCTTTTACTTTGTAACTACATAACTGGAGGCAGGAGAATTTAGAGTATCCCTAATAACACCACATCATCTTCTTCCTGAGTCCTTATTAACCCTACAAAATGAATACCCTTATGATAATTCAGAACATTGCACTCAATAGTAAAGCCTTTTTAGCCTTCAACGAATGATTTTAGTTGTGTTCACTATCCCTATTTATGGGTCAACAGTTCCACTACTAGCCTAATCCCTGTGTACACCTCACACATGTCATGTGTGAACAGTGAGGTTGGGTATAATGATAATTGTGATTCGCACAAACCAAAAAACCAACTTAATCAATTCCTGTAGCTTAAAGTTAAGCTTTACATTTACAATTAAAAATTTAAAATGTTTAATTTGATTGATGTCTGGATACTTGCAAATTGTCCTCAAGTTGACAAGCTATCAAAATTGCTAGTGCCACTCAAACGATATGAAATCATTACAAATCTTGTTTCGCTAGATCACTGGATTAATGACATCATCATCTATGATTCTATAGTATGTCGTGTAGTTTTCAATATAAATCTATTCAATCAATTGCTTCAGATGTTCATATGGCATTAATTTGTGTCGTTGCCTGTAGTACCGCAACCAAACTTTCTTCAAAAAGACTGAGAATTTCAATTAAATGAAATGTAGTACTTTGAGGCATTGAAAAGAGAGAAATAAATGGCTTGTTTTACCTTAATCATTATCAATAGCCACTAATAGGCCACATTCTTATATTGAACAAAGCATAAAATATTTCCAAGAATGGAGCCATGAAAAGTATTTTAATTTAAGTAGCTAAAGACTAAAGTACATAGTACATAGCTAGTTTGGCCAAAAAGCCACTAACCATGACAAAAAACTAGTCATAAAATACATATTACAAGAACTGTTACGCTATACAATAAAATATAGACATGTGATACGTCACATAATCCATTACTAATTTTTTTATAACATTAGTTGAGGCCATCAATCGGGTGTTTGAGTAGAAGGTGAATCAAATTTAACATAGTAACAGCAAAGAAGAAAAGTGAATCACCCAAAACCTTCCTCCAAACCTCCAGACTCTTTAATGATTCATTTTTTGTATCACATAGCATACCCCATCTCATATTGACTAGGGCAAGAGCCTATGTTGTAGAAGCATGCAATTCCACTTTCTGAAATATTCCACCAACAGGCACTAACCCACTTTCAAAATTGTAATGCTCCAGTGCCAACTCCAATGAAGAAATAAAGTAAATGAAAGGTTGCAAATAAAATATTGCCACTGTCTTCACCAAATCTTTATCGATAAAAATATCCATGCAGCTGGACAAGAAAGTTGAAGCTACCTCATAATATAGAGCATGGGGGTTGTTCTTAAGCCATTCCCTACCGACAATTATAATTATAGCATCATCAACCTACACACAAGGAATTGTAGAAACCATACCCAGCTTTCATCTGTCATATGCATCATCGCTTCTTTTCTCCCAAAAACATTTGGGTAGCACAACACACCATGAATACTCCATATCACAGTTAAATTGAGAATAGAGAAGAAAGAAATCAAAGCCAAATATATTATAAATGATATGAAGAACATCAAGTTGGTGAAGTATATATAGAAGTTAGAATGAAGGAAATGACATTAAATACTCAACACTTAACATTTAATTCACCACTACCACTTGATAAGTTGATGTGACAATTTTATTTCAAAAAAAATGAGTCATGAATTTAAATCATTTAAAAAATATTAAAATTTCAACCATTGACTTTTGGAAATCTAACGGTTCTAGTGTTATTTCAGAGGTTTAAATTCGCAATTCTAGAGCTTCAGACATTTCCTTTCGAAATGCAACTACAGTCATCCATCAAAAATTCATCGAATGGTCATGGTTATATTGATTTGCGCTGACATTTGGCTACAGACATATGGAATACCCTTCACACATATTTCCTTCATTACTTTGGTCTAGGGATTCATTTGTTTTATGATGTTGATAATTTGGCCTTGTTTGGCCTATACATCCTTTGTGTAAAATGTTCTTCTTTTTAAGCCCCGGTCCTACATTCTTCCTACACAGTCCCTCTTTTAAAACAAACTTTATGCACGTGCATATTTTGCTGTTTATTTTGATTACTGCGATGAGCGATATGAAGGAAAAGGAACAGTGGGTTGTGATCTCAACACGTGTATGCATCTAACGGTTCTAGTGTTATTTCAGAGGTTTCAATTCACAAGTCTAGTGCTTTAGAGATTTACTTCTGGAATGCAACTACAATCATCCATCAAAAATTCATCGAATGGTCGTGGGTTATATTAATTTGTGCTAACATCTGGCTTCAAACATAATAAATATGTTGACACTTCTCTGTATTCAAGACTCTTTATGAAGGAATTTGAATGTGCGGAAAATTTGTCTTGAAATTTGATATTTTCGCTAACTTCCCTATGATTTTTTATTGGCATATCCATTTATTTCGCCACTAAATTTTTTTATTAGTTTGATATTGTGTTTAATTCGCCAATATTTTTTCTTATTCATTTGAAAATAGGTTTAATTCCCCAATGAAAATATTTTTTTGGTTTGAATTTTTTTTTTAATTGCCAACAATTTTTTTTTTGTTTTGAAAACAAGTTTAATTCGCCAATGGAAATATTTTATTGGTTTGAAAAAAGGTTTTAATCACCAATGAAAATATTTTATTGGTTTTAAAAAAATTGCAATTCACCAGGATTTTCCATAGACTTCTAGCAATTAGAAACAATTCGCTAATTGGGATTTTTTTTCCCGAAAAATGAAGAAATTCACCAATAAAATTAATATTTTTTTCGAGAAGTATACAAGATTCGCCAGGATTTTACACCTTCATTGAGGGAGGTATTTCTTAAAGTTATCCCTGAATTAGATTGCACTTCTTTTTCCATCTCCTTCAAAAATTAGTTTTTAACGATAAACACCATTTTTAAAGAGTGATGTCACTGGCTAACACATAACTTTTTTTCTATGAAGGATAAAATTCTAATTTTTTCAAATTTAGATTCGTAACTACGATATCTAGTGCATGGAATTGGTTTCATAGCATTTCATTGAATCTTTTTTTCTTTATTAAGTTTCAAATTCAAACCTTTTATAATTTAGACATGATTCACTAGCTAAAGCATAACTTTTTTTGTATGTATCGAATTCTCAATTTTTTTTGTTGGATCAAGGACATCAATATCTAGTGCATTGATTTTTTTCAAAATTTTATTTTTATAATCTGCTATTTTTCCACATGTGCAGAACAAAGAGCTTGATTTTTGGTGAAAAACCTATGTTTAATCAAACTAAAAAATAAAATACATAATAAAACAAAAACATATTATAATTATATTCGATGATAGCTCATTCTGAGGACTACCATCATCCAATTGGGCTTGTGAAGTCTCCTCCATTTTCATCCTCAATCCAAGCTTCGAAGAGAAAATTTTTGCAGAAATTTGGTGTAAGAGGCGGAGAAGGGGGAAAAAGAGGGGTTTTCTCGAACCCCCCTTTGAGCGAACCTCCCTTGACCTTTCGAACTAATGAGGGTTTGCTTGAAGGGGGGTTTGAGCAAACCCCCCTTTTTTATAAAATTTCTCTTTGTTTTTATTCCAGGAAACGTTAAAAATGAGGGACCCAACATTTAATATGGTTCTCTCGAAGGGGGGTTCAAGCGATTTGGACCCTAAGTTCATTTGAGCCCCCCCAAAACCCAAAATTTTCTTCATGGGGGTATTTTTTGCAATTTTGCTTCCTCAACAGAATTGTAAACCAATTTTGTGGGATCACCCAACCCTTAAAAATGAGAAAATATATAAATATATAGGCCTATAGCCTTGGAAATTGGGTTAAATTAAGGAAATGCAATGAAAGAGTATTGTAGAGGTCATTAAAACCATCACAAATGTTGTCATTAATGTTTGTACTTAAACCAATGTCATCAAGATCTACAAGGTAGTTCAAATGGGTCAAAAATGTCATCATTTTGGTTTCTATCACTTCACATTATGATTATAGAGGTGTTTGAGTGTGAACAATCAAAAGGGTTTGTAAAATCTATTATAAATCACTTAAAACATGGGATAGATGCATTGGGCTCTAAAACCCTAGCAACTACATTAAACACATGACATTATTTCACTCTCTTCCTTGCTTCTTTTTTTTCAAATATATACTTGCAACATAAAATCTTCATCATGACAATTGATCAAATCAAGTTAGGTGGTTGTAGAGGTTGCTTCTAAGAATTAATGGTAAATCTAAGTCATTATCATCATTACTACTATAGATCACATAAAAATATTATGTATGTCACTTTGACCACTTATATTAATGTCATGATGGATACTATAATTTTATTTTTACTTGATTTGTGAAGTTAGGACGCCAAAATAGTCATTTGATTGGTTAGGGTGTGTGCAAGAAGTTGAGTTCACTTTTTGGCCAAAAAGTGGAAGTGTTTTCCCTGATTTTTAGAATTTGTCTTGTTTGACCTAAAAAATTGAAGCACTTAAAGATTGAATCTTAAAAAAGGTCAATAATATGAAATTTAGCACTCTGACTCTAGTTTCCAAATATATAACTTTTTTTATTACCCAGATGCTACAAATTAATTTTTAACAGGCATGTCTAAAAACCACTTTTTAAAAGTCAATTTTTTTTACCATACCATGCACATGTACGTCATCCATATAAATAATTGTATTTTCTGGATCCTTTTGGGAAAAGATCTACAACACACTCAAGAATGTGCATGATATTTTTTTGTAATTTTTTTTGTTAATTTTTCATTGGTCAAAATTGTTGTTTTGAAAATTCCTCATGTACATCACACATAAGATGACCTAAACTTATCATTTTTTGATTTTTTTTTCAAATTGAAAATAATTGTCTGAAGAATGTGCATGTATAATTTATTTTAAAAAATAATTTTAATAAAAATTTATTAAAATATTAAAAATCCCTAATATTTCAAGTTTATTAACCAGCCTCATCAAAAATTATTTTAAAAATAGAAAAAATAATCCAATTGTAGAAAAACTACATATTTGGAATCTACACAATCTCATCTATAATGGGTTTTAATTTCATCAAAAAATTCTACAAAAAACATCTTTAGACATATGTCCAAAGTCACTTTTTTCTACTAACACTGACATGGCCTTCAAGTTGCAGGTCAAAGCAGGTCCAAAGATAAGGGTCGGCTCCCCAAGCCTTTTTTATGACCCGAAACCCATAGCAAAAGCCATGCCAAAAATTTAAAATTTTAGAAACAAGATCCCATTTCTAAACGGGATCCCATTTCATTTTTATTTTTTTTAAATTAAGCCTTTATGAAATGAGATCCTGTTTTAGAATGAGATCCCATTTTTTGCTTGGGTCCCAAAGCGAAATGGGATCCTGCTTGCTAAATAATAGGATCCCATTTCATTTTGCTTGATTTTGGGTTTTTTTAAGTCTAAAACTTCTACTAGAAGTGGACTCATCTTCTTGCATTTACCCATTACAAGTAGGTGCAAGGTGAAATGAATATCAAACAAAACCCTAACTGCTTACCAACATTTTTTGTTAAAAATTGTTTTGAAAACAAGTACCAAATCTAGGTTTGGAATTCCTCAACTAGTGAAATGATGTCCCTATTAGTTTTCAATACCTTTTTAGTGTACTTGGACCTTTTCGATGATCATGTGGCATTTCTAGGCCATTTTGACAAATTGGTGAAAACTTGACAAAAATATGTGAGAGTTTTGAATTATTGAGGGTTGAGAAAAGTCATGGAAGTAGGGGGAATGAAGGAAGTTGATGGTTTAACTCCAATGAGAAGATTTAGTGTAAATTTTTGGGGATTGAATTTTAGGGATACCTTGGAACATGTACCTAGGAGAAGGATATAGTACTTGAGGTGGCAAAAATATGATGGGCCAATAAGCATAAATAGAATCAAACCTAGGCAAGGTGGCATGATGGGAAAGGGAATTCTAAAATATTGATAACGAATAAAAGAAAGCAGAGATGGGAGGAAAGGTGTGCTTTGAAAGGAAACTCTAACAAAATATAGGATACACAAATAAACATTTCAAACTTACAAATTTTCATAGATTAAGTATATTTTTTGTTTCACTATGTTTTCATTAGTGTTAACATTGATGTCAACCTCTAGTGTGGATATGTTGAGAAGGTGTTGTAGATGCAGTAGGGTTGCTTGGTTTCTAAGTGATTTTGAGAAAATTTGCATAAAAACAGGGATATGTTCTTGCTCACACTTAGATCTCAACACATGATCACACATACATCATACCACACCACATAATTCTCCAAATTTTTGACCTTGCATATATATCTTTCACAACCTCGAGTAACCTTCTCTAAGTCAGCTTCAATGAAATCTATGCACCCCAAATGTGCAACCACCAAATAGGTCAACACCAAACACCTCCACAGTGGAAATAAGTGAAGTTAAACAATATCAAAGGTTAATTAGGACCCAAATCTACACCAACACGCTACACCAGGCTTCCACAAATCACGAAGCCCATCTGCAAACAATGCTAACAAGCCAGGTTGGCCAAGCCAGCATTAACACTATCAAACAACCAAATTCACACTTCACCAAGGCCGAAGACACCTTGCAGACTGCGTAGCAATATTACACAACATCCTAGAATATTCCAACACCAACAAAATATTCAAAAACACTGGCGCAAACACATGAAACTGAGAATGCTATCACCTTGTGCAACCAATTAAATTTCCATAGAGATGCAACTCATGAACCAAGCTTGCGAAATAAATGAACACTAAAAAAACCAAGGGAAGGTAGGTATAGAAAATATTAGCACATTCCCAAATCCACAAGACAAGAAACTTTAGCATGGAGAAATATAGAGCAATTCCATTTCTGCCTCAAAACTCCTACTATGAAATGTTTTAGAGTGTTTGGAAGTAAATTTTATATCATGAGGGATGAAGAAAACTTAGGAAAGTTTGATGCAAGATCTAATGAAGGAATCTTTCTTGGATACTCTAAAAAGAGCAAGGCATACAATTGCTACAACAAGTGACTAAAGAAGATAATTGAAAGTGCAAGTGTCAAAGTGGATGAAGAATCTCATCAGAGCTTGGTACTGTTGATAGAAGGATATGTATCTGATGAACCCCTTTGTATAGAAGAAGGAAAAGAAGAAGAAACAGAAAAAGAGATGTTAGTAGAAGAGGAAGAAGCTCTGAAAAAGAACCCTAAGACTCCCAAGTATGTGCAAAAAAATCATTTTGAGGACCAAATAATTGGAGACAAGACTAAAGGTGTGCTGACAAGAAGAAAATTTGTTATGGCAGAGGAACGGGTAAACTTTTGTTTACTTTCTAAAATAGAACCTAAAAAATTTACTGAAGCATGTAGGGATGAAAATTGGATCAAAGCTCTAGAAGAACAACTAATGCAAATTAAAAAGAATCAAACATGGGAATTAGTCCCAAGACCAACAAACAAGAATGTGATAGGAACTAAATGGGTTTTTAGGAACAAGTTGAATGAGAATGGAGAAGTTATTAGAAACAAGGCTAGGCTTGTGTGTAAAGGCTACTCACGAGTGGAAGGAATAGATTTTGAAGAGAATTTTTCCCCAATAGCAAGAATGGAGGCTATTAGGATGTTTTTGGAT
Source organism: Sequoia sempervirens (assembly GCA_007258455.2). Classification (NCBI taxonomy): domain Eukaryota; kingdom Viridiplantae; phylum Streptophyta; class Pinopsida; order Cupressales; family Cupressaceae; genus Sequoia; species Sequoia sempervirens. Next base: position 469,113,930 of record VDFB02047230.1, read on the forward strand.
TTTGTAGCACATAAATACTTCAAGGTATATCAGATGGATGTAAACTCTACATTTTTGAATGGTGAGTTAGAAGAAGTGTACATTGCACAACCAGAAGGTTTTCAGTTATCAAAATATCCTAATATGGTCTACAGGTTAAAGAACACATTATATGGGCTTAAACAAGCTCCTAGAGCCTAGTATGCAAGATTGGATAGGTACTTACTACAACAGAGATTCAAAAAGGGTATTGCAAACAACAACCTTTACTTCAAAGTTGAGAGAGATCAAATACTGATTGTGGTTGTATATGTTGATGACATAATCTTTGGAGGAAAAGAGGCAATGTATAATAATTTTGCAGAGGAGATGCAAAATGAGTTTGAAATGTTCATGCTTGGGGAGATGACTTTCTTCCTTTGGCTACAAATCAATCAATCAAAAAAAGGTATATTCATTTCAAAATCAAAATATGTTAAGGAAATGTTAAAGAAGTTTGGAATGGAGGACTCTAAACCATTATGTACTCCCATGGTTACTTGTTATAAATTAATCAAAAATGATGAATCTCCTAAGACAAATCAGACCAAGTATAGATCCATGATTGGTGGACTACTATATCTAACTGCAACTAGACCTAATATTATGCATGTAGTATTTCTTGTGGAAATATTTCAAGAAGATCCTAGAGAATCACACATGGTAGCAGTCAAAAGGATATTTAGATATTTGTAGGGCACTCTCGACTATGGTCTATGGTATTCTAAGGATACTAACCTGTCTTTGAGTGCTTATATAGATGCATATTGGGTAGGTTGTGCAGATGACAAAATAAGTACAAGTGGAGGTACTCTCTTCCTTGGAAACAAGTTATTTTCTTGGATAAGTAAGAATTAGGATTCAGTGTCATTATCTACTTGTAATATTACAAAATTGCACCTAGAGGAAATCCCATATTTCCACATTCTTGCCTAGCATTTATGACACTCCAAAACATTAATGGAAAAACCCCCTTAGTCAGAATGTCACGATTCTAACTTCAGGAGGACAAGTGGTCGAGCAGTAGAAGCCTGACGAAAGCATTTTCTGAGAATATAGGCGTTGGATGACTGTGCGGCATGCAGGTGTCCACGCGGCGCGCTAGCATCTTGTCCATTTCTCGAATCTAAAACATGGAATATGGAAGGCTAACCCCTGTGACATGTATCCTAGTCGTTACATTTTGAAAGTAACGGCTCTTTTTTGCCCTTGCAAGCTTAAGAACCTCTTTTTGCCTCTCATTTGGAGGTTGGAAGATTGGAAGACATCACTCAAGTTATTGTTTTGCTTTATCCATAGCTTGAGGCTTCTTCTTTGATAGCAACGCATTCATAGGCGAAGCCATGCCGGACTGAGGTCCCTCTAGTAGCAGTAGCATCTCTCAAGCAAGCACTCAGCGGTGCGTCTGCGTGCTCCGAAGAGGGATTTTTCCCATGGGTAACGCTCTCTCTCTCTTCCTTACTTTCTTTCCACAAGCATTTATTTACTTTATCGTGGTGCGGGTTCTACTCCTTGAGCGGGTCTTTCTTTCACCACACTTATTGTGGTGTGGGTTCTACTCCTTGAGTGAGTATTGCTTTCCCCACACGCTTTGCTTTCCTTTCCAACTCGGTTGTTCGTGGAGGTGGGAACACCAAAGCGGGGTTTGACTGAGACAGGCCCCTATACAGCCACCCAACAAACATTCTCCTTGATCTCTTGTGTGTAGGTTACGAAAAAGGAACTTGGAGTAAAGATTCGTGCATTCAAGAAAGGGGTAAGCTCTCTCTAAGAATTGTGGTATTTCCTTCAACATTTGGCTTTCTTATTAAGTTAACAATTCTATTTTTATCATTCCTGAGTCTAAGAGTGGAATCACTTTCTGTCTGTTGAGTTCTTGAGTTCTTTGTTGCTCGAGATGCCAGCGCAACTTGTAGATGATAGTGTGTCGCGTTGGCATCCTAGTTCCGTGCTTACGTCTTCTGGTCGAGAGCTCTCTCTTTTGGGACAAGATACTCTTGATTCGCCTCTCTCAGGATCTCTAACTCTTTCTTTGGAAATATAATTATATCTTTGGTGCTTTATCATTTTGTTGTCTTGAGGTGTATAAGGGTAGTTCATTCCCTAGTGATCTCTTGAGAAAGGAGAGACCCGTGTGTAGCGAATCCCTCTTATATCACACAATTGCAGAGGTAGAATATATTGTTGTAGCATCTTTTTGTACACAAGTAATATGGATGAAGCAAAAATTAAAGGATATCAAAGTATTATATGATGAAACTATTCCCATCTTGTGTGATAATACAAGTCCTATCAACATTTCAAAAAATCCTATAATGCATTTAAGAACAAAGAATATCTCTATCCAGTATCACTTTATAAGAGAGAAAGTTGTTGAGAAGGAAGTAAAGCTGGAGTATATGCTATAAAAGATCAAATAGTAGACATTTTCACAAAGGATCTTCCAAAAGATATATTTGAGTATCTCAAACACAAGCTAGGAGTTATTGCTCCTTCTTTCAACTAGATGAATAAGATTGTGCATATGTCCAAGGGAATATTCAAGATGTATTCTTTATCTTGGACTAATGAAGGCCACCTCTTAGGGGGATTAGGCAGTGGTTTCTTTGGCTAGTGCACTTAGAGGGAGCATATATATTGTGCTTGAAGTGAAGTGTGCAGGTGTTTCCATTTGCCATTGATGTCAAAGGGGAGAGAGAAGTCTGAAAAATACAAGCAAAAAAATATTCAAGGGGAAAAGCTACTTGAGAGAGTTGGAGATACAAATTTTCTTTTGTTGTTGATGGTTTTTCATCAGGTGTTGGCATCAATGAAAAAGGGGGAGATTGTTGCACTGTGTTGTCATTGATGTCAACTATTGGTGTGAATAAAGTCTTGTATCTAGTTAATTCTTTTTCTAGGGACTTAGTTAACATGTTAAGTTTACTTAGGATAAAATATTCCTTCTAGATTTCATAGTTTTCTTATCTAGACAAATCATAGTTGTCTTATCTAGACAATTCATCATCCTAGGTAGTTATGAGTTAGTTGTCTCATGTGATAGGATTAAGACACTTGTCATGATCTTGTCTTATCATATCTCTCATCCTTTCCTTTATAATCAAGGGATCTCTAGAATTGCATTGCATTATATTGTGGTATTGCATATTGTATCATATTTCAATTCTTGTTTGGTGGAATAGCATCTTCCATTGTTGCTTCTCTCTATTTTTTGTGGAGGTTATTTGGTCTTGCAGATTGAAGATCTTGGTTGCTCACTTCAACATGGTATCAGAGCTTTGAATCTTGTAAGCCCCTTCCTTTTTTTCATTAGAGATTTTCTACCATCAAGTTTTATTGTGTTTTGAGTTTCTTTTATGATCTTGCAAATTCCATGTATGCTCTTCTCTTGCATTTCAATACGATCTTGAGAATCAGAAAGGGTTTGCAAAGATTTTTTAATCCTATATTGCATGTATGCATTTTGGTTAGATTTGGTGATTGCAGCACTTTTGGCTATAGTGGCAGTATTTTTGGTTGTCATGTTGCATCCAAGAGGCTCAAGAAAGTCAAATTTGGCTTTTGTTTCACTTGATTTGGTCACCATTTGCAACTTTGGCAAATGGGGGTTTGAAGCTCAGATCTACAAACAACTTTTTATTGGAGCATTTTCGGCCCAAACAAACCTTTTCATTGTGTTCAGAAGGCCCAGAAATCCCTATTTTGATATAAAAAAATTCTATTTTAGACGAATTTGATTTTTGGAAAATTTTTATTTTGCTAGGGGGTCGTCACTACAAGCCTAATTTCAGCCAGTTTTTCAAAAATTCATAAATTTTCACCATGGTGTTTGTTTTTCGCAAAGAAGATATCATCGGAAAGCTAGTTTGATGAACTTCATAGTGGTGTAGGTGATTTCTCTATATTTTTCCATTTTTTCAGCCCGAAGGTACAAGTGAATTTATTACTTGTAACTAGCATAACTTTTGCATATGAAGTCAAATTTTGGAAAACTTTTTTTTGAAATTGATCATAAAATTGCAAGGAATCTGTTTATAACATTTTTTTTTAGTTTTGGAAAGCTCTTTTATTTGAAAATTGTAAAAATCACCGTGCATTATAAACGGTTGATTTGAGTTTGTCACTTGTATAAATTGCAAAATTTCTTCATTGTAATATGTTGGGGGGGTTGCAAATTGAGTTTTAATATATTCTAGGGGGATGAAAGGCACAATTTAAGTGTCAAATTTTCTTCTTTCCTTTGGTGTTCATGTCATATCTAAGGAAAATTGAACCACTCACTCCACACAATTATCATACATGGAAGCTAAAAATGACTCAATTGTTACAATCTAAGGGTCTATGGCCAATGTTAGATGCAAAACAACCTGAACTCACAAGGGATTATGAAAAAACTATCCATAGATGTAAAATGGATGAAGCAAAAGAGCTTATTGGTTTACATGTATCTGATAATTTGTTGTTTCATATTGCGGAGTGTAAAACACCTAAGAATGTTTAGGATAAACTTGAAGAATTATATGGTAAATGTAATTAGTTCAGAGTCCTACAACTTCAAGTGGATCTACAATCACTCTCTCCAGATGCATTTCCTTCAATTCAAGATTTTCTTGCATAATTCAAGTTGATTTTGTCAAAATTAAAAGGATGTGGTCATGATAAATCTAGTGATGAATGTATCTTCTTGATTCTATCTAGGTTAAGAGGCCCTTACCAAGTGTTTTCTTCTACTTTCTATTCAACTATGGATGCCATGGGGAAAGACTATGAAATTCCTTCATTTGAGTTGTTTTGTGAGCATCTTACTAGGGAGGAGGCCAAGTTGATTCAGTTGGATTCCCTACCTAGTTCTAAGAATCATGCTCTAATGGCTCAATCATCCAAGGGTAAAGGAAAGAATCAGAAGAAACCCATGACAGAATAATATTTAGGTAGTGAGACTCCCTCCAAATCAAAGCCAAATAACAATCAGAAGTCCACTCCATCTCCTTCTTCTTCTACCTCTAGAGATTCTTCTTCCAAGTCCAAGAAAAAGAAAGGAGATCCTTGTTCATTTTATGGAAAAATTGGGCATGATGCTACTCATTGTTTTAAAATATTAGAAGCTTTGGAGGAAACTATTAAGAAGCATAACATTTCAGTGTCTAAGCCTTCTTCCATGGAAAAAGGGAAATCTCTTTCAACAGGATCCATTCATTCATCTTCAGATAGTTGGATTCTTGATTCAGGTGCATCACATCACATGACCAATTCACATGATCTTCTTGATTCCATTGTTCATACTTCCAATTCTCAAATTGTAGTTGGGAACTCTTCATAGATTCCAGTTTTGGGGCAGGCTCCATTCAGATGCTAGATGGGTGCATTGAAGATGTTCTTCTTGCTACTAATATTTCAACGAATCTACTTTCTATATATATTAGATTTGTCATTTTGGAGATGGGAAGTCAGTTGAGTTTGCTCCACATAATGTGACTATTAGGTAGTTGCAGGATCCTCAGAAGGTTGTTGCTACATGGATAGTTGGTCATGAGAACCATTTGTATCAATTTGATGGCTTTGAGTCTTCATTGGGTTCATGTTTTGTTTCTCATGTTGATTCAATGAGCAAGCTTTGGCATGAAATATTTGGGCACTTGAACTATAGATATCTTCAGCAGATCCAAGCACATAACTTAGTGGTTGGACTTCTAAAGATCTCTTACATAGATGGTGTTTGTCAAGATTGTGTTCTTGTCAAGAAACATCAAGATCATTTTCCAAAGGGTCAAGCTACACGTGCAACCACACCCCTCGAGTTGGTCCATAGCGATCTCATGTCATTCCAACTCCTTTTTCAGGGGCTAAGTGTGTGCTCACATTCATTGATGATTTTTCTTGACACACATGGGTCTATTTTCTAAAGCTCAAGAGTGAGGTTCTCACCATCTTCAAGACCTTCAAAAAAATTGTGGAGAAGTGCAGTTAGTTTTTTCTCTTCGATGGATATGCATAGATAATGAGGGGAGTATGTCAATCAGGCATTTCAGGATTTTTACAGTGAGCATGGTATTCTTCATCAGCACACAGTTCCTTACACTCCTCAACAGAATGGTGTGGTGGAGAGAAAGAATGGGACTGATGAGGTCCAAGCCACCCAAAACCACACAAATCACAATAATAGATACCAACATAGAAGATGCGAGACAAAAAAATAACCGACTTTCAATTATTTTTAGATAATGAAATTACAAATTTAAAACTTTGGTGCAGGGGCACCGTGTTAGTTCATTTTGTAAATAAGGTCAAGTTTGGTTTAGGAGGATTTGAGTCTTTGTTATGAAAATAAGGTCATAATAGACCACTTTCTTATGTAATAAGTCATTTTGAGTTGGTTCTAGGTCAGGTTGTCACGTTAGGTGTTATTCTTGCAAAATGGTGTCAAATACAAAGTTGCAAAAAGTGCAAAATAGGAAGTTGAAGAGTCTAGCTGGTTTGGTTCGGTGGAAACTTAGTTGAAACTGAATGGTCACGTGTTGTAATGCATTAAAAACCTTGGTGAATGTTTAAGATGGGGTTGGCCATTGTAATTTTGAAATTTGAATAGTGAACAAACCCGATTTCCCGCGTTTTTCATTCAAATTTGCTACTCCAGGCCATTGTACAACTCCATACTGTTAGACCTCAATCTATAATGCATTGAATATAATAGTGGGATGAACTAATAGCATTTTTTATTTTTTTATATTTGAATTCATAAAGAGAAGAGCATTTTATAAGCAATTTTTTGTAACTGGTCTGTAAAACCCAGTTTTGAGGGTTTGTAAGTGATTAAAATGTATTAATCACCTATTCCACCATTAGAGTTTCTTGTAACTTTTTGGAATGGGTGAATTAGGGTATATTTAAATGTTTGAATAGGCTTTAAGAGAAGGTAAGGTGCTTTGATGGAATTAAGTTGCTTCCCTAGTTGTATTTCATGAGTTTTGGCTTGAATTTGATGGCTTGAAGTTGGAGTTTTGTGAAAATGCATTAAGAAAGGTTGGATGATGATTTGGATAGCACGTGAAGGTCCATTGTGGTGTTTTTGAATTGTTTATAGGGTGAGAAAATTCTAGGAAGTTGTAGTTTCAATAAACCCTCTTTTAGCATGCCTAGAATGGCTTAAACAAGGGTTTGATGTTTTTGCGGATTTGTGATTATTTCTCTTGATGAAAATTGTTGATTCAGGGATTGTGTAACCTAGTTGAGACTATTCAATAGATTTGTGTGTTTGGAAGGAGGTTTAGGTTGATGTTGCTTTGTAAAAGTGGCCTAATTTGGCCTTGGGGTAGCATAGCAACAGTGTTTTTGAGGTGATGGTCCAAAGTGACCTTATGTACTTTTTAGATATGTTTTGTAAGAGGATAATGGGTGTTAAAAATATGAAATTTTTGTGAGTTTTAGGAGGATTCTATAAGATATGCTTAAATTTCATCATTTGGAATGATACAAGGAACAATATGCAAAGGAGGTGAGACTTTATAAAGAGTCAAATGAAGCTGCCCTAGCGAGAATTACAGCCCTGGAAAAGAATCAAAGAAGAGGAATGGTCAGTGGTGACCAAAGTGATAAGGAGGATGAGGGCGAGAGTGAGAACCCTCCAGTGGGAGTCCATGATGATGAGGACTTGGACCCTGAAGAGATGAGAATGGTCAGGATGCTAAAGGTTGTCAAGGGGGTTAATACTCCAAAGGTGAAAGTTGAAGTGCCTATGTACGGTGGAAAGATGGACAGTGAGGAAGTATTGGGTTAGATAGATGCTTTGGATAATTTCTTTGAATTTGAAGAAGAAAAAGACAATAATAGGGTGAAATTTGCAAATACCAAGTTGAAGGGCCCTACCCTAACATGGTGGAACTATGTTCAAGAGGAGAGAGTCAAGAAGGGAAAGAGTAAGATAAGTTCATGGGATAGTGTTGGTTATTTTTTAAGAACCAAACTATCTCTAGAAATACCTATGGACTTTACCATTTCTAATAATCAGTAATCTAAAGGGATTATCCAACAAATGAATAGAAGTTGCAAGACTTCTATCCCTACTCTTTAGGCTTTGTGAAACCTAGGAGGGTGATCCCACAATGTATATTCAAGAGTTCTTACAGTTATAACTAAATACATTGTCAGTAACAAATACTTCTCATAAAACTACTCAACAACATAGTGCATCAAATAAGTTGGCAACTCATTAATCAATGTCCTATATATGGAGTATGAGAAGGTGGAACTTCAACACAAAACAAATATGGTGATACCAGTTGAGAACTTGTAAATTAAAAGTGATTAGTCGATGAATCAACACAAAAATTGAACCACAAGTATTTTGCATGAACCAGTGCCTCTATCCCAAGCACGAAGTCAATATCAACCTATGTGACCTGATAACAACTTAAACAATAGCACCTACAATCTCAAGAAACCCTACATTACAAAATTCCTCTATGACATTCATGATTATTACTAATTACAACCATCCTAGCACCTAGTTCTTACAAGTTATTAATCCCACCCGAGCATTTACATTAATTCATTGAATTAATAAGCAAGCATGACATTAAACATCCATTGAGAAGCAATAGAGACAAACAAAAGAAATCCTGGATTACTTTCATTCATAACTCATATAATGCATACAAGGAGAGACAATAGCCATGAAACTGGTATTACGTATTACAATTTCTATACTGTTATCAAAATTACATACATAATAATGAACTCCAAAAGAAACTTAAGAAAAAAACTCTAAAACATGCTTAGTGTTATCCTGACAATTTCACAGTGTTAACTCAATTTTTCAACTAACTGTTGCTCCCATCCCTGAATTCTTTCTTATAGAGATGAAAGAGAAAAACAATCCTCAAGCCAGGAAGCACACATACAAAAATTTCATTGGACCGCTACAACAATATTCCTTTTTTAGTTACACTCGAGTCTTTAGGTGGTGAAAATAAACATGAGGAAAAATTGACCTCAACTCGTTGTAGAAAATAGGTCCCACCTCAAAAAGGCATCATTTTTTTGTTACAACAGCTTCAAAATATTCCCCACACACTCAAAAAATGCCCACCATGGGAGAACCAGACAACAAAACTTACGAAGCAAGACAAGGAAAGCAGATAAAAAGTCAAAATTGTTTTATCCATATCAGCACCACGTGTTACCCATTTCCAATTGAGGAGAGAACAATATTTTGCAATGTTTTATCAAAATCCTAATATGTATTGTATTCAAGCTATGTGTTTTTCTTCTCTTATCCACTATTTACCTTGATCATTATCAATCCTCGCCATGATTCATTTTGTGTATTTTTCCAACCAAGTGTTATACTCTTCTTCATTTGGACATTTCACATTCAATAAACCTTACACCTTAGCACTGTACTAAGAGTATCTAGCATCAATTAGGACCCTAGCTTCTTTAATAAAAATGCCCATCTTTGTTTCAATCTCCACTAATGTATCAATATTTGGATTCAGCAGGATGTAGTTGGTGACAGTCAATGTCATCATTGTTGCTGCAAGCATTCCTCCCAAATCTTCCTTCCAAGTGTCAAATGGATGTAACTCACCTTTTGGACTCAATATCCAGGGCATACCACGTTCCTCCATTTCTCTAAATATTTTCAGCTTACTTTGGAGTTGTACACCTAACTTTCCATGGGAAGTAGTTATCTCATTAACTGAGTCAATGATTTGCAAGATTTCAGGAATATTAGTTGGTGCCTCAGGATCCTCCTTCATTTTGGGCATCATTTATCTTAAGGCACTCACCCTAGTAATCTAATTATTCCATTCATTCTTGAAATCCTCTTGCACCTGCAGATAATTTGTGTTTGCTTCATGAATATTCTTATAGGTGACCCAAACATCATCAGCCTTGTTGACCAACTTGGTCACCCTATGCTTTAATACATCCTCAAAGATCTCATTCGCCACTTTAACAGTTTCAAGCTTTTCCTTCTTGAAATTTTCTTTCTTAATACTCAACCGATCATTCAAATCTTTAATTTTCAAGGCCAAGGTCTCCTTATCCTGTATAGACAAATCTAAGGAAGAAGAAGATGGCAGGGTTATTGTCCTTTTTGACTAAGTAGCTTGACCAATGGACCTCATCTTATTTATCTCATCCAAGGACTTATTGTACTCCTTCACTAAAGAATCATACTTTTTCTTAGAAATATGTGTAGTTTCCACACTAAGCATTGCAGCATGAATAGTTAATGCAGTTGCTTGGACAGGAGTTATATTTGTAGCTCTTTTGACCACTAAGGAACCAATAACCTCTTCAATAGGCCTAGCAACATCATGTTTACTAGTATTAGGTGCCATAGACCAAATTGCAAGAGTATGTAACTTTGGACTATATCCAGATCCAAACACCTTATCCTCAAACTACTCCTCAGATATTGAAGCCTGAGGGTCCCTTTTTTACTACATCATATGCTATAGCAGCAGTGATAGTGCATCCTATTAATAACACGATTCCACTATCTGTGACAATTTTCCTAGCCTCAGTGGGATTAATAGCTACAATTTCAGCCTTGATCTTTTCTCCTCTACTTTCTCAGCTTCTTCTTGATGGGAAGGTTCAACATTAGCTCAAGCTAATTCTAGTCTCTCCTTTATCTCTTTACTCCACTATTGAACCATAAATTATTGAAACTCTTTGGACTGCACAAATTTATCATTAGCAAGGAATTCATCACATTCCCTAATCCTTGGATCATCATCACTTTCCTTATCATGTTGCCATTTGACAATTTTGTCAGGGGGAACATCTGAACTATGAGTTTCCTCAATATGAGGAGGGAATTTCTACTCCACCTCCTCATTTCCTAGTATATGTTCTACCATTTTTTTTCTCCCTAACTTCTTGAACATCTATAGGCTGCTCTAGGATATCCATAGCTTCTTCTTGTTGTTCTGGGAGAACCTGTGCTTTATCAGCAGTCTCCTTCACCTTAACCTTAAAATCACCACTCTGATAATCCCTTAGCATAGTGAAAGCTCTTTCAAGAGGGTCTACAATTACATTATATGGACTTATATTAAAGGCATTCCTCTTTATGATACTTTCTTCAATGTTCATTATATTTGTCTATTCCTTCTTTCTAGTCATGACAACCTCATCACTTGTCAAATTCCTTAATACATCATCCCTGTATAAGAACTCATGGCATATCACTTTTAAGATTTTATCTCTTCTTCTTCCTCCCACAAACCCTTCCGGATAAAAAATCCTAATCTCATTAAAAGGAATTCTGAGGTTATTCACCATGATCCCAAAATTTTCATACCCCTCAGGGGTAGTAACTTTGAACTAAGCAAAAGTGCATTGGGGATGCACCATAGTACCCTTCCTGGGCTTTTTGAACATCTCATAATCCATAACATCAATTTTCCACATGAGTTCCATAAAGGCCAATCTATCTGAGACATACAGGGGCAAAAAATGTAGTGCCACTTTAGCCCCATAGGCTCTTATCAAAGTATATTTTGAATGAAGAAACCAATCTTCCCAATTATGTGTTGCTCTAGATCCTGGTGTATCCTTTGGCCGCATGATATTTCTGATTTATGAAGAAAGCCTGTGAATAGGTGCTACACCCAACACTTCTAGGATACCATATCTTATAACATTAGCAAACATGACATAATTGGAATTGGAATAGTCCTTATCCCAAATGTATGTCCACATTTGTACTAGCAATACATTATTTTCATTATCCCTAAATCTCAATTCCAACTTCCTTTTCCAATCATAATCACCCTCCCATAAGAGCACATGCATTAGCAGAGAATAATGAGGGAAATGTAAAGGGAGCACCTCCTTCAAATTGAGGAAATCCTCATGCATCTAATCATCAACATAGGTGGCATAATCAAAACCAGTGTTTCAATTATGACCCTGTATATCTGCCATCATCACCAATAAGTCAGGGGCTATCCTTACCGCAAAATTTTGAGCTAACACTTGATTCAGGCAATAATAAGTGTTCTTGAAATAATCCACAAACTCCTCACATTCAAAAGGCTCAACATCCTTAGGGAGGAATTTCTCCTTGCTATTTCTATTCCAAACAATCAGTCTGTCTCTGTATGCAAATCTATTTTTCTCATATTCAGCATATAGCTCAGCATGCCTAAACTTTATAGTATAATTGGGATTTAACCCAAATACTTCCACCATCTTGTCCTTTGTCACTTCTAGGATCACATCACCACTTTCACTCCTGATTGTTCTGTCAATGGGACTATAGTTCCTGGCCAATTCCATCATCAATTCCACCTCTATAAATAAATTTGGCACCACTATATTTCTAAGGTTTAGCCCCCATAAGTAACATGTAGGTTTACTAGAATGTTTCCTATTAAAAGAATACTTGAAAAGCTGCCACCTGCTTTGAGGTTGGGGCTTTTCACCAATTTCACTAGCACTATCAATTAACTTGGTGGTCACGACAACTAGACCTGTAGGCCTTTTCCAATTTGTGACCATCCTTCCTTCACATCTCTAGAGGCCTCCTACATAAACCTTTTTGTTTCTTTTTTTCACTTATGGACCTAGTAGGTGTTGCAGGAGTACTTGGTGAAGGGTTGAATACTACAAGTGGTTTCAACTTAACCTCAGCTGAAACATCCTAAGTTTTAAGTCGTTTAACCCTCTTTTGTTTCAGCTTTCTCTCTAGCCTAATACTAGATTCACTGGGCTCTGGCTCACTCATGTTTGCAATGTAGGAGAGCTAGGGTTTATAATTTCTTTCAGTTGAAAAGAAACCCTTTACAAGTATGAGAACACAAGGCACTATTTACTAAATAGAACTATCTCCCCAAACTTTACCTAGCACTTATCACTAAATTGAAGCTATCATCAATGGACAAGCAAACAATCTTCCCAATTCCCTATCATCTTTCTAAGGTATTTCACCTTAATACTTGAGCTAGAAAGATATATACAATTTTCTTACCTAGGTGAACGCTTTGCCACACTTGTTGTTGTATTTTCTAGAGCTTCCCACACAATTTTCTCAACTTCTGGTATCCTTTCTACTTGCGAGCGAATCCAAATGCATGACCAACCAGATATCTATTTTCTTTTATGGCCAAGAGATAGGCATGCCACCATTAATGCTTGATAGTAAGTTCACACGAGTGAACTGGAAATTAGTCATTCACTATTAAACCTTGATCATTGTTCACTCTATTTTAAAACTATATCAATGGTTATCAATTTTCCTTGCTACTTTCTTCCTTGATTTATATGATGTCCTTAGTATTCTACCACGTTGCCTCTTCATGCAATAGTTGTTGCTTATCGCTGATATATCTCATCCTTGACCAGCTCCATCAGCAATGCAAGCATTCATGTGATGAGATCTCAACCCTTGGATCTATGGCCCATATTTGATCACATTCATTTTCCCATCACATGTCACTAATCAAAAATTCACACCTTGGATCCTATTAGGGACGGGAGATACTATGAAGAGATCAGATTAGGACACGTACACCTGCATAAAAATAAATGGTACAAAAGACATCGTAGATAAGATTTATTCATATTAGCGATAGAAACTTTAAACATATAACTCCATCGCTTGTCGCTATTTTGGAATTTAAGTTTTGTAAAGAATCCTCGATGAGCAATAAAATACAAGAAACATCAAGTCATCACTCATCGCTAATTCTCCTCGTATAGTTTGCAAGCAATTACGATGAGATATCTTCATAGTGACAATGTGTATCGTGTATCGCTAATATAGAAATTATCACTTAAAACATATCCACGATACGCGATGCATGGGAAACCCATCATATCGCTCATCACTAATTGAAATTTATCATTTCATAATCATCTGCGATGAGATATGAAGATAAGAACATAAGGCCAGAGGCCATCGCTTATCGCTATTACAATACTCAAAGCTCAAAATCCATTAGCAATAGGTGATCCTTCAACGATACAAGGAACATCACTCATCGCTCATTGATATCAAGAGCTCCAACAAATATTCGTGATGGGAGAAATCAAAGAAATACTGCTCATCGCTTGTCTCCAATTCGGAACATACTCTTGAAGTAATCAACAATGA
>VDFB02047230.1:469128157-469302069 GCA_007258455.2 Sequoia sempervirens
GAATGAAGAGAAATCTAAAATGAGAGAAAAATAGAGACAAGGCAAGAGAAAATGCAAAATACTCTCAATACCCTCACCAATCGATCACCGAACTAGCCGAACTAATGGAGCTAGTGAAGGTGAGAGGAGAGTGTTCAATATATAGAAGAATAAGGGAAAATACATCCAAGATGTGCATTAACTCCTACTACCATAAAAGGTTGGAGGTTATCACCTACTTGGTAAATGACAAGACATGTGGCATAACCTCCTCAAGTGAAGACAAGAGAGAGATGGCACATAAAGCCAAAAGAGGGTGAGAAACCCAACTACCCCATAAACTACTTAGGTAAAAAAAGAATAGTGGTTATGAGAGGTGGCACAACAAGCCAAAAAGGGTATGGGTAGTTGTTGTATTTTTCCATGTTTCTTCATATTACCACATCTAATAAACCCAAGCAAGCTTAAATACTAATGTGTAGGAAAAAATAAATACCCCTAACATAAGGAAATTAAAAAACCTACACTAACAATTAATACCTACTTAATTAATTTATGTAGGCTAATTAACATTCATTGTCATTTTATTATTATTTAATCCTATAGATTACCATCAATCCTTGTCCATTCAATCCTAGCCCTTGAATCCATCTACATGGATCAATATCTAAACTTGTCATCATGTAACAAGTGTCCTAACCTACCTATCCTACCCTTTGCTCACACATGTGTGAGCATCTTTCACATGTGAAGCCACCCTACCCCTTACACATGTTATAGTCATGTCACTTTCCAAAGTTGTCCTACCTCTTAAACATGTCATAGACATGTCTCTTTCATGTTCTTTCTAATGTGCGCTCACAAATGTGTTAGCATACCTTAATATTACAAATCATTTCATCTTGTAACACTAGTCACAAGGCTAAACCTCCATCATCTCATTCAATCTTGACCCTCCATTTATTCAATGCATCTAGTCCATTGATTTTACCCATCCAAAATCTATAAATTGAGGCATTTTATCTCATTTTGAACATCTACCTTCATCACATCCTTATGTTGTCATTTTCTTCTATCAATCCTACATTCCAACATCATGTTGCAACACATTCCATCCAACTACAACATCATCAAGGAGCACATCAATTATGCATGGGTGCATCTACTTAAGCTCAATCCATGAGGTGAGAAAGATAAAGGGCAAGGTAATTGGTCTTCATTTGCATTTATTTTCTACTTTCTATATTTTTATCCTTTTAATCATCTTCACTAATATAAAAAAATTATTAAGTTAAATGAAGTATGTTTACTATGTTTTAAATATTTTTACCATGTAACATTACAAACCAATGAGGTCTTGTATTCTTTTGTGAACAAATATTTTAGTTAATCCGATGCAAACAAAAACAACTTCATTCCACAAACTCACAAAACAACAGAGATTAAAAGAAGAGCTATTGCATTCAAATATGGAACTAAATTCAATCATGAGAACTATTACAAGTTTATGCAAGAAAACAACTTAGCAAATTTAGATTTATAAAACTTGGCTCTGATAGCCATTCCCTCAAAGTTGTTGTTCAAGAAGTCTTCCAACTCTATCCTCAACCCAACATTATTTCAATCCACTATTGTTGCTCCAAAAATGCATTATTATGTGTTTGCAACAGCCTCAAATGAGTTGCTCTCTTCTTCCACACTTCTCTCACAAATTTTTGGACCTTTTCTCCACTCCACACTACCCTCTTCTCCTCTTTTTCTTGTTGCAAACTCCCTTCCACATTTTTCTTCAAAAACCCCCCAAAAATGCATTGAAAATCATCAATTATTTCCCAAGAATGGGCACCCAACTCTCCCCAAGCATAGATATGCATATTCTAAGTTTGTGCAGCATTAAATGAGACATTTTAAACATCCAGTAACTCCTCTAAGTGTTGTATTTACTCCAAGGGGCATTTTTCTCTATTCTGGGAATTTAAAAAACTCTAATTTTTCTTTTTGTCTCTTTTATGTTTCAAATTCCCTCTAGCTTATTCATGCAATATATAAACAATTAATGAAGGAATAAAAACCAAAATTTAATTTCCATGGCCTCCATAATACCTTTCCAAAATAAAATTGATCAAATTGGTTCTTTAGAAGTGTAGAATCGAGTGCTAGGAGGCGAAAAAATGAAAGTTCTTTGATTCACATGAAAATTTGTGTGCAAACATGAAATGGTACCCCATGGACCCCTACAGAATGATTTTACTCCAACCCTCTAAAATTATGAGGTATTAAACTTTTCATAAATTGACAAGCCAAAATAGGAAATTTTAATATCTCCAAAATGGTGAATACTACAATCACAAAATATTTACCATTAACTCAAAAATATCCTCAATCATCTTCCTATAAAAATATTTATCACCAAACCGCTTGAATTTCTTTGAACAATTGCTTCACTGAAATTACTTTTCTATGTGTCAAGACGACAACTCCACAAAACTATCACCATGTAACTTTGACTACATCCAATGTCGAGAAATGTCAAATGAAATCCAAAACACACCAAAAATAAAATTCAAACCTAAAAAATGTTTTTGGTTGATGTCAATTTCTAGTCCACTCAGATGCTCTTGCATCAAACACTCCGAGAAGGAAAAAATTTGTGAGTAGAACTCACAAAATGGAGTGGAGTAGTAGAACTACTCTTTCAGGTTATAGACAACTTGCAGCGAACTCCATCATTGATTTAGACAAAAGGAATTTATTCCTCCACCTCTTCTAGCACTTAGTTGGGACACTTGTCATCCTCCTTCACCAAGTGTGCACTCTATTCATCCTTTTGTAGTGTCGTAAAATTGCACCCCTTGCAATTTCACCTACACTTTTATGTCCAATTTAGCATCCACTCCCTTAGCATTTTTGTAGGCTTGTTTTAGCCCTTGTATCAAGCTTTGTCCCTCTCAAGATGCTTAGGACCTTTTTTTAGTAGCTATGTTTGTGCATCAACTTTGCATCAAACCTTGTGTCTTCCTCGTTCCCACAGTTTCCAAGCATGATTTGCTTGGACACTAGTGCATTGTGTGGATGTTCATGCACAACACTAGTATCCCATGACATTTTGGCATTCAAATGGTTATTTTCAAGTGCCTTGCCACTTGTCACCTACTTTTTTCAGTGGTAACAACTTGGGATGCCTTGTAACAGCTCAAGAACCTTCTATTCCCTCCTCTTTTCTCTTTTAAATTTATCCTTTCAATTCTATTACTCTCTCAGTATTTTCACTCCTCTCTTGATCTCTCTTGCTCTCTTGATCTTTCTCTCCTTTCAATCTTGTATAGCTCTCTTGCTTGCTACAACACTCTCAATTTCTCACAAAAACAACTAATGCAAACAAAAATAACTCCATTCCACAAACTCACGAAATAACAGAGATTAAAAGAAGAGCTATTGCATTCAAATATGGAACTAGATTCAATCATGAGAAACTATTACAATTTTATGCAAGAAAACAACTTAGAAAAATCATATTTACAAAAACTTTCTCTCATAGGCATTCCCTCAAAGCTATTGTTTGAGAAGTATTCCAACTCTATCCTTAAACCCAACATTATTTCAATTCGTTGTTGTTGCTCCAAAAATGCATTATTATGTGTTTGCAATAGCCCCAAATGAGCTACTCTCTTCTTCCACACTTTTACCACAAACTTTTGCATCTTTTCTCCACTCCACACTATCGTCTTCTCCTCTTTTTCCTAAGTTGCAAACTCCCTTCCATGTTTTCTTCAAAAACCCCCAAAAAATGCATTGAAAATCATCAATTATTTCCCAAGAATGGGTTCCCAACTCTCCCCAAGCATAGCTATGCATATTCTAAGTTTATGTAGTGTTAAATGAGATATTTTAAACCTCCATTAACTCCTACAAGCACTATCTTTACTCCAAGCCCGACATTTTTCTCTATTTTAAGCATTTTAAAAACTCTAAAATCTTGACTTTCTGTCTCTTTTACGTTTCAAATGCCCTCCAACTTATTCATGCAATACATAAACAATTGATGAAGGAATAAAAAAAAATATTTAATTTATGTGACCTCCATAATACCTTTCTAAAATAAAATTGATCAAATTGGTGCTTAGGAAGTGCAGAACCGGGTGCCAGGAGGCGAAAAAATGAAAGTTCTCTAATTCACATGAAAATTAGTGTGTAAGCTTGGAATGGTACCCCATGGACCCCTGCAAATTATTTTACTCCATCCCTAAAAAAATTATGAGATATAACTTTTCATAAATTGACAAGCTAGAACAAGAGATTTTAATATCTCCAAAATGATGAATGTTGCAACCATGAAATCTTCACCATTAACTCAAAAATATCATCAACCATCTTCTTGTCAAAGGATTTGTTACCAAATCTCTTGAATTTATCTAAACAATTGTTTCACTAAAATTCCTCTTTTATGCATCGGGACAACAACTCCACAAAATTGTCACCATGCAACTTTGACTGCATCCAATGCTCAGAAATATCAAATGAAAGACAAAACACACCAAAACTAAAACTTAAATCTTTTTTTTTTTTGGTTGATGTTGATTGTCAATCTTCCCGGATGCTCCTGCATCATAATCTTTTTCCTACACACCAAGTGAGATGTAATACATGATATGTCTCCCTTATTAAGGTGCACTTGTTAGCCTCATGTAGGCTACAATATATAGTATACTAGATATTTCCCTAGTGAGCATCTTGAGCAATTTTATAGAAAATCATAGCAAGAATAGTGGATTGTAATAAATATGGTTTTTAATATCTTTGTGGTACTTTAAACTATTCTATTTACTATCAAGGATCTTTAATAGAACGTATCTTCACTAGCAAGGAAGTTCAATAAGAATCTTTGGCAATACTACCTTTTGTAGCAAGGGAATTCAACAAGTATCTTCATAAGCACTATCATCTATAATAGTAGGTCCAAGTTTGATCAAATTCCAATGGATATGTATGGATTTGTATATGTTGATTAGGAAAGTTGTGGATAGTACAAGAGGTCTAATAGTTGTCATGTATTTAGCATGTTCTAGTGTTGCAATTAGTTGGACAAGTAAGCAAAATATTATGGTCAATTTTTAACCATAGAACAGAGTATATGGAAACTACTTGTGCATGTAAGGAGGTATTCTAGTTTTAGAGATTCTATTCTAGTATTGGATTGACTCAAGGAGCAATCCAAATTGACTATAACAATTAGTGTGTCATCATCTTAATGATGCTAGTTTCAAATAAATAAAGCATATTGATGTGCAATACCAATTTATCCATTAAATGGTACAATAGGAGGGTTATATTTGAGAAGGTGCATGCTTTATTATATATAAACATTTTGACAAAACATATGAGCATAATGAAATTTAGATGTTGTAGTGAGGTCATGAGCATCACAACTCTTTGTGGCTAGTTCACTTTTGTTGGTTTCCCTTTTGCTCTTACAAGGTATACAACAAGTGAGATAATATTAGGATTAGGTGTTGTACACCTTGTAATTCTAATGTTTGCATTTATTTATTATTATATAAAATATTGTGCACACATGAAAAATGGGTGAGACACTTGGAGTGGTATTCTTCACTTCTTATAAAATATAATATGACATATTGTTAGAGCATTTATGACAATGTACAATATATAAGTGATTGTATGCTACATAAAAGGATGTACAAAGGATTTATAAAAGTGGACTTGAAATATGTGGAAGACATTTAGCCAATTTATAGGTAGATTTTATAACACTAGGAGTTATGTTATATTGGAACATTGACTCATCATGGATTTTGGTGTTGTAATTTATGAGATGGAGTTGGGTACATGGTTTAGGAAACTACTTATAGTTTCTAGTTTTCAATTTGTCTATGTATGAGATGCTTGAGATAGAGGTTTTGGTATGAACTTGTATTTGTAGGTGGTTATGCTTCTAAATTTTCTTCAGAAATTATTGAAGGTTGTGATTGAAGGAGTGAACACCCTAGATGTCCATGATAATACATTGAGTGCTCCTATGATGTTGGGTTTTTGAAGGGTTTTTCTAGGGTATCTATTATGTTATGTGTTCTATTTGTTGTTGCATGTTATTTATTCTTGCTAAAATTGTTAGATATATATTTATTTATCATTTTTGTCTTCTATTACTTAAGTAGGAAGTTTTATTAAGATTTCTTTTAATATTGTCATTATATGTTTTGTATCCCAAAGTACATTAGATTCAAAGCTACATCATATTTTTTGTATTTTTAATCATAGAACTAATATCATTATTTCTATTTGCATTCCTATATTTAATTCTTGTATATTATCAATTATCAATCTTAACTGATATTATTTAATCAATCTTTAAAAAAATATCGATTAAAACTAAATTTAATATTATCAACACATATCATATAAATATAAAAATAAAATTCCTATGAAAAGATAATTATTTTTATAAAAAATAATACAAATAATTAAATTATATATCTACTAACATCTCAATAATTTTGTACAAAACCTTTTAAATCAATTTACAGGGAAATTAAATATAAGTTTGACTTACCTATAGTGATGGCTCCTATGCCGCTTCAAACATTCATTTGACTCTCTTTTCAATAAAAAATAATAAATTTCTAACCCCAATTTCTACAAATAATAAATTAAAGGGTCCAACAAAACCAACATAATTTTTCTCATAATCGTTTTCTTCATCCAAATGTCAAATGGACATAATTTCAAGGATTCATAATTTATTTGTTTTGAATTAGTAGGTACTCTTCCTTTCATATTGACTTGGCTATTTTTATGTGTTCAATTTTTTTAATTATTTATCTAAATAAATAAAACAAAAACACACGGATATACAAATCAATTTAATGTAATTTAAAACAAATAGTAAAACTAATTTAACCATAAGACAATGTATAGAGAGAGAGGGGTTTGACAATCTATTGAGGTAGTTTAAGGAAATTTAAATGGAGATTTTATACAAAATAAAATATTTTTAATGTGCGTAAGCAATAAGATTAAATATTAAGTGTCGAATTAAAATAGAGTAAAAATTAATAGATAATTAATGTCACAAATGATTATAGAAATAAAATAATATATTCTATATAGTATATAGGAAAATCTTAAAACAAATATAATTTTTGAAATTAGAAATTTTATAATGGTTGTCTTTTAAACTTATTATTATAACTTTTAAATATATTTCAAATTTTTTTGGATATAAGATATTTAATTATATTATATTATAGTATATTCAATAATATTGTAATGGTTAAAATTGTAAATTTTGTATTTTTTTCTTTATTTTGAATTTATTATGATTTGGGTATGATGATATGATTTTCTATTGAAAATGATCACATAATTTGAATTTTATTTATTTTAATTTGCACTCATTTTCAAAATCAATTTTTTATCTTGGAATTCATCCATCTCCCACCTTGAATCAAATTTGTGAATGTACAAATGACTTAGGTTAGATGCATAGATGAAGAAATAAACCTTAAGCTTTTAGTTTTCAAATTCAATTTTAGGGCTAACTTAAGTCTTCTAACTAATCATTATAACCAACTTGAAATGCAAAATGTTTATTTAAAACTCTTTGAGTTATACTTAAAGAGGTAACCCTAATTCATTTTAGACATCCAAGATCTAGATCTCGCCTTGAATTCTTACTTGCAGTTGACTATTAAGGAGCATTTATCACATACCTACATCCATTCATTACATAGGACATTCACTACATGTGTGCTTGTTGTTTGACTCAAAATCTATATAGGGTATGACACAAGGAAGATATTATCATTGTCATGTGCAAACTCTCAAGTGCATCAAACTAGTTTTTAGGTTAGAGTAGATTCATAAATCCAAGACAAAGTAAAAGCAAACATTCAAAGATTTGCATAAATCAAATCTACACATGGATATTGGATATGCAATTATACAAATCAAATCCTCATTTATACAGTTAGTCTCACAATTATAAAAATAATCCATAAGAACAATAATAATTTTAAAGATTCCAAAACATTTGTCGAAGAATCACTATTTTTTTATTCATTGATACATTATATTCACCTATTTATTATAAAATATCTATAATAAATTTTCAATTATATATCATTATTTTTTTAACAATTAATTTTCTATATTTATCAATCTTAGTTCTTTTATCTCAAACAATTAAATTATAAATATTTAATATTACATACCATAGATAGCTTCTACTTATATATGTAAAAATCAAATCTAACTTTTGTGGCAAGTCATTTTCCATTAATAATGTAACATGAATGCCATTAACATCCTTTATTGGATCGTCATTGGGATTTGTCATGTTACATCTAACTTTAATAATGTTACATCCTTTATTGGATCGTCATTGGGACTTGTCATGTTGATCCTAATGACTGGTGGGGTCATTATTTTTGAACCCCCTCAATTTTTGTGATGATATTTTCAGCCTTGTGGGTTTTGTTTGATTATTTGAGTTGTCTGGATTTATTACCACTCTCATTTCTTATCATTCCTTGGACTTCTCACACAAGGGAATTGCTAGGCCTACGCTGGATACGGGAAGTGGCATTTATTTCCATCTTTTAGTGTGTTACAAGTTACATTTTGCTGACCATTTTTCTGCAACATTTTCTAGATTTGGTTTTTATTGTATATGCTTCGTGATTATTCTGCCTTCATTGCTTCGGTTCTCCACAACAGTTGTGTTGGAGCTATGGGTGGTGATCAGGTGTGTGTGGAGTCGGATAAATGTGATGAATGGAAGACGGACAGCACCGTCTGGCATATATGCAAGGAGGGTGGAATTTCCCAATTTATGGAATGCATGTCTAGCTAGTTGAGGGCCTCTCCAAACAATTTGTCACCTCTTGGGATGCCAGAAGAGTTACCATCAAAATAATTTCCTTTGAAATCAATGAGGAGGTCATCGCTAAGGCCACAAGTCTTGCTATGGATGGGCGTAAATGGAAGAAAACCACCAAAGTTTTCGACCAGACCAGCCTCAACCTATTCTTCGGGGATGACAAGAAACTTGTCAAGTTGTGGGGGGCTATGACTGCAAGGCACTTCCTGAGCCATGGGATAAAATTTTCATGGTGGTGATGAAGTACTTCACTCTTGAGGGAAGATACGATGTGTATTAATACTACCATTTCAATTTCCTCAATCATCTTAGAAATCACCACAATATATCCATTCTATTTTTTCTCCTACAATCTCTTGAAAGTACTATGCTTGATGTGGTTGAAGCCATGAATTTGAATAAAAATTCCACCATTCTCCATCAAGGGCTTATGTCTAGACTCTACCATTTCCACCTTTCCCTCTACCCTCCTCAACCCATCACTATTGAAGAGGCTCTAGTCTCTTTTACTCCTTCATCTGCTAGCATTATGGACACCCCTAGCCCTAGAAAGAAAAAATACATTAAAAACCTTGTCGTGAAAGCCTCTCCACAAGATACATCCCCCTCTTAGGGGCCTGTGGTGAAGAAAAAGGATAAGAAATTTATAGCTCCCACCTTGAAAACTAAGGCCAAAGCCTCTAAGAAAACAAAATTTAGACTTCAACAAATTGACTCTGACATTGAGATCACTAAGGAGGCTAGTACCCCTAGGTCAAATAGACTAGTCATCAAGCAAGAAAAAGATAAGAGTTAAGGAGGCCTCAGATTTTGACAATGGGGAGGGGAGTGAGAGTAAGAGTAAGGAGGAAAAGGATGTGGGGGAGGAGGCTCTTTCAGTTTCTGCTAGCAGCTCCTCCCATGTTTTTGAAAGTCTTAAAAGGGGTCCCTTGGGTCCTGCCAGCATTAGAATTAAGGAGGTCAAGTCTTGGGCTTCAAACATTACTGAAGGAAAGGCTCCCATGGAGGATGCTTGCAGTAAACAGGATATTGTCTGGGAGGAGGTTGACAGCCTTAAAAGCAAAGTTGAGAGTTTGGAGAAAAGATTGCAAGATGTTATGTGATTTATGTTGAAGATAATGCATAGGTTTGCCACTACTTTATGTTTGTTGCAGAAGGACAAGTCTGTGAACAATGTGGATGAAGAATTCGTCAACAAGGAACTTCTTAAGTTCCTCACTGAAGATTGGGCTACCATAACTTTAGTTAAGCCATGCAGTGGGAAAAAGGATTAGGTTTATGGGGGTTTTGGTTTTTTGACTGGTGATAGCTGAATCGGCCTTTGTTTATGTTTTATTTTGCTAAAGACATTGTTAATGTTTTTATTTTTCCTTATGACTAATATGACCCTTGGTGGTCTGTGGTTAGGACTGTTTTAAATCATGTTTTCATGATGGACATAACTAGTAGTTTTAGTTTTTGTGATAGTTTTTGGGATGTTTTTTATATGATCTGCTTAGGGTGATGGTTTGGTTTTTAGACCTATTGTTACTGTGTTGTTAGTGTACTCTATTGTGGATGGCCGGTGGTGCCTTGTATTAAAGGGATAACACCCTAGTTTTGCTGCTTTTTATATCAAAAACAATAACAATATTCACATCCTTGAAAAGAACATCCTGCTTGAATGCAATTAATAATATTTATTTATAGTTAGTCTATTTTTCCAATGGCACTTCCTATGTAAAGGAAAGAAAAGGTTGGTTTCCCTCCCTCTTCATCTCATTCAAGTTGATCAACCATTTACACTGTGGGTTTTGGATTTTATCAACATGATAAATCCACCATAAAGTGTTGGTTATAAATGGATTTTGAAAACCACAGACTACTTCACCGGGTGGACAAAGGTAGTTGTCTTGAAGGATGCCACTGATACTTTAGTTTCAGAATTCCTTAATGGAATTGTTACAAGATTTGGCATCCCCTCTACCATCATTTCAGATAATTCGAAGGATTTTACTAGTGCTCAAATCCTTGATTGGGCAATTAGGCATGGCATTTACTTGAATACCTCATCTAATTATTACCCTCAAGGTAATGGTTTGGTTGATTCTTCAAATAAAAACCTCATCAGGATTATCAAGAGAACCATTGAATACAATCAAATATTCTAGCATAGAAAATTGAAGATAGTTATTTGGGTTGATAACATTACTTCTAAAATAGAAATTGGAAATTCTCCTTTCATGCTAGTTTATGGAATGGAAGCAAGGTTTCCATTATCATTGGAGTTGCCTTCTCCTGAGTTGGTGCATCAGCTAGAGTTAGAAGAAAATGATGTTATGACAATAATATTGGCTAAGCTTTTGGAGCAAGAGGAGACAAGGAGCAAATCTATGCAAGTCATAGAGACACATAAAGAATAGGTCAAAAGAAATTTTGACAAAAAATTAGTCCATAGGTTGTTCCAAGAAAGAGATCTAGTGTTAAAGTGGGATGCATACATAGCCAAAGCTAGGAGGCACTCCAAATTTGATGTTATTTGGAGTGTTCCTTATGCCATCACCAGTTGTAAGCAGGCCAATTCTTTTCATCTCTCTAGGATGGATGGCGAGGTCCTTCCAATCTTAGTCAATGGGATTCACCTCAAACCTTATTTATGATGAGTTTTGGGTTTCATGTACATATTATCTTAATCATTGCTTTTCCAAGAATTACTTTGCACACCCTACATTCTCCTTAAGGGAATGTATGTTTCTAGTTTTTCTCTTTCCTCCAAGTGCGTGCCTACACATTTTTTGTTTTACCATTGGGAGTCATAATTTTGTAAATCCTTTCATGACTTTGTGCCTAATGGATTGATTATAAGGCCCATAGATTCCATAATTAGAAGGAAATCATCCTACAAAAAATTGCAAAACATGTTGACATATCATGCCACCCTTGATGACCCATCATTGATAACCAACCTGAGAAATTTCATATGGGCCATCTTGCATGAATTTTCCTTAAGGAGGTTCTTTAAATTATCTAAGTTATAAGTTTTTTCGCTTTCAGGTTTTTTCTTCCCTATCTTCTGACATACCTTCTCCTTCACTCCCACTCATCTCATTCACTCTTATTCCTTCCATTTTCCCCAAGTGTTTCGAGTTTTAGCCCTTGGCCTTACCCTTTAACCTTTACTGCTCTCTTTCAACAAGCCTCCAACCTTACCCCCAATCCTTGATCACCGAAATGCCTTTTTCCTTTTGGGTGTCAAGATTTTGTCCTCCTCCCTTGTTCTTTCTCACCTTCATCCCTCCAATCCAAATTCCCTAAGTGTTGATATATTTCACCTTTTGGGAATCGATATTATCCTTTACTTCTTACTTTCTTTGGTAAGAGGAATCTCATACCTTCGACCCTGATGACTCCCTTTGGACTTTGGGATTCAACCTTCCCTTTTACCCTTTTCGTCTCTATGATAAGGCGTAAGCCTCCTCAATCTTTAAAGCTCGAAAAGGGTGACCTTTTCAAACTTTGTAGTTCCCTCCTTCCTCTTCCTTCTTTTTTCCTTCCTTCAATATGTGGTAAGTGGCACTCCTAAAGCCCAATCACTGACGGTCTGATACCAATGATGTATAAGCAATATGTTTGAAGACCGATGTCCAATTTCCTATGAAGGCTAGTCTTTTTTAGAGTTTCAGACCTTTATGATGCAAAGGACTTCTTTCAAGCCCGACACCCTAACTATTATGTGTATTTGATGCATTTTCTGGGTGACACCATTAATTCTCAAATCACTTCCTCAACTACCTGTTTCAACTTTGGGCTTCAAGGACAACATTCAATGCATTATATGACTTTTGCAAGTGGATTTTGTGGCACCCATACTCATTTATTGTTGTTTTTTGGTCCTTTCTGGCATATCCATGCCCATATCCTTGATTTTTATGGGGGATTTGGATGGAATTTCAAGCAAATATTTATGGCAAGGGTATGGCATGCAAGTGTTGGTTTTTTCAGGCTATCCTTTTGGCATGGATTTCATGAGTAGATCTTTCCTTGATCAGATCTCCTAATTACTAACCCTAGTTGGGTTAGGGTTGGGTTGTATTCATCCAATTTATGCTTGATCTATAAAATAAACACTTGTATTCTTTTTATGGGTTCTTCTTTTGGGCTCCTCTCACAATTTTCTTTAGCAAACACTATTTTTTGCATTCTGCCATTGTAAATTTTGGATTTGTTCCTTACATTTTAATGAAATCTAACTATCATCACAACTATTTTTTGCATGTTTGAGTAATATTATTTACCTTTGTGTCTAAATATGTGTCTTAATAGGTTTTTTAGATTATTGAGAAAACTAAAGCAAAGAAGAAAAAATTCTTATCTTGGTGTATCACCTTCATTTCCATTTCATGTTCTCTTTTTATCCCTTTTCTTTATGAGTTGTTAGATTAGAGTAGCAATAGGTTTTCATGTGTTTGGTTAGACCAACACATTTTCACTTAGATTACAAGAGGAATTTTTCCTTCTCCAGAGACTTAACCTCATTCACGCAAAGTCCCACACCTTGAGGTTGCTTCCATTGTGTCATTAGAACACTAAACTCCTTGTTCAGTAGGGTATAGTTTCATGTGACAACAGGTATCATAAACCATCTCCAATTACTTTAGTTGCTTCCACATTTGGATGGTTTTGTTCCCCCTCCAAATAAAGGTATACAATTTTTTTCTTCGAATTGTAGAAGGCATGATGTCTTCGAGTTATTGCAATGCATGTTGATGATGAAATTTTGAAAGCTATTGATTATTTTGATTGTCCTCATACTCTTTGGACTAAAATTTTGGAGATATATGGAGATATTGATACCCCACCATTCCCAAATGATCATGTTTCAAAATTTCATGTTCCTCTTCATTCTTCAAATAGGATACCCTATGATTATACTGTTATGCATGGGTTTGAATGCTTTGAATCTTTAGATGAGGATGACAAGGGTTCTTTTGATACTCCTCCATCAAAGATAGTTTTTGTACCTTCACCTTCAGTGATTCATTGTGCATAGTCATTGATTTAGGCTCCCATCACTTTTGTTCAGTACGACCATTCATTTTCTATTGGTGATTCATTGAGAACTTCCAGTGATTTATTGCAATAGGTATCTCATTATCTTCCTAATTGGGATTCCTATTTATCAAACATTGCATCCCTGTTTGTGGAGTCTCCATTTTAGATTTGGAGGACACATTTGAGGGGTTATGTCTCCTCTTTGATGATAGTCATTACACAATTTTTGTCAAACCATCTTTGTCTTTAGATATTTTTCACCATTATTTTATGTAGAGTCCTAGTTTGTCATCTTCTTCATTGATTGGGCATGTACTTGATTTGATAGTGGAATCTTCATCTTCAGTGGTCAAGCAGACACATGACCAATTTTTAGAGACATCACCAGAAATTTTTATGCTTCTTTCCTTCAATTCCTATTTGGAATGGGAAGCATTCCTACATTTGTACTTGGTTTTGTTTCTTATGAAAGGGAGACAAGTTATTTGTCCATATTGGATCATGTTTTATCTTCAATAACTTACAATTTTTGCAGGTGATTATAAATTGTGGGGGGGTTATATAGTCTCTCTTTCCCTCTTATGGTGTGGGGGAGGGGGGTGAGGGATTTTTAATGTATATATGTGATGGATGATGTACTTGGGGTATCATGGAGTTCTCCATCCTTCCTCACTTGATTGTTCTTTTCTCTCTTTGGGAAGAATTTTTTTCCCACTAGTTTTTTTCCTTTTCTCCGTTTGTGAGAGATTTCATTTGCATTTGTAAATCGGTACCTGAAATGGCCTCATAGTCGAGACCCATCTTTGCATTTTTTTGCATCATTTGCATAATAATCTTCTCCCTAAGTTGCACTTATGGTGGGGTGTGTACCTAGTAATTTATCTTACTAAGGACTTAGGGGACTTATTCACATGTTAAGTTTACTTAGGATATAATATTCTTTCTAGAAGTCTTAGTTGACTTTTCTAGAACTTATCTAGATTTTATGCATGATTCCTAGGTAGTTAGTTTGCTAGTTGTCACATGTAATAGGATTAAGACACATTTCACAATCATGTTCAATCCTATTCCTCACCTTTCCTATATAAGGAAGGTCATTGTACTCATATGTAATGTACTTCATACCTCATCATAATTTTGATAGGCCTTAGTATCAAGAAAGCTCATTTTCTTGCATACCCTCTTGTAGAAGGTTTTCGTTGTTTTTGTAGGTGGTCTTGGGTATTGAGCTAATCTTCAGCTCTTACATGGTGTGGCATGTATGAATGGATTTAGGTTCGAGTTAAGGTATGTCATGGACCACCTTCATTTCTTTCCACCACAAGAATGCTTAGTGCCAACCTAATTTGAATTTGCATGGTTGAAATTCTTAGCCAACCTTATCAATTGTTTTCAAGGTTGAGGAAGGTATAAATAAGTGTTTAGTTGATGTAGAATCAATAAGTGAAGTGTTTGGTGAGAAATGCAAAGTTGTGAAATGTAGTGTAAGCTTTACTGTGTTAGACTATTGGAAGCAGTGAGTAGAAGGTGTCTACATTCTTCAAAGAGCCTGTGAATGTACTGGTGATGCTTTGATGGATCTTTCTGTTGCTTTGATATGGACTTCTCATTGTTACATTCTTTCTTATTTTCTATAATCTGGAAATGAGCCCTCTAGTAGTGAGCATATTATATTCGATGTTACAATTAATTTATATTGTGATCTAATCCTCATCGTGGTTTTTCCCTTCTAGGGATTTTCATGTAAATCTAGTGTTCTCATGTGTTTGGATGTGAACTTGCATTACTATTTATCATGTTTACATTCTACTAATGTATGATAAGGGTTTAATTGTTGTTAACATTTTAAGAACTAATGCAGATCTGAATGTTAATGAGGGTTTTGATGTTTTAATGTACAACTGATTCATCCCCCCCTCGGTTTTCTTGTGCATTCAACACTTCTCTAATTTCCCAAATATTAGATCTCAATAGCTGACACTTGAAACTTGAATTTGAGACTTTAAAATACCACCAAAAACATATTTAAAATTTGGTTTTGGGACTTAAAGGGGACCCATTCACCCATGGGTGGATGGGTTTTGGCCTATAAATCCAAGACCAACTTGTTCTAGGGTCATTAATTAATTAAATACACGTGTTTAATGTGTGTTTAAATATTGAAATAAAATAAAAATAGACCTTAGGATACATAATAAAGGTAATTAGGGGCCTATTTAGGAATAGTAAAAATGCATAAATGTAAGGTCACTAAAATAGGTCCAAACTAAGTGTGAAATTGTACTATCACCTAAAAGGAGTACAATTTTCTACACTACACATATATAAAAAAAATCATAAAATAATTCATTATTTAGTTCTAATTCGTGATTACATGATATCATTATTTGTAAGGAATAGAAGAAACCATTATTTTTGAATCATGAAGCCCATTCCACCTTGAAATTATTTTCAAGGTGCATTCTCAACTACATAAGGGTTAGTGATAGCTATTCTATTTATTCCACTAACAATTTTTTAGGCTAATCAGATAGGTTGGGTTTAGCTATTGTTTACTTTATTGTTGTTTATTTTAAGTGATTTCAAGACCTATTTAGGTATACCCATAGGAATAACCCCTTAAGTTTAATTTGATCTCAAAGTGTAGAAGATAAAAACCACTCTTATTGAGTTAGCTTAGAATCCTCCACATTTCTATTGATGAACCATTTTACCCACATGATGACAAACCTAGCCTTGTGTGTAAAATTTGTTCTAGGAAGTGGAGCACTGATTTTGAGACCTAACAAGTGGCAAGATGTAACTGCAATAGTAATACATCTTCAACAAGAAGATGAAATTTTGAGAACACCTACACAACTTCAATAGCAAACATCTTTAGTATTAGTTGATCTTCAATAGCAATATATATCTTCAATGGGGCCTAGTCTTTAGAAACATGCTCTTACATGTAAGAACCATAATCTTATAGATGATAAGGATTTTTTATGAATGATCACATTGTCCATATTTATAAAAAGGTTTTAGATCCTTGAAATGTAAAAAAAATATGGTGAAGGGGATAATTGATTACTCTGGATTTTGAGTTTTGTGAATATTACATATAAGAAAAGTAAAATCATGTTTATTTCTAATTGCTCTTTTATTTTTTGTAAGGAATTTGGAATTAATCCATGGTGATATGTTTTGTCCTATCGATTTACCTTCACTTGTAAAATATTATATTATATTTAGTTTATTAATAATTTATCTTGGGAGACATGTGTCTAATTTCTTACGAATAAATCTAAAGTATTTATTAATTTAAGAGTTCAAATATTTCATGAGGAACTTGACATAAAATAAGATTAATGTGTTGAGAATACATAATGGTGGGGAATTCTATTTAGGATATTTTGATAAAAATTGTAAGGATAATGGTACTGCATGGCATAAAATAACTCCTTATACCCCTCAACAAAATTCATTTGTACAAATTGAATAGGATGTTGATGGAGAGGGATAGAAGTATGGTTGGTGGATTCAATTTAGATTATAATTGTGAATGAATGAAAATACATGTTAGAAAATGAGCAACAAACAAAAGAGTGGAAACAACAAATATAAACACCATACACCTCAAGATTGGGCAAATGATTAACTTAACAAAAAAAAATAGAATCTTTCACCTTGTTGAGTTGTCCTTTGGTTGGCCCTTCGATCTTTGATGTAGTGTATGCTCCTTTGATGGCAAGAGATGCAAGTGTGGGATGCAAGATGAATGGAAATGGGTGAAAGTGGATGCAAATGAAAGTATTTTGGCTAAGTATAGCTCAAATGAAAAATTTGCAATAGCTTGGCTAGCATAATAATCTCCTCTTAAAATGAGAGAAAAGAGGGGGTATTTATAGAGAATTTTGAATTCTCTAGAGAAATGGACAGTTGAGATTAAACCAACAAGGCCAAGATGTAGGGCTATGGTGAGTTGAGAATTCACAAACCCTCTCATCTTGACATGTGGCATGTGTAGTGGCTTGAAAAAGATAATGTGGACATGAGTTGGAAGGAGAGTACATGACATGGAGGTACTACATAGTACCTTGGGATTGGGACAAGATCTCCTCATAAAGGAGGTCCTTGTCCCCATGTGGGTGAGAGGACATGTGAGGAATTAAAAATTCCTCAAATATCCACATGGGAATGAGAGAAAGAATTTAAAATTCTTTGGAATGCATTGGGGGATTAAATGTGAATTAAAAATTCACATGGGGAATGGAGTGCCTTATCCAAAAGGAGAAAACCTTTAATAAGGTTGACTTATGACACATTCCATAAATGACATGGGGATTAGGTTGACCTAATTAAGTGATTAAGGTTGTGCAAGTACCTGATTAGAAAAATTAATGACATATTAGAGGCAAGTGGGAAATTAGGAAGAGTTCACATGTGACTTGATGTGACAAGTCAAATATCACATGGGGAAGAGAAAGGAATTTAATATTCCTTGGAAGGACAAAAGGAATTAAAAATTTCTTGAGAGTTTGATTAGGCTAGTTAATGAAATATTAGAGGAGGGTTAGGTGGCTAAGAGATATTAGATGCCAACTTGCAAAAGTTGGAGGATGTGACACATCCTAATCAAGGATTGGGCATGTGCACATCCCTAATGATGAGATTAGAAGATGGATTAGGATTAAGAAAGGGATGTGAATGTCATATTTATTTAATTCATTTGATGAAAGAGGGAAGCTATTTAATTATTTAAGTAGATACCTTAGGGGTTAGAAGAACTTTAGAGGTATTAATTAAATAATAGTGATATTACTTAATTAATGCAGATAAGGGGATGTTTAGATGAAAAGGGATAAATTTGGATAAATTAAGTGTCCAAATTTAGGTGTCTACAATAATTATCATCAAAAGGTGTCAATGTAACTTGTTATATTGTTAATATATATTATTTATCCACTCTTGTTAATAAAACTCCAAAAGACATTTAGAAAATAATAAATCCCTTACTTCAACTTATTAGAGGTTTTATATTGTCAAGAATATGTGCATGTACCTTAGGAGAGATAGATATAATTTTAGACATCTAAATATATCCATACCCTCACAAAAACAACTTCATTCCACAAAATCACAAAACAACAAAGATTAAAAGAAGAGCTATTGCATTCAAATATGGAACTAAATTTCATCATGAAAAAAGTTATTACAAGTTTATGCAAGAAAACAAATTAGAAAATTTAGATTTATAAAACTTGGCTTTGATAGCCATTCCCTCAAAGTTGTTGTTCGAGAATTCTTCCAACTCTATCCTCAACCCAACATTATTTCAATCCACTACTATTGCTCCAAAAATGCATTATTATGTGTTTGCAATAGCCTCAATTTAGTTGCTCTCTTCTTCCACACTTCTCCCACAAATTGTTGGACCTTTTCTCCACTCCACACTGCCCTTCTCTCCTCTTTTTCTTGTTGCAAACTCCCTTCCACATTTTTCTACAAAAACCCCCCAAAAATGCATTGAAAATCATCAATTATTGCCCAAGAATGGGCACCCAATTCTCCCCAAGCATAGATATGCATATTCTAAGTTTTTGCAACATTAAATGAGACATTTTAAACATCTAGTAACTCCTCTAGGTATTGTATTTACTCCAAGGGGCATTTTTCTCTATTTTGGGAATTTTAAAAACTCTATTTTTTTTATTTTTTTGTCTTTGTTATGTTTCAAATTCCCTATAGCTTATTCATGCAATAGATAAAAAATTAATGAAAGAATAAAAAATCAAAATTTAATTTACATGGCCTCCATAATACCTTTCCAAAATAAAATTGATCAAATTGGTTCTTTAGAAGTGCATAATCGAGTGCTAGGAGGTGAAAAAATCAAAGTTCTTTGATTCACATGAAAAAAATTGTACAAACATGGAATGGTACCCCATGGACCCCTACAAAATGATTTTACTCCAACCCTCTAAAATTATGACGTATTAAACTTTTCATAAATTGACAGGCCAAAATAGGAAATTTTAATATCTCCAAAATGGTGAATACTACAACCACAAAATATTTACCATTAACTCAAAAATATCCTCAACCATCTTCCTATAAAAAATATTTATCACCAAACCACTTGAATTTCTCTTTCACTGAAATTAATTTTCTATGTGTCAAGATGGCAACTCCACAAAACTATCACCATGTAACTTTGACTACATCCAATGTCGAGAAATGTCAAATGAAATCCAAAAAACACCAAAAATAAAATTCAAACCTAAAAAATGTTTTTGGTTGATATCAATTTCTAGTCCACTCGGATGCTCCTGTATCAAACACTTTGAGAAGGAAAAATTTTGTGAGTAGAACTCACAAAATGGAGTGGAGTGGTTGAACAACTCTTTCAGGTTATAGACAACTTTCAGCGAACTCCATCATTGATTTAGACAAAAGGAATTTATTCCTCTGCCTCTTCTAGAACTTAGTTGAGACACTTGTCATCCTCCTCAACCAAGTGTGCACTCTATTCATCCTTTTGTAGTGTCATAAAATTGCACCCCTTGCAATTTCACCTACACTTTTATATCAAATTTAGTGTCCACTCCCTTAGCATTTGTGTAGGCTTATTTTAGCCCTTGCATCAGGCTTTTTTCCTCTCAGAATGCGTAGGACCCCTTTTTAGCAACTAACTTTGTGCATCAACTTTGCATCAAACCTTGTGTCTTCCTCATTCCCATAGTTTCCAAGCATGATTTGTCTGGACACTAGTGCATTGTGTGGATGTTCGTGCACAACACTAGTATCCCATGACATTTTGGCATTCAAACAACTATTTTTGAGTGCCTTGCCACTTGTCACCTACTTTTTTTAGTGGTAACAGCTCGGGATGCTTTGTAACGGATCGAGAACCTTCTTTTCCCTCCTCTTTTCTCTTTTAAATTTATCCTTTCAATTCTATTACTCTCTCGATATTTTCACTCCTCTCTTGATCTCTCTTGAGCTTTCTTGCTTGCTACGACACTCTCAATTTCTCACAAAAACAACTAATGCAAACAAAAACAACTCCATTCTACAAACTCACAAAATAACAGAGATTAAAAGAAGAGCTATTGCATTCAAAACTGGAACTAGATTCAATCATGAGAAACTATATTACAATTTTATGCAAGAAACCAACTTAGAAAAATCATATTTACAAAAAATTTCTCTCATAGACATTCCCTTAAAGTTGTTGTTCAAGAAGTATTCCAACTCTATCCTTAAACCCAACATTATTTCAATTTGTTGTTGTTGCTCCAAAAATGCATTATTATGTGTTTGCAATAGCCCCAAATGAGCTACTCTCTTCTTCCACACTTTTACCAAAAACTATTGCATCTTTTCTCCACTCCACACTATCCTCTTCTCCTCTTTTTCTTAAGTTGCAAACTCCCTTCCACGTTTTTCTTCAAAAACCCGCAAAAAATGCATTGAAATCATCAATTATTTCCCAAGAATGGGTGCCCAACTCTCCCCAAGCATAGATATGCATATTCTAAGTTTATGTAGTGTTGAATGAGACATTTTAAACCTACATTAACTCCTACAGGCACTATCTTTATTCCAAGCCCGACATTTTTCTCTATTTTAAGCATTTTAAAAACTCTAAAATCTTGACTTTGTCTCTTTTATGTTTCAAATGCCCTCCAACTTATTCATGCAACACATAAACAATTGATGATGGAATAAAAAAAAATATTTAATTTATGTGACCTCCATAATACCTTTCTAAAATAAAATTGATCAAATTGGTTCTTAGGAAGTGCAGAACCGGGTGCCAGGAGGCGAAAAAATGAAAGTTTTTTGATTCAAACGAAAATTAGTGTGTAAGCTTGGAATGGTACCCCATGGACCCCTACAAATTATTTTACTCCATCCCTCAAAAATTATGAGATAACTTTTCATAAATCGACAAGCTGGAACAGGAAATTTTAATATCTCCACAATGATGAATGTTGCAACTGTGAAATCTTCACCATTAACTCAAAAATATCCTCAACCATCTTCTTGTCAAAGGATTTGTCACCAAATCTCTTGAATTTATATAAACAATTGTTTCACTAAAATTCCTCTTTTATGCATTGCAACGACAACTCCACAAAATTTCCACCATGCAACTTTGATTGCATCCAATTGTGCTAAGAAATATCAAATGGAAGACAAAACACACCAAAACTAAAACTCAAACCTAAAATTTTTTTTTGGTTGATGTTGATTGTCAATCTTTCTGAATGCTCCTGCATCATAATCATTTTCCCACATGCCAAGTGAGATGTAATACATGACATGTCTCCCTTATTAAGGTGCACTTGTTAGCCTCATGTAGGCTACAATATATAGTATACTAGATATTTCCCAAGTAGCGAGCATCTTGAGCAATTTTATAGAAAATCCTAGCAAGAATAGTGGATTGTACAGATTATTGAAGGTTGTGACTAAAGGAGTGAACACCCTAGATGTCTAATAATACATTGAATGCTCCTATGATATATTTTTTTGAAGGGTTTTTCTAGGGTATCTATTATGTTATGTGTTTTGTTTGGTGTTGTATGTTATTTTTTTTTAAAAAAGAGGGTAAAAAATTTATTGAATCAGAATAGCATTACAAAGTTCGAAGAAAGAAGCCACAAGGGGCCCTACAAAACAAGAATTAATTCACACCCAAGAAGCACCTCATATCTTCAGCAACCCACTCCTCAAGAATAGGAGCCATGTCCTCAGGAAGATTTCCCTAATCATCCACATACCAAGAATCAGTCCTCTCTGATGCCCACCTAGCCAGCCCATCAGCCACCCTATTCCACTCCCGCAGAATATGGTGGAAAACAATGGACTCCAAAGAAGAGCACATAGAAACAATCTACTTGACAACCATAGCTAGCTACCAATTCACATCCTCCAAGTTTCACTTATTCAACATATCAATAACCACCTGAGAATCAGATTCACAAACAATCCATTGCCATCCAAGGCCAACCGCCCACTCCATTGCCAAGAGAATAGCACTCGCCTCCATAAGATTATTAGTTTGCAAACCATGATACATAGAAAAGAAAAAAACCACCACTCCAAGGTTGTCCCTACCAATACCACCAACCCCAACATGCCTAGGATTACCCCTAGACAACCCATCCATATTGATTTTTAGCTCCCCCAGAGCAGGCGGACACCAAAAGCCCTCATGAGAAACTCTCGCACCCACTCCTACGATGCACTTTGCTCAAAATACTCCAGTCCCCTATGACAAGACCCAAGGCATTAACAACACCCAAGTCCCTAGGATCAATCGGCATAGACAAGTCACACTTTGTAGTCAAAGTCTCCTACAGAGCCCCAACAATTCGCCTCCAAAGTTGCCCCATGAGTAATTTTTTATCCAGGAAAATTCTATTGTTACGCTCCAACCAAATTTTCCAAACAATCAAACTAGGACCAATGCTCCAAGCAATTTTAAGAAAAGAGGTTGTGGCAGGAGAAAATCTCTGTCTCTTCCAAAAATCCTCCAAAGAAGAGACATGGCAACACAGTAAGCTCCAGAGATTCCACCAGTGATGCCAGATAGCCTTAACAAAAGAACACTGAAAAAAGAGATGTGATAAGCATTCTTCATGCTGACCACACATAATGCACATGGAGGGGCCCTGGAACCCTCATTTCCAAAGATTGTCCCAAGTAAGACACTTACCTTGGACCACGAGCCAAGAGAAAAAATTACACTTAGGCCAAGCAAATTTATTCCAAACGTGCTTCCACCAAGAAACCTGGGAGCTCCCAAAAACCCGTGTATCCAAAACTTGATAACTAGAGGCAACCAAAAATTTTCCTTTCAAATCAGGACCCCAAGCAAGCACATCACTCCCATGGAGAGAATTGCAAGCACGACCCGATAAAATATTAGCAAGCTCTTGGCAGTCCTCCACCGCACCACTAGGAGGCCAATCCAAGGGGTTTTTCCACCTGGACACAGAAATCTGACCCAATGATTGTTGAGATTTGAAGTCTGCCACTTGACACCAACCCGCCTCCTCAAAAATTTGGCACAAGTCATGGAGGTGGGGATGAGAGGACACAATGGGTGGATGCCCATCCCAGGAATCATGCCAGAAGAGAGTATCCTGACCCCCATTACAAATCAAAAAAATTCCCTCCTTAACAAGCTCGGTACCCCATTTAAGGGTACTCCAGATCATAGAACCTCTCCACTCCATACTGAATCTTACAACCTCCCTACTTTCCACCACCTCCAAATATTTAAAGGTCAAAATTTTAGCCCACCACATGTGTTGTTGTGAGCACCAATGCCAATACAACTTAGCAGCCAAGGCCTGCCCATTCAAATCCGTCCGTCGTAGACCAAGACCCCCCTCCTGCTTTGGCCTACACACAATATCCCACTTCACCAAACTCCATTTTCTATGAAGAAGATTGCCAGCCCACAGAAACTGACGAGATAATTTCTTGAAATCTTTAATAAAACTGGAAGGAACCGAGAGAACAAAGCATCTATAAAGAGGGAGAGCCTAGACCACCGACTTCAGAAGAGTCACTCTACCTGCTGAAGAGAGCCACCTGCAAGTCCAATGACTGACCAATCTTCGAAACTTGTCAAGAGTCTCTTGCCAAAACCTTTTGGGGAGAGAACGAATGGCAAGAGGGATTCCAAGATAGGAAAAAGGAAGCAAACCAATCTGGAAATGAAGAATACCAACAATTCTCCTTTGGATAACCTTAGGAGTATGGAAGAAATAGATGAAGGACTTCCCCTCATTAATGTGCTGCCCAGAAGTTGCCAAGTAACTTTCCAACACACTGCACCAATTGAGAGCCTCCTCAACCTTTGCCCTACCCATCAAGGTCATATCATCTATGAACTGAAGATGAGACTGAGGAGGAATATCATTTCCCCAACTCCAACCTTGAAGCAAGCCACTAGCAACTGAGCACGAATGAGCCTTCCTAGGCCTTCCGCAAGAAGGATGAATAAGTAAGGAGACAGGGGATCTCCTTGCCTAAGGCCTCTAGAAGCATCAAACAAACAAGTGGGCTCACCATTGATAAGCACTAAAAAGGAAGAAGAAGTGACACAACTCCTAACCCATTCAATCCAACCCTCAACAAAGCCAAAAGCTCCAAGAATTTTAAATAGAAAGTTCCATTTAACATGATCATACGCTTTAGCCATGTCCAACTTGATAAACATAGATTTTTCTTTTGAGGATTCCATAGAATGGATGGTCTCAGCAGCAATAACAACCCCATCCATGATCTGTCTACCAGCAACAAAACCCCCCTGCTCCTCAAAGATTAACCCACCAAGCCAAGGTTTTAGCCTTTCCGCAATCAACTTAGTAATAATTTTATACACAACATTACTTAGCGCAATAGGCCTAAAAAGATCCAAATAATTAGCTCCCTCCTTCTTTGGAATAAGAGCTAAAACATTAGCATTCAGAGACTTCAATATTTTTTTATGCATAAAGGATACCTGAACAACCTCTAAGAGGTCCAATTTAACCACTTCCCAGAACTCCTAAAAAAATTCAACTGGGAATCCATCAGGCCAAGGGGCTTTACCTTTCTTCATCTGGAACACAACATTCTCAAGCTCCGACAAGGTGATAGGAGAAAGCAACGATTCATTCATTTCATTAGTCACCAACTGCGGGATACAATCAAGAATCTGTGCTTCATCCTCCTTCACAGGAGGTGAATCCTCAGAGAATAAGGTAGAGAAATATCGAATGCATTCAGTAGAAATAGAAGCGGAAGAGGACAAAGTTTCCCCATCAGACAACAAGACAGAAGAAATAGCATTACCTTGCCTCTGATCTTTAACTGAGTTATGGAAAAAAGAAGTGTTCCTATCACCAGCCTGAAGCCATTCAATACGGGACTTCTGTTTCCAAAAAAAATCTTCTCTTAACTCCCATTCCTCAACCTCTTTTGTTGTAGCAACCTCTAACAAACTCAACTCTTCCGAGAGGCCTTGGTCACGAATCTGTCTAGTAATTAGGTCTAGATTATCCCAAGCTTTCTATTTTTCCTGAAACAAATTACCAAAATGCAGCCTATTCCATCTTTTCAACCTGTATTTAACATACTGGAGCCTCTTTGAGAAAGAGTATATAGCAGTGTCATAAGTTGGCTTCCCAAGATCCCACCAGCCAAGGAGAAAATCATGAAGAGATTCATCCCTGAGCCACATGAGTTGGAACTTAGAGGCTTGTCTAGCACACCGTTGAGGCACTTCAGCCACCAGCTTAATTGGCCAATGGTCAGAACCTCCCATCCAAAATTTTAGAACTAGTCATCCACCTGTTCCCCAACCAAAAACTAGACACCAAAAATCTATCAAGTCTTTCTGAAATAGAAGCATCTCCTGTTCTCCTATTATTCCAAGTAAATAGACCATTGCTCGGCTTGATATCCACAAGATTCAAAGCAGAGATATTGTCCTGAAGCAACAACGTCGAAGCCTCCAGCCTTGCGATACCACCCCGCTTCTCTGCAAGCTTCGTGATAGCATTAAAATCACCTCTAATAATCCAAGGATGGTAAGGAAATAAGCTATGAACTAAATGAATGTTGGACCGCAAGATTTTCTTGCCCTGCAACTCCACAAGCGCATACCCATTGGAGAAGAGAGCAATTTCCCGTGACATAAAACAAGAAGCCACCATGGAAAGGGAGGACTTAAAAGACACCCACCATTAGGGGAAGATCTTTCGTCGGTTCCATAAGCATGCCACCCCTCCAGAAGACCCCTGAGCACCAGTGCATTGGCATTCACCATTCCTCCATAACTTAGGAGCTAAATCCATCATCCCTCCATAGAGAGCTTAGTCTCTTGCAGAAAAAGAACATTAGGCAAATGACACCTAATCAAATCCCAAACAACTTTTTGTCTAGGGCCACTGTTCAAGCCCCGTACATTCCAAGAGGGAACTATCATTTCAAGGGGCATGAAAAATGTGAATCCAAAGTCTTGACTGACCCCGACTCCACCAAAGTCTCCCCTATCATCTTAATCTTTTCCACATCCTTCTTCTTTCCCAACTTAGAAATTTTCTCTGGCCCCCCTTCTTGAGATCTTTTTGCAAAATACCCAACTGAGAGGACAACTTATTATTCTTCTTACCCACCTCTGAACCCACTTTTTCTGCAAGAGGTGAGCCTTATCCACACTATCTTTCACTGCCTCAGCACTACCACCCAGCTCATCCTGAACTCCCATCTGTCGATCTATCACCAAGTCCAAAGTCCCATCAACATGCAGAGCCATAATCACCTCTGAATTAAGCTTTGCCTATCCAGGATCATTCTCGACCTCCTCTAATCATGGCACTCTCGTACCCCCCTCCTGTTGGGAGCATGCATTGCCTCAACCGAAGGATCATGCTGATCAATATCCAAAGTCCCATGATCTAGATCCAAAAATCCTGGGTTCACCTCCTACTGACTAAGATCTTCCAACACCTCGAACCTATTGAAGGTGTCCTCCTGCCTGTCCTTCAAAGTCCTTTTATGTCCTTTATTTCTATTTCGGCCTCTAACGGGAGTAAAACCAGCTTCCCTGCCACCAAAACCCTGAATGGGATCCTTGCCCTTATCCACTCCGGGCGAACTATTTGAATGCTGAGGAGATTGAGTCTCCAAAGGCTTGGCCTTTGGACATCTGCGCTGGAGGTGACCATACTCATGATAGAAACGGCAACGAAAAGGTAGTGTTTCATAATCTAGCTGCTACACCCACAAATATTCTCCTGCACTCACTTCTAAAGAATCTAGCAATGGCTTACTTAAGTCAATTTCCACACAAAACTAGGAAAAAGTCATTACCTTCTTGAATTGTGTTTGTTGTGACGAACCCACAAGTTTCCCCAACTTTGAGGCTAATAAGTACAACACATCCTCGGGCCAACATTCCATAGGAAGCCTTGGAAGATGAACCCAAACTGGAACCCGATTTGGAAGCTCCTCTGCCAGGTTGAAGCCAGCATGCCATGGCTTCATAAATAAGCCCACCTGGTTGTAAAAGTACGGGCCCCCTTCAAAACCCCTATTCTGATCAGCCATGCAGTCAAATGTAACCATGAAATAGTTATTCGCCAAAAGGAAGATCTCCATCTTCCCCTTTGGCATCCATGTCCTTTGAGCCCACATATCCAAGAATTGCAATGAAAATTTCAAACACAAGAATTTGCAATAAAGAGAATGCCAATATCAATCTTCTGCCAGCATCTCTCGGGCTACATTCAGCTACACCTTTCGTCGAGCTCGTCTGAAGCTCGAAAAAAGATTAGGCTCCATTTTTGGGGTAAACCCCAGAAGATTCCCCGTGCAACATATAGGGAAAAATGCCCTAATCTGACATGCAAGCCCACTGGAGCCCCAAGAACAGAAAGAACACCCAAGGGAAAAAGGCACCACACAACCCCACACCTCCTCAGATGAGGGCACACAAAATACCTCATGTCGTAGCACCAAACACCACCAACCCAGCACACAGCCCACTCTCTTCACCCCACACCTAGCCCCACCCACTACCTATCGCAGCCCACCCTCCAGCTCAACCACACCCCACCAGAGCACCCGGCACCCACACACGCCACATCAACACACCAAAACACCTGGCCGCAACCACCAAGCGCTAGGGACAAATGAAAGATGACCGCAAGCAATAGAAGAGACCCAGCCACCAAACGCCTTCCAACGCCACCCACCAAACACTGCATAAACCAAACCCCCTGCATGCAGACAAACGCCCTCCCCTCACGACGCATAGCCAAGAAGAAAACAAGAACGAGCTAGGGCACGGATGCCCTAGCTCGGCATGCAGAGACCAAAGACGCCATCCTCACCTTCCCTGGTGTTGTATGTTATTGCATGTCATTTATTCTTGTTAAATTTTTTAGATATATATTTATTTATCATTTTTGTCTTCTATTACTTAAGTAGGAAGTTTTATTAAGATTTCTTTTGATATTAGCATTATATGTTTCACATCCCAATGCACATTAGATTCCAAGCTACGTCGTATTTTTTACATTTTTAATCATAGAACCAATACCATTATTTCTATTTACATTCCTACATTTAATTCTTGTAAATTATCAATTTTTTATTTTTACATTTTTAATCATAGAACCAATACCATTATTTCTATTTGCATTCCTACATTTAATTCTTGTAAATTATCAATTATCAATCTTAACTGACATTCTTTAATCAGTCTTTCAAAAAATGTCGATTAAAACTAAATTTACTATTATCAACACATATCATGTAAATATAAAAATAAAATTCCTATGAAAAGATAATTATTTTTATAAAAATTAATACAAATAATTAAATTATGTATCTATTGACATCTCAATAATTTTCTACAAAACCTTTTAAATCAATTTACCGGC
The DNA here is from genome assembly GCA_007258455.2 of Sequoia sempervirens. Lineage (NCBI taxonomy): Eukaryota > Viridiplantae > Streptophyta > Pinopsida > Cupressales > Cupressaceae > Sequoia > Sequoia sempervirens. The sequence continues at coordinate 469,157,504 of VDFB02047230.1, forward strand.
AAATTAAATATAAGTTTGACTTACATATAATGATGGCTCCTATGCCGTTTCAAACATTCATTTGACTTTCTTCTCAATAAAAAAAAATAATAAATTAAAGGGTCCAACAAAACCAACATAATTTTTCTCATAATCGTTTTCTTCATCCAAATGTCAAATGGACATAATTTCAAGGATTCATAATTTATTTGTTTTGAATTAGTAGGTACTCTTCCTTTCATATTGACTTGGCTATTTTTATGTGTTCAATTTTTTTAATTATTTATCTAAATAAATAAAACAAAAACATACGGATATACAAATCAATTTAATGTAAATTAAAACAAATAGTAAAACTAATTTAACCATAAGACTATGTTTCCATACATATATATAGGTTTGACAATCTATTGAGGTACTTAAAAGGAAATCTACATGGAGATTTTATAAAAATAAAATATTTTTAACATGCATGAACAATGAGATTAAAGATTAAGTGTCAAATTAAAATTGAGTAAAAGATTAATAGATAATTAATGTCACAAATAATTATAATAATAAAATAATATATTTCATATATTATACAATTGAAGTTAGAAATTTTATAATGGTTGTCTTTTAATCTTATTATTATAAATTTTAAATATCTAGAAATTTTATAATGGTTGTCTTTTAATCTTATTATTATGAATTTTAAATATTTCAAATTTTTTTTGGATATAAGGTGTTCAATTTTATTATATTACAATATATTCAATAATAAAAATTATAAATTATATATATATTTTTTATATATTTTGGATTTATTATGATTTGGGTATTTTATTTAATTAAAAATGTATAGATGATATGATTATTTATTGAAAATGCCATATAATTTGAATTTTATTTATTTTGATTTGCACTCACTTTCAATGTCAAATTTTGACCCTCAAATTCATCCATCTCTCACTTTGGATCAAATTTGTGAATGCACAAATGACCTTGGTTAGATGTATAGATGAAGAAATAAACCTTAAGCTTTTAGTTTTCAAATTCAATTTTAGGGCTAACTTAAGCCTTTTGACTAATCATATAACCAACTTGAAGTGCAGAATGTTCATTTAAGACTCTGAGTTATATTTAAAGAAGTAGCCCTAATTCATTTTAGGCACCCAGGATCTAGATCTCGGGTTGTATTCTTACTTGCACAACTATTAAGGAGCATTTATCACATATCTACATCCATTCATTACATACGACATCCACTACATGTTTGCTTGTTGTTTGACTCAGTATCCATATAGGCTATGACAAAAGGGAGATGTTATCATTGTCATGTGTAAACTCTCAAACACATCAAATTAGTTTTTAGGTTAGAGTAGATTCATAAATCCAAGACAAGACAAAGTAAAAGCAAACCTCCGAAGATTTACATAAATCACATCTACACATGGATATTAGATATGCGCCATACTTGAGACCCATCCTAATATATGCAATTAATCTCACAATTATAAAAATAATCCATAAGAATAATAATAATAATTTTAAAAATTCTAAAATATTTGTCCAAAAATCACTATTTTTTATGCATTGATGCATTGTATTCACCTATTTATCATAAAATATCTATAATAAATTTCCAATTATATATCATTACTTTTTTAACAATTAATTTGATACATACATTTATCAATCTCAATTATTTTATCTCAAATAATTAAATTATAAATATTCAATATTACATACCATAGATAAAAATGAAATCTAACTTTTGTGGCCAAGTCATTTTCCATCTCCAACCAACCATACCAATTTTGGGGTTTTGATCTCAATTCTCATTAATAATGTAACGTGAATGCCATTAACAATAACAATATTCACGTCCTTGAAAAGAACATCCTGCTTGAATGCAATTAATAATATTTATTTATAGTTAGTCGAGTTTTCCAATGGCACTTCCTATGTAAAAGGAAACTGAAAAAAGTGATTGATTTGCCAATCTTTCTTTCTTTTTAGATTAAACCTTAAACAAATGCGTGGCTTCTTTAGTTTTGATCAATTAAAAAATGGTGAAACAAATATGAAGGAATAGAAGAGTAATGGACCTTGTAAGTTAAAAGGTCATTAAACTTTTAGTATTGACAATAGTATTTTTTTGTTATTAAAGATTGTTTTGGTTTGAGAGATAAACGTGTTTCATTTTTTTTTTCTTTTTAAGATTGTAGGAATTAGGTAGTTTCTTTTATAAACTGCTTGGTAAATGTTTTTTATGTGATTGGTGATGCTAGTGTGACACACCTTCCGATACCATGAGGATGGGGCGAGACTGGACCTCGTGACCTCTTTCCTACAACAAGACGTGTTAGCCAACCGAGGTAGGGCCCCCGCCCCTACTTCAATCTTTGTCTTACTATTGAATGGAGATGCAAATTTACTCATAAATCTTGGGTTAAATGAAGTGCTCAATTTTGGAAATTTAAAGCCAATATTGATGTGCAATTGTGTGAAAAAATTTACATTGCAAGTTGATTGTTGGGCACAGATTGAAATTTACGATGACTCAACCAATTATTTCTCTATTTTTTCAATCTAAAAAAAGCATTAAGCATTTATTTATTTTGGCGCTACATCTTTGCTAAGAAATAATGGTTTGTTGTTTTTAAAGATTTTTCAACCATTTTTGTCACATTTTGAATTGGAAAGAAGTTTTATTTGGAAAGGGATTACAAAAGAATATGATTATTGATATTGTTAGGCATGTTATCTTGCTACATGTCCATCAATGTTTACTAAATCCAATTTTCACTGGGAAGTTGTAATTTCAAGGTTTTACTTTGAAATATTTTTTGGGTTGCTTCTCTATTTATCCAACTACAAGGAAGGATAAAGAAGACCAGAGATATAAAATGTCAATTGGAGCAAATTAAAAGGAAAATTACTAAGCCCCAAAATGATGAAATTAATGTATTACTCTTGTAGCAAACGCAAAGGATGTTCAGATTTATGCCTTACTAGTTTTGGTTTTAGACTACTATTTTTTATAGTTGTTTCTATAAATTTCTACATAGATGTAGATTCTTTGTACTGTTGGAATCAAAATCATGTATATTTTGGCTTAAAAATCTTGTATAATTTGGATTGATTATATGTGTAGTACTTTTTAGTTGCCTTCTTCTTGTATACTTTTTTAGTTTTTGATTGTATTTATTACATGTCATCCTTTTAAACCCCTTAAATTAATCATATGGTGTGTTTTATTTCCCCACAATAATACCTATAATCTACCATTTATAAAGTATTATTGATAATCAACAAAACAAACCACCTTCCAACATGTTGGAATTTCATTTCAATCATACATTTAGATGTTGAATAATATATTCTTAAGAACAATATTATGCTAGCAAATACACCATTTTTATTAGCATCTTAAAGAGATACAATAAAGTTCAATCATTCACAAAGTACCTAACAAAAGCATGATTATATGATGTAATGGTATTTATATTAGTTGTTTGGTGATAAGTATCACATGTGAGTACATGATGCAATCAAGCTCTATTTCTTGCCTCACTAATTTGAACCAATCAAATTTAAAAATTGACACATAAAAATAATAATTAAACCTTCACATATTAAAAATTATTTAAATAGTCACCTTAAATATCATACAATAAAATTGTATACTTATAAATAATATGTAAAATATTCAACTCATTACTTTTCGCTCCTCCAATCAATAGAAAGTTATACCTTCTTGTTGAACGAACAATCCATCCATCCTAGTGAATGAAGGATGACTACCCTTCTTGGGTGGCTAACTCTCTGCCTCCCAACCAGAGGTGTAGGCCGATGGTTCATTAACTGGGCTAGAACGTCGAACCTACCTAAGACAGATATGGTCGGTGGGGTTGGAGATTATATACTAATAAATAACATGTAAAATAAATAAATAAAAACCATTATTTTGATGTAACTTTTAATATATATTAAAATAATTATATAATGAGAAGAATAAGTGATGCAACATGCATGGAGGAGTGAGATGAAAGGAGACATATTAGCTTTGTTTCCTCATCCTTATCCAAAAAGAGATTTGAGGAATAAAACAACTAACTCCTACCCAAAATTAAGCCATGGTGGTTGGGACGGAAACAAAAAGGGTTTGTTAGGGAAAAAACAACAAACAAACCACCCAAAAACAGGGAAAATGGAAGTTTCTAAAAAGGTGTCCTTATCATAATAGAAAACTTGGCTTAAGGCAAAGGCAAAGGCGACCTCTTTATCCCTCAAAATGATGAGAAATTTGGGGTTTTCATGTGGCCCATTTTTAAATAAAGATAGAAAATCATCATTCCACATGGAAGAGAAGAACAAAAAGCAACGAATATTCATAATTTCATCCATTATTCAACCCGATTGGAGGAAGATTTGGAGTCAACTTATTGATAATCAAGGTAAAGCCAAGAAATTTCAAATTATTAAGAGTAATAAGCTAATGTGATTGAATCGAATAATATTTATTAATGATAATAATATGTTGAAAAAAAAGGTGATTTTTTTTTTAATAATAGGTTGAATAAATGTGAGAAATATAAAATTTGATTATATATTATTGTTTATACCTAATTAAATTAGGTCAATAATATTGTATAAGAAGTCAATAAAAATATGGTGGGTTAGTTAAAATTTGGTAATATTGTTGATATAATCAAAGTTGAAATTTTCATTCTTTTGAGTTTATTAAGTCTTGTGATCTTGTATTCTTGGTGGGCCATTGAGCTCGTAAGTTTGGGCTATCTATGTTACAGTAGTGGAATGATGATTCTTTGGGAAAAGGTCCTTCAGATATGGCCTCTTTGACTTGGACCATGCTAAAAATTCTAGTTCACTAACCCAAAAAAATAATATTGTACAAGAAAAATATATTTATATAAAAATTGTAAAAAAGATAAATTATAAATCACAAGAGTTTACTTTATTTTAAAAATTGAAGTTGAATAAGTAAATAGAAAGTTGAATATCGAGATAAAAAGTTGTGTTAATTACTCTTAAGCCTCATGTAGTTTTTATATTGGGTAATATCTGTAATGAAAAGAGTTACACGTCTATAATCCTCATAATGAATAAGATCTCATTGAAAGCTATGTTTTTGCCTTCAAAGATAGTTAACCATACAAAAAATTGTATTAGTCGATAGGCTACATATAGTGTGAGATTTGAGCCTGAAACTAGTCTCGCACCTTCAAACAACTATTGAGTCATTGGAAGACAAGTTTCAGCTGTTGTTTAATGGTAAATCAATTATCGTTTAATGGTAAAATCCCCCAAAATCCCACTTATCATGTAAAATCCAAATAAATATTAATTTTTCAATTGGATGGGAGCATTCTATTTCCATTTGCAATATTTTTTGTCAATTTAATGGTAACTTTTATTTTTCATTTGCATTGCTTTATGTTTTAAATATATTTCAAAAGATAATACCTATTTTTTTTTAGAAAAAAATCTATATTTGTTTAAGTTTATTTCATTCCATTATTTAGCACTTATTATTATTATTAAGAATTTTAGCACTTGTTAATAATTGTTTAATCTAGCCAGATGCAACTAGAATTTGTAGCACATGGCATCCATACACACCCATGCATAAACGCATACTCTTTAACATATTAACATTCATAGAGTTTTATATCAGTGTAATCCTTGCACCTCCTTTAGGTGCTTGAGTTCTAGTAATACACGTTGACTCTTTACAAAACTGATCAAAGTATACAACAATTAGCCAAAAAAAAACATACTTTTACCAAGAAATTTTTTGTGCCACTTCTTTAAAAATTATTTTTTCTTTTTTCACCTTAAAATAGAGAATGATTATTAAAATTTCTATTATATCCAATCTCTCAATTTAACTTGGATGTATTACCTATTTAAAATTGTTTAATCATTTTCATGTAGATGTATCTATTTAATAAACTAGACTTAATTTTACTCACATTTAAATTTATATCAAAATATTTGTGTTAATGTTAGCTTGTGTTATCTTTATGACTTTTTAAACCCAATTTCAATCATAATTCAATTTTTGTTTTAATAGTTATTTGGTGTGCTTTACTTCAAACTTATTTTAGTTTATGGTGGATTTTATATCCACATCAAATCCATTTTCCAATTGCAACTTGTTATTGATCATTTTTCTTACATTTTCTTTGATCACATTATGGACTTCATATTGATTTTAAATAGATTTTACATGTACATTAGATCCATATTTATATTAGGGTTTATCTTAGTCTAATTTTCTTTAATTATAATCAAATTTAATCGTACATTTAATCAAGTTTTACATTATCATTAGGTCTAAGAAATTTTACATGTACATTAGATCCATATTTATATTAGGGTTTATCTTAGTCTAATTTTCTTTAATTATAATCAAATTTAATCGTACATTTAATCAAGTTTTACATTATCATTAGGTCTAAGAAATTTTACATGTACATTAGATCCATATTTATATTAGGGTTTATCTTAGTCTAATTTTCTTTAATTATAATCAAATTTAATCGTACATTTAATCAAGTTTTACATTATCATTAGGTCTAAGAAATTATCAAACCCAAAAATTTCTAGTTTGACATTTTCATCCTTCAATTATCACAATTATCGCAATTATTTAATATAATTTATCACAAATGTTACATAGGAAATCGTTAGTGGCTATAAGTCATAATTTGGTTATTTTAAAAATTTATCCCCCCATATTTGGCTAGTTTTAGCGCATGGTTGTCATTGGATTAGCAATATCATTACATGTGAGTGCATAATGGGTTAATTAATATTGGATAAAATTACATAAATATATTTCTAGGTATTTAGGGTAGAGAAGCTAATTATATTAATATTTTTCTTAGATATTGGGAGTAAGGATGTGGAATGAGTTGGGGGTTGGGTCTAGGGGATAGGAACTTGGACACAAATATATTAATTTATCTCTTTACTTTTGACTTTCACGAGGTCAAAAAGAAGAATTGATTATGTTATTTATATAGAGATTGCATACATAATTATTTAATCATAAGTGGTTGAAATGGTGAAGGTGTTTGTACACCATAGATGATACACATTTAATTCAAAAAGAGGGATCTAACCTATGTATGCTTTGAAGGATAATATATAAGGTAAATAAAAAGAATCTTCTTGTGGGTATTGCCACTTAAGGATTGTTTGCATTAAAATCATGTCTAATTTAGCAATGATAAGAAAAAATATTTACCTTTTTCACTATTTTAATTTTTTTGAGAGGTTAATAAATATTTTATTTAAATGATTGCAACATGCTAACACTAAAGAGGAATTTTCAATTTTGATAGGCATATATGAGATGAGTGAAATATTATATTTCTAGTTTCTTGTGGTTTGCCCTATTCACAAGTATTTATTTATTTTATCAATCCAAATATGTAAAGGAAGGAAGATTAGGTATTCACATCAAATAGTTATTTTTAAATTATATTTTTTATTCTAGGATTTTGTATCATATCGATGTAGTATAAAATTATTTTTAATGTATTTTATTTACATAATCTCCTATTAAATTCATTCAAAAAAATTATTTAGAGATTGGTGTGATGATGGTGGAAATGAAATATTCAATTACATGTATGAGGGGTATATATAAATAGAGGTATAAAAATATCATTAAAAATATGTATCTAAGATATATGGTAAAAAGTGGGGACATCTCCATAGGGAAGGGAGTATAAAAATTCAAGATGTAGAGGTTGAAATAAAATTAGAGGTATTATTTAAGATTTCATCAAATCATGTGATATAAAATAAGTTTACTAAGTGAATCCCTTTGGATTTTTAGGTTGATAAAAGTGTCCAATTCATCCATATTCGATAAGTTTTTGTGTGCCCCATTTTCTTTCAGATCTTCTGGTGGACCTAATATATGTTTAGGTTGTCACATAGAATATTGTGTTTTAGGTGTTATTGGAATTAACACCTTAAAGAGTTTCCTCTTTGGCCTTTTATCCTTCTTCCAAAGTTTAATATCATCTTATTTCTTGATTAAATCTAATATGGCATCTAGATTACTTTAGTCTTTTATTAGTAGCCACAAGTGATCCAACATCATGACATGTGGCATGGCATGATGTAACTATTTAGGTTTTTGTGTCAGTTAGTCATGTTCCCTTGGCTTATGTCTCCAATTGGCACTTATCTAGTCTAGTTTGATTTATATTCTTATCATGCTAGATTGTTTAGTTAGCTCAACCTATTATGCATGTCTAGATTTAGTTAACTCCACCTATAATAGATTTCTACCTTTAGTTACTTTCCACCTTTCATATATTACCTTGTTGTGTATAAGAACATTCTTATATATGCTTTGTAACAATGAAGGTGAAGTTCTATTCAAATTGATCAATAATATTGCTCTATTATTTTCTTTGTGCCTCTTATTTTCTTTTGCATAATTCTACTTGTGGAAGTATGTTGGTTTGATGGTTCCTAAATCTATGAAACACTCAATTATTGCAATATAGTATCATAGTTTTGAATCTACAGGCCTCATCTCATTTTATTCAGAGTTGTTATCAATATTTTTAGGAACATCCTGGCAAAAGAATAGACCTCTTTGTTGAGTCTAGAAGGCCTAAATTAGCTAAGAAGGGCTATAAAATTGCTAGGGTTTTTTTTTTTTTGGAAGGTATTCCCCCCTTTCTCATATGTACCAATTACAGAAGCATCATATTTTTTTTCATCATCAAATGCATCATTTTGTGTAATAAAAAATTGGTTGACATAAAATATTTAGTACTAAACATGCATACATGTTATTTTCTTCATAATGTTAATGTGATAAAACTATGCCTATTTGAGATAAAATATACAAAGATAATAGAAATCTACCTACTCAACGTCAAAATTGGCCATTAATGGAATCTTGGGTCATTCAAGGGTACATAGGAATAAACAATATATAATGGTGAGAGTGTCAGGGTTCAAGAATCAAGGATAGCACAAGACTCATACCATTGGTTGGGAGACAGAGAGTTAGGGTTTGAGAAAGAGGTATGCTAGTAGGAAGAAGTTGGATACTCTAATGGGAATAAAGGAGAAGGGTAGGGGAAGGATGGAAGGTATGTGTAGATGGATAAGTTTGATGACCCAATGAGAGCAAGAGAAATTGGAGGTTAGAGGAAAGGAATGTTGGTAAGAAAAATTTTAAAACCCCAATAAGGAAAAAGGAAGGAGTGGAATTCAATGAAAAGGTATGATGGGATGGAAAAGTCCAAAACTTTGACAAAAAGTGAGCACATACATGATTTTGGACACAAAACCCATTATACTTAGAGAAACTTAGATCAAAATGGCTAGAATCAATCATGCTTAGTTTATTAAAAATAAAGGGAAAAGGACTATCAATTCCAAGCATGAATTTATTGAAAAGGGGACATTACATGAGATTAAGTAAACTTAGTTGAAAACTATATTTAAAATATTTATGAGTGTAATGGTGAAATTTGTAAATCCATGTTATTTTTCATTTATTTTTGTGCCCACCTAAGTGGAATTTCCTTATTAGTACAATTACATATTGACAAGTGACACACTCTTGTGCTACATTTGGCTCATGATCAGATTTATTCCCTCCTCCATTTACTCTCATGTATACTTATTCTCACTTATTCATCATTCACCCCTTATTTTATACCACACTTACATTCACCTCAATACTTTTTCTCCTTACTTCAAGATCGTCATTCATTACCTAGTTTCATTTCCACTCCACTCAAGACCAATCTTATAATGCATGAGAATTAACCTAGAATTCAAATTTCAAAATTTAATTTCCACCTTTCTTACTCATTTCTATTAGCCGTTGTGAGACAACCTAACACAATTTGCAACATGTTATTCTATAATATTTATTTTTAAAGACATTAAATATGTCATTAATTCATATGTTTGACTTTGGAAATAAAAGGAACATGCAAAGCACATTTCAATTTTTTGAGGGGCAATCAAAGTGGTTTTGATTAATTGGTAAGACTACTTGGTTCTCATGTTGAAGATGAAGGTTTAATTATCCCCAAGATCATCTTAGCATTGAAAGGGTATACCAAACTGGCATCATTGTTCTACTAATAGTGTGTGGTATACCCACAATTGATGAATGTAGAAAGCAAGAAGGACTAAGGAGTAGTTTCCCTATAGAAAGAGATCAAAGGAGAAATGTTCAAGGCATATGAGTGAAGGATGGAGATAGTCAAAGTGGATTGCATGCAAGAGGAGGAAGAAGGAAACAAGGAGAGGTGCTCAAGTTGCAAGAGAATTATAGTAGGTGAGTGCAAGAAGAAGTGGCATTCAATTCCTAAGGCCACTATAGGAGGAAAAATAAGTTGAGATAAAAGGAGAAGCATTCAAGCCATAGGAGCACCATAAGACCTAGATCAGTGAGAGCTTAAAATCTAATTACAATAGTATCCCTAATTGTTAAAGTATTAATTAAAATGGTAACCCTATAAAATGAACTTTATGGTAAGTGGGCCCCACATTAAACCTTCATAATTCAAGGGTTGGGACCCCAATAGAAACACCCACTAACTAACCTAAAAAGACACTATGAGGGATAAAATTAGAATTTGCATCATCTCCATATAGACCACCTACATGCTTGCATATGTTGTCTTCAAATATTCACTGAGAACCACAAAGCCAATTAGCCCAAGGGTCTAACATAGGAGAAGTTAACCCTAGAGATCTAGTGGATTTCCCTAATGCATTTTTAAACACCATAGTCCTTACAAGTTATTTATATATCAAAGATCAAAGCTAGTACAATTTAGCAATACTCATTTTAACAATTCAAAACCATGTATCATAGACCAATTTTGAGATGATTAGGATCAAACCCACAATGCTCAAGATTAAATGTCAAAGTTTTCTAGGTTTGGACAAAGTTTGAGACATCAGGCATATCAACAGTAATAAATCTATCTACCATAACAAATGTTTCTAACATGATACCAACATATATTATTCATTGTTCCTAAAATTAAATACCTAATTCCTCTCATTTTTTTACTCCTCATTTATAAATCCAACTCTAAAATTAATCTAAACTAGTTATACTTAACTGTTCACATTTATTTAATTAGACTAAATCATTTTGAAATACAATTTTATTTCCTTAAAATGTGATATTACTTGAGAATGTTTCAAGTCACCACTACAAGTACATGAGAATCTGAACTTTGACTGTTTATGTTTTTAAAACTAACGGACACCATAAATTATACAATTTTAAGCTTTTCACTTGATTAGACAATTTTGGCGGATAGTTTCTCCCTACTCATAATAACTTAATCAAAAGACGACTTCCAATTTAAATTTATACTTACTCATCATATTCTAAATCGCTCTAAAAATACACATATCCTATACCCATATAATCCAATTGTTTCTACATAAAAAATTGTAATAAAATATTGTCAAATCCAAGAATCCCAAAACAATATTTTTATCTCTTTGGAAATTTAAAAACTCATAAACATACAAAATCTAGCAAATCTTGGTTAGGTCAAAGTCAGCAAATCTGATTTTATTTAAAGCTCTAAAATCATGTGAAATCATGAGTAATTATCACCTCCACCATGCTCTAATGAGTTAAGTTGCATGTTGCATGAACATTAAATACAGAGCTCATCAATTGCCCACAGTTTGAACAGATGATGTGATATTTATTACTAGAAAATTCTTATGTAATTAAAACCTAGGACCGAAAGTTACTACAGTTTACCGGGCGTGCAAATCGCGTGCGGCGGGGTAACAAATGTTACCGGGGTGAAAAGGCGAAGCGCTTTTTTAATTAAAGTGCGGACAAATTTACCCGCGGGGAAAAAGAGGCCTGCCATGACACGTGGAACACTTTTTCTATGGCCCACCACTACGCATGAAGATTGCACTCAATAAAGTATGATTTTACGGATTAATATGTGCAATAAATTAATAAATTAAAGCAAGATTATTTTATCTAGTGGATTTATTGTGGGGGGAATCTTTTGTCCCAAACAAAGACAAGTCGTATGGTTATAATCATACCAAAGTCCACAATATGATTAGACTTTGCTGTCCTTTTTGTGTAATCCCTTGTCAACTTTGAGGGTAAAGTTGGAGGGGACTTCAAATGCCTACCTACATAGCTTTTGGAGGGTCACTTCATGTTTGATCTTCTATTGTATAAAAGACAAGACATAAAATGTTAGGAGACATGTTTGTGTGCTAGTGGAGGTCCAAATGGTGGACAATGTAAATCAATGTATAGGGTTTCTATTGGTGTCATGGACAAAAGAATCTTAGGTCATAAAGTTTGGTAGTTTAAATTAGGTATTAGGGTTTATAATAGTTTGCAGTCTAGATCAATATATAGGGTTTCTAATAGATACAAGAATCTTAGGTTATAAAGGTTGGTTATCTGAATAGTGTTCAAATGTAGAATGTTTTCTAGTCAAAATCAATGTCTAGGGTTTCTATTGATGTTTGGACACAAGAATCTTAGGTTTAAAGTTTGATTGCTTTGTCTCTTATCAAGGAGAAAAGTGCATACTTCATATTTTTGTATGTTTGTTGTATTCATTTTATCTTTATTGATAGTTGTCTTACTTTAGTGTTCAATGTATAGGCTTTCTATTGGTGTCATGGAAAAAAGAATCTTGGGTCATAAAGTTTGGTAGTTTAAACTAGGTGTTAAGGTTTATGATTTTTAGCAATATAGATCAATGTATAGGATTTTTATTGGTGGCATGGACAAAAGAATCTTAGGTTATAAAGTTTGGTTGTCTGGATAGTGTTCAAATGTAGAATGTTTTCTAGTCAAAACCAATGTCTAGGGTTTCTATTGGTGTTTGGACACAATAATCTTAGGCATAAAGTTTGATTGCTTTGTCTTTATAAAGGAGAAAAGTGCATACTTCATATTTTTGTATGTTTGTTGTATTCATTTTATCTTTATTGGTGATTGTGCTAAAATTTAGTGTTCAATTTGAGAGATTATAGTATACAAGTTAATTAAACCTATCCCTTTTCTATTCTTTTACCTAATTCACCCTTTACAGCCATGGCATGTGAGATAGTATCAAATTCTTCAAAAGTCAAAGGTGCTTTTGGAATTCTCCTTATATTTTAGTGGGTATATAGTATCTCACAACATCTCTTTCTTCTTGAAGAGGATCATACCATTGTCATCAAGAAATTAAATTTTTAAGTGCTCATAAAGACTATGGGATCCATGTGAAGTTGGTTAACATTGTACCCATGAGGGAATATTGTCTCTTATTTTTGTTAATGGTGAAGGTATTAGAAAAATAGCTTAGTAACTTTATCACTATTTCTAATCTAGTTTAGTCTAGCTCACACCTAAGTTCCATTGCCTTAATATTTTTCTACTTATCTAATTTAATATTCTATTAGGGATACTGCATTTATATAGTCAAATTAGTAGGTGTGGAGGCTAGTAGAGAGTGACCTTTGTCTAATTAACCGTGTATGGTTCTTTTCATTATCTTTCATTTTCAAGTAGTATTTCAAAATAGGATCCAAGGAAGGTATACCAATAAATAATATTTTCTTCCCATCAATAGATCCATCCTCCTTCAAATGCATCAAACCAAGGTTCAATTTTCCAAATGGATATGAGAGAAACAACACAATCTATATAGAGGTGGGAGCTATCAACCTTGAAAAGAAGGGTTCTAGGAAGGTTAAGATGATTACTTAGGAAAATGGATATGAGAACATGGAGGTGGTTAAAGAGAGTAATTGAGAAATCAAGTTAGACAAGATGACAAGTGGAAGAGAGTTCATAATTCTCATGTTTGTTGAGTTTCTAGATTATATTATTTCTATAGTTGTTCCATGTGAACTAGTGTGGAGAATGAATTTTCATTTCCCATGGATAGGTAAATATGCCCAAAGGGCTGCGCCAAAGAGTTTAACCATCAAAATTTATATTGGAAGAGTTTGGAGCCATAGTTGCAACTATGATTAGAATAATGTTCAATGAGTTGAAGTCTCCCCTAACCATCTAATATGATACGGGAAGGTTGAATATCATCCATTCTCAAAGAAGGGTTCTCTCACTAGGCTTGTTAGAGGCCTATATAAAGGAGAACCTAGCTAGGTAAGCATAAATGAGAATTAAATTGCATACTTAATAGTTAGAAGGATTGGATCTTGAGTTGATTACACACTTAGCGAGCAAATGCATGAACTCAATATAACTCAACTACTTACTGAAATGTTATTAGGGAAAATAAAGTAGGCTTCTTTCTAGATGCTATGAAAAGTTAGGTTTATTTTAAGAGCATTGACTTTGATTTGTTGGATGAAAAGTATATTGGATAATCTTGAGGAAACAAAAATTGACTTGGTATTTTTTGGTAAGAATTGACATACCCTCACATTCATAAGTGGGTCAAGGTTCCTAGTCAACTTTGTAACCTCCCTTTTAATCAAGTTCTCCTATGTCATATTATCTCTTATACCACTATCTTTGTCATAGATTCACATACACATTATTCATGATAATCTATTCTTTTATAAATATATTTACACATATAAATACCAAAATAAAAATAAACTACACATGGCATAATTTCCAAGGTATAAAGTGGATGTCCCATTTTATGAGGACACACAACAACAATAAATATTTAAATCACTCAAAGATTAAGACTTGCAAGGTGGATGACACCTAATCCCAAAAAACCAAATCCTCATATGAGTAAAGGATATTATATTTCTTGTCTAATGTGATTCATTGACTATCCTAGTAGACAAAAAGTGGTCACAAAAAGGGAATTGACATACAAACCTATCCTAGAAAGGGTTTGAGCCTTGCTATATTGATATAAAACTAATACCATAAAGGTTGAATTGTCCAATTGGCTATGAGAGGTAGTGTAAGCACCTTAGTGGTTGTTGAGTTCCTTATGTCTCTTTAGATCATACATTTAAGCCATTTACCAAAATTATGTATTTGTAAGAGAGAGGTTGTGGGGGAGGGTGGTAAAGTGGGATTAGTGCATGCACTCCAAGTGAATAAGAAAATTGGAATCATGTAAACATGTACATCCCAATCCATGATTCATCTCCTCAAATATGCAAACTATAAGAGATGCTTAATCCAACCTTAGCTAAAAATCCAAAGGTTATGATAACCAACATCAATAACTAATCACGTGTTTGCTTTTATAAAATAATTAAGGTTGTGTCTAATTTCTGGTAAAGAGATCACTAGTGTGATTGCATCCTTTGGGTGTATGCCTTTCAATATTTTTGAGATATGGTGTTACATTTTATGGATATTCATGGTGGTCACTAAATCTATATCGAATTTTTTTGTTTACAAAAATTGAGCTTGAATATATGTCTTAGATAGAGGAAAAGATTGAGACTACTTGGGAGTCTACCTCAATTAGGCATTTGTTTAGTATGTTTTGGCCCTACAATAATCAATATAAGTTTGAAGTGTGAACTTAGCATATTGTACTCTATGCTAAGGTGTTCCCATCAAGCTTGAGTGCTCATGCCCTTGTATTGTTTATTCATTTTCTCATGCTTCTATCAATTCCATCAAGAATTCACCTAATGCTTTCATGAAACACTTCCATTACACTATTGATCCTAAGATACCCATCACTCAAATCATGCAATGAAAACAAAAGGAACAAGAGCTAATTAATGTTATATTTTAAGATTTCAAGCTTTGGCTACTACTAGGAGATCTCTATAAGGGATGATGAAATTAAACATATATTTATGGATGACTTATTTCTAATCTTTGAAAGCCAAGTGTTTTCCATGCCTCTTCATTCATTTTTAGATTCATATACTACTTTGTGTAAATGAATATTTATAGCACTTCCCCCTTTTTCCATGAATAAAAATCATTGTCTCACTCATAAAATAGAAAAAATGAAGATATACTTGATAATCACAATATAATTTCTAAATAATAAACAACTATATTTTGACATTCAAATTTAATTAAATATATTTTTATTTTATTATTTTCAAAATTCTAATTTTTATTTCACAATCTATCTCCACT
Source organism: Sequoia sempervirens (assembly GCA_007258455.2). Lineage (NCBI taxonomy): Eukaryota > Viridiplantae > Streptophyta > Pinopsida > Cupressales > Cupressaceae > Sequoia > Sequoia sempervirens. The sequence goes on from VDFB02047230.1 coordinate 469,173,594, forward strand.
CTTAATTAAATTAATTAATTATCATATAAACATAAGTTTGATTAAGATTTATAAAATAGTGCACTATCTTCTTTAGGATTAGAACAAACTCCAATTTTAAAATACAAAATAAACTAAACCACAATAATATCACCATTCATTTTGTAAGCTATAAAATGTCTTTTAGTGAGGATGGTAGCAAGTGTAAATAAACAATATAATTATTAAGAGTACCAAACAGCTTTGGGACCTTGGTATTCCCCTTCCTACTCAAATATATACAACAATTCACATATGACAACGAGAAATATTCATATAATGGGAATATATTAATTAAGTATATACTTACATGGAATTTTTAATGACTTCTCTAAAAAAAGTCTTCATGTTAATAATTTAGTCACTTCACCTTAGAGTTTGGTAACCCAAGTGTATTTTAATTAATTATTTAATATTAAAATATGGTTTAATATGCAATATTCCAAATATCTATTAGTTATGAAAAAAACAATTTTATTGAGAGCACTCCTTTCCTTTTTATATATATTATAATATTGATGCCAAACATTTGTTCGTTAAAAACACAATTTCCTAGTTCGTATTCATCAATCAACTTCAAAAGAAAATTAAAGGAAATCTTTAATGGAGTAATGCTCCTACTTTTTAATATAACTAATGGAAAGCTACGACACAAACACATTGATTAAGAAAGCTCACCTAATATAGTTAGTGAAGGAGGTGCTCTTGAAATAGACATCGCCATTATCATGTGAAGTCAAGGGCGAATTATTATAGCAAATTTGTAATATAAAAATAGATAAATTATTTTATCCACAAGTTTAATTAATGGGATCTTTTACTCTAGAATTAACTTAATATGGTGAAGGTTGTATCTTTCTACTACATATAGAGGTAGAGGTGTCACGTGTAGTTTGTTGCACAGACGGTTGTCGTTGCATCAAAATATCAACCTGATAATGTTCGATATAACTATCAGAGTTAATGAATCCACAAGAGGTAGTTAAGCCATGTGACAAACCCTAGCATTGCGCTGCACAACACAAAGAGACTAAGGGTGCACACCTTGCAACAATCCCCCCCCAACACAAGCAAGGGGTTCAAACACGTGACCCAGACTTTGATACCAATTGTTGCATAGACAATTGTCGTTGCACCAAAAGATCGACCTATTAATGCCTAATACAACTGGCAAAGTTAATGAATCCATGAGAGGTGGTTAAGCCATGTCACAGACCTGAGCGTTGTGTTGCACAACACAAGGAGACCAAGGGCACACCTTGCAACATAGTCATGATCTCATCTTTTAAAATTTTGCAATGTATTATCTATAATGAAAATTTGTTGTTTAGATTGGGTGGTATCATAGGTACCAGTGGGGGTTTATCTTAAATAGATTGAACAATAAAACTTCTTCAATGATGTTTGAACTCCACAAAATATTTGTAACATTTAGAAAGAATTTTTGGAAAATTGTACAATGTCTAAGTGATAAAGTTGTATTTGTTTGAGTGTGAGACAATAATGGAATTTTTCTTAGACGTGTGTCTCATAGTATGTTATTAGTTGTGTGAGCAAGGTTTCTTCACTTGTGACTTTTTTCTTATTTATGGTGTGTTGTCATCATGTGCTTATGGGTCACTGCATTTGTCTAATTAAATTTTTATTTAATAAGCAAAATGTGATCATTTATGGTTGTTTGGATGAAGACAATCGATGAGGATATGAATTGTAGAAGGAAAAAGTGAAAATGGAAACATCTTTTAAACATTGTGGAAATGGGTCCCAAACTTGAGACATATTGATTTTTGCTTGAAATAACATATTTTTTTAGAAAATTTAATGATTTAATCCTCAAGGGGCTTCATCTAAAGGGTTTTAATTGAAGATGGTTAGATAAGACCCTCTTAGATCAAACCCTTTTGGATAGAATCCCTCTAGTCTTAAATCGTACCCACAATGGAGCCTCCTTCACACCTATCAAAATGTAGACAAAAAAACACTTTTTTTACCTTTTGAGGGATCAAATAAAGTCAATTAGAAATTATATTTTGTAAGTATGTAGCCCTTATTATAAGTTTTCCAAAAAGTAAATTTGAATTTTTTTTTTTTGTATTGAAAATGCAAGTATTACAAATAGAATGCAGTATTAAACTGCAGAAAAAAAAAGGAGAGACATTTATAATATAATTTTTATTTTATATATATCTATTATTTCTTATTAATGTAGGTTTTTCGTCAAACATCAAGGTATTTATTTCACACATGAGGAAAAATAAAAAAATAGAGAAAAAAACTAAAAAATATGTGTGCACTAGGTATTGATGTCTTTGTTTCAGAAATAAAAATAAAAATGAATTTCAATACATACAAAACAAGTTATGCATTACAGCATACACCTATGTCCAAATTATAATTACTTTGACTTCAAAAATTAATTAAAAAAATGCAACCAAAAATTATGAAAAAATATCCATACACTAGATTTGATGTTACAAATCTATATTTTAAAAATTATAATTTATCCTTTCAATAAAAAAAAGTACTTTACGACATAAACTTCACTTTTAAAAAATATTGTTTACTATAAAAACAAGTTATTAAAAGTTACATAAAAATAATCACAATTTATTTTTATTTTTTAAAATATATTTTTTGAATCTACGCAAAAAACCTCACAAATCACTAGTTCCCATCATCCCTAATTTATTAATGGTTTAGTTGCTATAAGTTTCATAAAGTGAAAATTTGGTGAAAATGTTGATTTCAATGTCCTACTTTGACCAAAAAGTGGGACATAGTATTGTGGAAATGGGTGTATACAATCATATTAAAGTGAGTATTATAAATGTAGTAACATCAAAGGGTGGTAAAATACTATGGACTAAAGTAAAGCCCAAATTTTTGGGCTTTGAAATGATAGGTGTGGAATAAACTATATGATTAAAGATAGTTTACTCTCTAATTTTATCATAACTAATCATGGTCATGTTTAAATTAAAATTTTACCTTCTTATTTTTTCATTTATCCTTTAGGGCTTTATTTGGATGCAAAGATGTCATTTGCATCCTCATTTCCTTTAAGGATAAGTACTCCTTTGCATCTTCAAATGGCTCAATCTACTTAAAGTGATGTTGCCACAAATATTGTTATTACTCCTATTGTTGAAAATGAGGTTGAAGATTATGATCATGAAGCACATTTGAAATAATAATAATTTGTACATAAGCTCACTAGTTTAGCTAAGGTAGATAGTCCTAAAATTTAGTTCAATATTTTCATATTAATTATAAGTGCAAAACCATTTTGGTTGCAAGTACTTCAAGAAATTAGAGTTAAAGATCTTCCTAGTTCTTTTAATTGTGTGACCTCTTCACAATTTCCCCCTAATTTTATTCCCAAATATTTCATACCTTTGGATGTCATTCATCTTTCCATTTTACATCCACACCTTCCTCTTCATATCCCAATGTCACTTCACCTATCTTCCATTAGATCTCTACTAGTACTATGTCTATAGATGGTCGTTGTATTCCTTCTACTATTTCCACTCCACCACTATTGTTTCCTCTTCTAGAGTAATCTTTACATGCATCTTGTCATATTTCATCCTATTTCCATATCCCACTTTGTGCCTTCTTTAGTATCTTATTCAACTTAGAACACTATATTCTTTATTTCTTTTCTTTCACCTCTCCTACTACATCTTCCCATAATATGGAGTCATCACATGACAGTGAGGCCTTATATTCTCTTCTCCCTACCCATAAGGTTCTAAAATAGTAGGTTCCAAATCCTAAATCCTTTATTTTCTTTTAAGGAAAAGGTTTTGTCTTTAGTAATGTAAAGAGACTCATCTATAGACTTGGAATTGTTAAAGGTTAATTATGAGAGTGTATAAACTCTCTTTCAATTTGGGCTCAAATTAAACCTAAAAGAGTGTTCTTATACATCTCTAAAATAAGTTAATATTTTAGTCTTGGGATGATTGATCAATATATCATACAACTATACCCAAGTATGCTCTTAAACCCTAAAAACTATCACTAATTTAAGAAAATTCTAGTTGCAATAGACCTTTTTATAGTTGATTTAATACTATACACATGTATCTATAGACAACAAAAATAATGGTTTCTTTGGATACATAATAGAAATTGATAGAGCTTAAACATGATGGAATGATTCACATAAAATGTAATAGTTCAAATCACTTAAAATTTATTCTAGTTTGCATTATTGAATCATAAACAACAATGTATAAAATTATTCATATTCATATAACTGCTAGTGATTAATTTTAATGATTAAAAATTTATGAGGAGGGTCTAAGTCTTCAAGACCAATATCTTATGGAGTCATAAATCCATATTTAATAAACAATAAATTGACATAAAGGTATGATAGGCTATAATCTTACCTACTTAATAATCATTTTCCAAACTCATCAACATTCATGTGCAATAGAGAAGGGACCAATACAAATAATAATTTGTATTAATTAAATTGTTGCAACACTTATCCAATCTCTATTATAATCACACCAAAAAATGTGGTGAATAAAAAAAAGTAAACAATAAGATATCTATCATACCACACTACTTAAAACCTCCCAAAATCTTGACAACTGACCAAGGAGACATATATGCTTACAATTATCAGCTTCTATGGCTACATATTTTCAAGTTTTGAGTGAAAAGATCTAATAGTAGACTAATAAATAGATTTTGAAACCCTAAAAATCTCTAAAAATTAGTTATATGAAAACTCAAGAAGACCAACCGAGTGATCCCACAATACTGGTTTACAATTTTTGGCCAAAATGGACATTGAATTGAATTTTTTTAACTAAATCTTCACTTTTAGGCACTTATAGGGACTAAACTGTGAGGATTTTGAAGATGATACAAACTAGTGATTTGTGAAATTTTGTCTATAGATTCTAAATATATTTTTTTCAATTTTTTTGGAATCAGATCAGGGAAAACTTTAGTGGTGAATCTTTGCCAATTGGAAAATTCTAGAAGTCAACCAAGTCAAAATTGGTGAATTAATCGCACCCAACAGGATGTCCAAATCACCCATATTTTATGAATTATCAGTCCAATGCATGTCCATTCACCAACGATTTTTTTTATGAGGCATATTTAAGCAACAAATTTGCCATAACAAACTACGCATTTCAAATGGACCGATTAATATTTTCACCTAGAATCTTGGAAGCATGTAATAAAACACCTACATATTCACTAATACTATTAAAACAACATTGTATCAAGACCAATTTCGCCAATTAAAATTTACAAATAGTTGCTTGTGAAGACCCATTTCACTAATTAAAATTTATAAATAATTGCTTAAGAGGATCTATTTTGCCAATAATATTAAAAAATAATTACATTTGTTGACACATTTTACCTTGAAAATTACAACGTATCATTGTATAAGCATGCAAGATTCACTAAATTTTTAATATACCATTTAAAAATCCTCCAAAATTCACCAAATATGGAATGATATAAATACAATTGAAACTGTCATTTATTCTTACACATTTTGTGCAGTTCTAAGGTTCTCGATTCAGAAGTCAGCGAAAGCTGAAAATGTAGACTTAAACGTGAGTGATCATTTCTTCATAGTGTTATTAGTTATAAGATTTTTTTATCTCTTTTCCATTCTTGCTTCAATCTTAAAGATGATATTGAGTAGGGAATGGGATCTATTTTCTTTGTCCTTAAACAAGAAGACATTTTTTTCTAGCTTTTATTTGAAGTGAGGGATCAATATGTCGAGGAGCAAGGGTAAGACTCCTCAAGGTAGTGAAGGGACTAGGAGGCCATCAAAACTCTCAAAATGTAGAGGTACTATACAGTCTTACTTTGGAATTGGAAATGCTTCTGATCCATCAGATCAAGATGGAGCTACATCATCAACTCTTCCACCAAATATTAATGAAGAAGGCATTCACAACACCTCATCGCCACCAGAAGGTCAAGATGAGATTGTCATTGAGTTAAATTCATCGAATGAGGATGGAAATACTGTAGAAGATGTTCCAAGGGATACCCTAGTTAGCTAGAATGAGATAATTGACTTGGATCAGGATGATGTTGGTAGCAAGAAAAGAAAAAGAAAATAAAAAATGGGGTGCGAGTGGGAAATGACAAGAAATTTGCAACTTGGTTGGTTGTCAAAGTACTCATTCATTGTACCACTGGGGAAAGAAAATGATGTTGAAAGTGCAATAGAATGCATGTGTACAACTTGTAGTTGGAAGTTTAAACGAGACAAGAAGTTGCAGCTAAAGCTTGACACTATAGAAAACCATATTGGTAAAGTTTATGAAAAGAAAATCATAGACAGAAAGGAACAATCAGTCGTACGATGGAAATCAAAGGAAGAATGTCTTCATGTTAAGTATGTTGTGTACTATGAAGAGCATAAACAAATAATTTCAAAGCTTTCTACATGTCAAGGTACACTTGAGGCTCAATTTGGAAAAGCAATGGAAGGAGCAAATCTATCAAAAACTGTTGAGATGAGTGTTGTTTTCATATTTTTTCCAGAGGGTGTCCTATGACAGACTACCCAAAATATTCTAATTTATTATCTTTTTTGTGTGTTCCTAACTTTCCCTTCTCACATTGGTCAATAAATGTTGGATGGGAATGAGAAAATTGTCTTGCTACAGTGGAAAAGGAAGATTTAAAGGAGAAAGTAAAAGAGTCAAACTTCATTGCATTATCTTTAGATGAAGTTATTGCGGTAGACAATACGTCTTGGGTCTGTATGCATTTGTATATTGTAGAACAACATGTTCACCAACCTCATCTTCTCTGTGTTCATAAAATGAAGGACAATTCAACATCACAAAATCTATTTGAACTAGTCAAGAAATATTTGAATGAAATTGTAGGTATGGATGAGTTGACAATTGCAAAAAAGTTGGTGTGTGTAGGAGTTGATGGAGTTGCAGTGATGCAAGGTCAAAGGAGCGTTGTGTGCACAAATTTACAAACTACTTGTGCACCATACATGCTTGGCATTCACTGCATGGCCCACAAAATGAATTTAACATTCAAAATTGTAAGCAAGTTTCCTATAGTATCAAAAGTTGAAAATCTAGTTCGTGAGATCTACACATACTTCTGTTGAAGTCCCAAACATTTTGCAGAATTTCAAAATTTTGTTGAGGGAATAACACCAGGAAACAAGCTTCTCAAGGATTTCAATACCAAATGCATCTCCCTATGGACCAATGCAACGAGTTCTTTCAGAATATCAATCCTTGATTGGAGTAATGTACGAACATCATAGCACAATAGGCAAGGCTCCTAACCTCTTACATAGGTTAAGCGATATAGAGACACTCTTGACTTTAGCTAGTCTTCTCCCCATGCTAGATGTAATTAACAATCTTGTGAAGAAAGCCCAAGACATGACTATTTATATTAATGAATATGCCAAACTACGTAAACGTACATGTTTGGCCCTCGATCATCTATATCTAGATCTAACGCAAGAAGGCCCAAATTATTTCATGTGGCAAAAAATTACCGATTTGAATAATCCTGATAATTATTTACAATTTAATGCAAGTGGGAACTTATGTATCTGTGTACGTGGATATGAGATACAAATGTACCATTGTAAGACAGTTGGGCACTCTAGTAGAGTAGTTAACGAGGAAGATTTTAATGACATTGTTAAATCTATTAGTGATAATTTGAAGGAAATTGCAAAATATCTTTCCTCAGATATTCATGAAAGATTCCCTCAACATGAAATACTTGAAGCCATGGGTATTGTGTATCCTCAATTTTGGGTAAACTGAGATAACCAAAAATATTTTTATGATAAAGTAAAAATCTTGATCGAACAATTTTTGAAAAGTGTAACATACAATGAGCAAACAATAGAAGGAATTTTAAATGAAGCTAATCTTAGACAACAATGTAAGGATTTTTCAATAGCTATGAGGGCCCAGTATGATTCCATGGGCATGGAGAAGGCCTTTGAACTAGGATCAATAACAAAGGTTTGGACAAACTTAGGTCAAAGTGAAATATTGCGTAGTATGATATCAGAATATTTCAAACTTTTTGATTTATTCAAACAATGATATTGGGGTTGGTGGAGGATGAGAGAGTTTTCAGTTCATTGGTGTTTTTGAAATCAAAGTTAATAAACATACTAGAAAATAATTTGGAAAATTGCTTGAGGATGAAAGGAACTGCTTATAATGTCAAAAAAAATCCTTTTGAAAGGGCACTCACAATCTGGAGGTCCACATGTGAAAGAAGAGGGATTGGGTTGTGCAACACTCCAATTTCAAATGCTAGTACTGGTGGCACTGGCAATGGCACTGGTAGTGGGACAAATGACAGTGACACAATGAATGTTGAATTTGAGATGCAGGCCGAAGAAAATGAAGAGCAAACTCAGAATCAAGATGACTCTTTTACTTTATCTCAAGATGAATGTCAGTTTCAGAACCTTGACTCCATATGGGAAATGAAAGTGAATTAGTAGCTTTTAGGTATTTATACTACACTTCACGAATCAGTTTCCATTGTTCCAAACTATAGTTGATGATATTTTATATTGTATTCCATGAAATTGTGAATCATTGCACTTCATGATATTTTATTTTATATTGCACTTCATGAATCATATTCCAAATTGTAGTTGATGATATTTTATATTATATTCCATGAAATTGTGATATTTTATATTTTATAATGTATTCCATGGTATTGAATTTTCTATGTGATTCTACATCATTTTTAAAGAATAATACTTATCACACTACTTAAAAATTCCTATTGCATTTCCATTCACACAATCTTTGATAAATAATTGAAAGGAATATTAATCCATTCCTTGAATAGAAGCTAATAGTTCAACATCCATAACTTATAAATAACCATTGATTATTTTGAGTCAGATGATAGTGAATACAATACTGCAGAGCAAGATAGGTCGATATTATAATCAAAATTAAAGATATTATAGTGTCTTTTCCTTTTACCTACATTGTAATAATCTAATTCAAAGTTGATCATGTTTTACCTATTCCCGGTCTCTTAAGTCATATCTTATGTCTTTGTGTCTGTTTACTCACCGACCCCTTGAGCCTAGTGTTCCTAGTTGCTACTCATAGAATCCTTGTCTTATGTGGTTCATAAAATTCTTTAATTCTTGTTCTTTCCCTAAGTTTGGGTTTTAATATTCACTCAATATTGTTCATGTTATAAACCTAGGTAGGCGACCCATTTTAAGTCATGTAATAAGTGCACGTGCTTATTAAAATCCTTTGTTATGCTTGGTGGGTCCCATTAACTGCTTCCCATTAGTTCCCCTCCATCCCACGGGATTAAATTAATCAAATTAAGGAGCCGACAAGATAGTGGGCAAGCAACACCTAGACATCCTTTTGGTGGGTCCTACCACTGCTCGAAGGCACCGATGACTAAAGGTGTTCAAATCAATTGTTAATATTTTCTGACGGTTAGATCCAAGAATTTGATTCTAGCCGTTCCCCTTAGTCTAGGTTTGTTAGTCATCCAACATTACCATTGCTTTAATCTTCCTAAGTCAGGAAAAAATATTTCCTAAGTTAAGAATGACTTAAGTCTTAAGTCATTAATCTCAAGGGTCTTTGTCTCATCAACCTAGTTAGGTCCCCTTCTTTAAAACTATCTTTTATGCATGTGAAAATTTTCCAACCGTTAGATTGGATGATTCGATCCTAGTCATTCCCCACCAACCCCATGAGAATAAAATAATACTTTTTAAAATGTTGTAGGGTCAGCAGGATGAATACATGTGTTCCACTGCAGGTGTGGAGCTCGGTCTCCACTCACATACTCGACACCTTAAGATTTTAAATCGACGATCCACATGCAATGTTCAAATTTAATCTCAACCATTCCTCACTCACCCCATGGGAATAAAATAATGTTTGATGAAAAGCAACAGGGTTAGCGGGAGAACGACACGTGGATTTCTTTCGTCACTTGGAAAAGAAGGTGGAGCCCATAGAATGAATGAGTCAACATTCCAGGCTCCAACTAGAAAAATTTCATTGGCCAAAATATAGGTGAACGATGGAAATGAAAATTCAAACCTTGTTGAATCAATCTGAGTCAGCCAAAGTGCCATCTCACAAGGAGATCAATAGATGATATTCAAAATCGAAGATGTGAACATGAGATTCATTCTACTTTGTGCGTGTAAGTAGTAATGGTAGAAAAGAAATCCAGAGCTTCCCAATTTTGACTTCATTGCACATAAAAATTTGGTTTTTTTCCTAATTGAAGATTGCAAATGAGTTTGAAGCATCCAAGAGATCGAGAAGAGCATTCCAGAGTTCAACACAGTTAAAATTAGGGTTTCCTTCAAGCAAAAAAGTTGTAAGTAAAACAAACGCCATTCTCTATGCTTTATCCAAACTGTCTTGAATTAGGGTAAATATTCACTTTCTTTCAGTTGAATTGGTCTGCGTGCTTTTTAGTGCTATATAGTGGTTTGAAATTGCATAAAAGTTGTGAATTTTTATTGAACCTATTGAAATTATATTGTCGAGTCGTGCCCTAGGTTTTGAATAGAAAAAGATAGGTTTTGAATCTCTTTGTGTTGAAACCCTAGATCAGCCTGAACCTACCTTGTTACCAATGGTGCCCAAAGCGCAAGTTCCTGGTTTTGAAACTACATCAAGACCTCTTTCCCAAGACATTATTGATCAATTAAAACCCTCAACCAACAAGAAAGCCGAGGGATTTTCTCTATTTCAAGGTCCTAAGGTTAAAGAAGCATTAGTGGATATACAATACAATATCAATGATGTCAATGTGCCATATACAGGATGGAAAATGTTTCAAAACTAGTTTGGGAACAGAAATCTTGGGGCTCCCATCTACAACCCATGGAGACTGGATATGGGAAAATTAGTAGTTTCGAATATGTACATGGATGTGGACCTGTTGAAAGACATAGTTGTAAGGTATGACCCTGTTTCTAGAGTGATTAGGGCATAGGATGGTGCTAAAATGGTTAAGATAACCAAGGAAGAGATTACAAAGGTTTTCAAGTTGCATGAGTGGAATCAAGACATGATCCCTATTGATCATGACATTTTCAAAAAGGAATATGAGAATACTAAGGTTTTGTTTAGGATAACAATGTTACCCATACACACTGCAAGTACTGGGTTTGGGAAATCTAGGAAATAAATTAAAATTGGCCAAGATGAAAAGGATCCATTCCCTATGAAATACTTTTCCAACTACTTCAAGAAGGAAGTTTACTCATTGTGCCAAATTATTTGTTTTGAACCATCATCTATCTTTCAAGTATGTTACATGTATATGGCTACACATTTACAACATGAAGCTTTCAATGTATTTTATGACTATGCCACATACTTGGCAGAAAACATGCATCAGGGGTTGATTGTATTAATGGCTGGGAAGTATAGGGTTAGATTCTGGTGGTATTCCCTCTTGATGCACATGTTTTTATATAAGGGAGAAAATAATTTTGGTACATACGTGACATTAAAGAAAATGGAGGATAATATTGAGCTACTGACACAATGTTGGACTCAAATTTTGGACAAGGATGATCAAAAATTTGATTATGTAGTGTTTCACAATGTTTTTGCTTCAAAACTAAGGAGGTTCCTAATTCGTGATCCACCAAGGATCCCTAGGGAGATCCATTATTTTTTGAGGCCTTTAGAGTGGAGACCTAATTTGAAAATGAATCACAATTGTGGGGATATAATTTTATACCCTAGTACAACAATCTTCAGGGTCTATGGCACAAATTTGAACCCTTATGCATTTCCTAGAGATGTGCCACTAAGAATTGGATTCATTAAAATTATGAGGCAGTTGGGGGCATCACAAATGTGGCACTTACCAGAGCAGAAAAAGAAAGGTTCATTCTTTCCTAAATGGACAATATTTCTTGATTATGTGATGGCCAAGAGAGGATGGAAAGATTTGTGGAAGGTGTTGGCACCTTACAATCTAAGCACTGTATGCCCAAGGAACCATGAGCTAGAGGGCTTCATCGTTGCCTTGAAGGAAAAGAATAGGAGTGGTTATTTTATTCATAATTTCTATTATCCTGAAGATGTGATCATGAATATTTTTTATATTCATGTCCAAGAAGAGAAGAAGGTAATGTACCTCACCTTCAACAAAATGGTGGAGAAGGCAAGAAAGTTAGACCCTGATTATGACCCCCTACTAAATATTAAGGGTGAATTCAATAAAGTCGTGTATGTTCTTGACAATTTTGAGAATGTAGTGGGTGTCTTGAGGGAAGAACGTGCAATAAATGACAAGTGAAAGGTATTGGCAGTGGAAGAATATCCAGCAAAATAATTGGAGGAAATATCTTCTTATCAGCAACCCAAGAAAATCATAATATACTCTAGGAGGAAGGAGGTAATAAAGAAACAACAAACACTTCCAACCCCTGCTACATCAAAGGGGTCAAGGGCCTCTTCTCCTATGAGATCAATTCCATCCCCTCCCAAGCAAGTTTCACTAGCCATTATTGACCTTGATTCACCTCCAAGAGATTCATCTCCATTAGAGTAACCACCACTGAAGAGGCAAAAAATTGAGGTAATAGGGATTGTTGATTACGAAGAAGATGACACCATGGTTACACCAAAGGAGATACAACAAGGAATTCCTTCTCCCCCAAGAGGGTTTGCATCAAGCATAAGAGAAAGTAACCTCAGATTGAGAAATGTTGACATAATTGGTTTGAATAATGCAGATGATTTGAGGTTGGAAGCCTGCAAGGCATTCATGAAGGATTATTCTTTTATTGAGACAAAAGCATTCAAATATTTTGTGTGGAGGGCTAAGGCTCCAAAATATGTAGAGAATGTGGCAAAAGAGAGGAGACTACATCCAGAACTTCTAGAGGGGATCATTCAAGCGAATGTAAGGAAGGCAATGAGGAAGGAATTTCAAGGCATCACAGTTGAAGAAGGCAGAGCACTTGTGCAGAACAGTGGTTTACTATTGCTGCCTAAATGGGATATTGTTGATTTTGTTGTGCTAGACACAATAAGGAGGAAAATAGGCCATTGTTCCAAATAAAGGAAGAATCCAGATTGGCACTACAAGGGTCAGCATTTAGTGAGGAATGGGATGCCTTAGCCATTTGGTCATTGTCTTTAGGCTCTAGGAAGCCAAGAGTTGTTGAACCAGCTAATTTCAGTGGACAAATGATTATAAGAAGAGTTTCTAATACTCTAGCATAGGAAGTAACTAATATGACAATAAACATTGCCAAATTCACTAAGGCAACAGTGAAAAATGTCACTAGTGATAGGAACAAGTACAAGAGTAAATATAATGAAATCATTAATGAATACAATAAGAGTCAACAAAGGGTTGCAAAGTTGGAGACAAAATTGGCATTGTTTAAACAATAGAGGGAATCATTGAGAATCAAGGCCCATCAAGCTCCAGCAAAGTTGCACCCACTTCTCCAATGGAACATCCTCAATCTCCTCCTCCACTAGAACATTCTTTGGAAATAGTGCCATACAATTTAGGCCAAGAACCAATTGATTAGAGGAGAAGAACATCAGGTGCAACTCCATCAAATGAGCCCACCAGGGAGCAATTATTTATGCAAATTGAGAATTATAAGAAATTGCTTGCATGGGTTAAAGATACAATGTATGAGAATAATTATAAGATTGTTCACACTATTTTGGAGCATTTAAATAAGAATATTTAGGGTAAATTAAATAGTATTCATGCCAATTATTCTTTAATGTTGCCAGAAATAAAGTTGTCTCAAAGAGACAAGGAATTAGCTGCCCCAATCTTGGATAAATGGATTCCTAGATTTGATAACATGAAGCTCATTGCAGTTGGGCCAGCACGTTAGAAGGATAAGTATCCTAAGATTGGCCCAACTTATAGATTTATTAAGGAGATTCAAGAACAAAATTTTCAAGGGTATGTTGCTCCTTTGGAGGTGAAAGTCAAAGGGTTGAAGAAAAAATTTGATGAGAAAATTTGGTATTGTTGTTTGATATCCAACACATATGATGAGGTAAAGCCTCTGCAAGCATGGAAGGACCAAGTGGAAACAAAAATTGCTGCCCAAGCATCACTAATTTGTGAGAGTGTTGGCATTGATGTATTGAAGAACATTCTTGAGAATTTGTCTTTCACCATCAGCTTCCTGGAATATTTTGATAAACAAGCCAATTCAGTGATGGAAAAATATGCTCCCTACAGAAAGAATATGGATGAACTTTTTGGATTTAACTAGCCTTCTGATACAAAATATGAATTATGGAAGAACACATTCATTGATGAATTGGAGTTGTAGACACAGTGATTGGGAACATACTCACATGTGTACTTTTCAGCCAAAATCTTGTTTTGATCCCTTTTTCTTATAAAATGGAATTTAGGGCCATTTGTGTGGGTCTCTTTTTTAATTCTATATCTAAAAAATGCAAATTAAGAATAGAGAGAAAATATATTTTGAGTCTGTATCTTAGGTTTTGAGTCGAGCAAGTAGATTTTGTAAATTGTGTGGATTTCAAGCATGTTTGAATGAATGATGTAAATATTTTGAGTCTATTGTCTCTCCATCTGTAACATTCCATATGATTTATTAATGAAAATTTGATCAATGATCCTTTCATTAATTTTCATTATTGTTTTGCAGTGAAATATGATTTAATTTTGGCTTTGGTTTAATGAATTAGTTAAAATACCTTGATTTAAGCATGAATTCATATAAATAATTAATTAAAATTCTTTGATGGAATCATAGGTTTGTATGGCTAAATTAACATATTATTAATAGTTTTATATTTTAATTGTGTTAAAACTTGAACATGTACTTAGTGATTCATCACTCAACTCAATGCTTAATAACATATTAACAATAGTATTAGTAGCATATACAACAATGAATATCAACAATCATTTAATGTGTATATAGTAGTTGAAACCACTACCAAAAATTTTCTTCAAATGATAAAATAAATAATATAGATAATTGAACATCAACACATTACTAAAGTTTGAATTTGAGATTTTTTATTGATTTTCACATGAAGGAATACATAGAGGCATTGACAATGCAAAATCTTGCTCAAAGAAAACTTTGCACAGAGATGAATTGGAACTTGGAAACTCATTATCAAAAATCAAATCACTGTATCACCTTATCTAGCAACTTCCACTATTCAGGTGGTGGAATTGTCATTTGTTCTAACTAATGTTGTTTGACTTGAAGATTTGTTAACAATTCATGATTGAAATTGGAACCTATCTTGAATTCTTCAGTCAATTTTGCATTCAAGGTTAGTAATGGTTGATGGAATCCAAATAGTTCACCACATCTAGGTTCTAAGGAAACTGGTCCAAATCAATCTTCCTTGCACCCTCCATCTTCTTTCTGAAATAATTGTTTCCAATGAATCGCTCATTTGTGTCAAAAGCCTCTAGCAAACCAAGATCTATGAAGTTCCTTATCTTTTCATCCACCTTCTTCATCTTTTATGTAACCAAATGAATATATTATTTTGTTTCACGCATTCTCAAACACTTTTCAATGATAGATGACGTCATTGAGGTAGCAAGCCGATTAGTAATCCCTTTTGATTTCAAAACATTGTCACTGGCTTTGTAGACTGTTTGTTGAACTGGATTTGCAGATTTCTCTAATGCCAGCACATTTTTTTTGTCCACTAAATATTTGTTGAGCTTCTTATAATGTGGTCTGATAGCATCAATCAATTGAAACATGTCACACAAATGATCAATCCTCTGTATTATTTCATCCCAGATATTTTGTTTCATATGCCTCATTGTTTCTCTACAAAATGCAAATAACTTATTTTGAGAAGAGTTAATTACATTTTTTGCTTCCATCAACTCTACCTCCAATCTTTCATTTATTTTTTTCTCCTTCTCCAATTTTTGTTCCCACTGTGCATTTCCATTCACAAAGCTTAGTCTTAATTTTTTTGAAGTGGATTTTTCCTCATCATATTTCTTGTTGCTCTCATCTAGCCTTTGCTTCAGTTCATTCGCTTCTCTCTTATTTTGTTTATCCTCTTTTCTTGTTGATGTAGAGGCAAATTTTATTATTCTATTTTCTAATTCATTTCTCTTGTCATCTATTGCTTTCCTCTTTGCTTTCTCACTTGCTAGGTCTACCTGTAACTTTTCTATTTGATTATGCAACCTTTTTTTCTCTCTATCTTGCTTTAGCAATGATGTGTACACCAATTCATTGTTCTTCTTTGATACATTAATTTTGTTAGTATTTTTTAGTCCAGAAAAATTCAATTGAATATTGCTCACCTGGAATTCAGATCGAGCCATTTGATTTGTTGGTTTGTTTTGAACTGTGGGAACAAGAATTGTGTACTTCATGATTTCTTTATTTGTGTCAAATGTGGGTAATACCATGGTTGTTGTAGGCTCTGAAGTTACAATAGACACACTCTCCATCAGTTGCTTCTTTTCTTTTTTATTCAAGTGTGATTTCTTTTTAAAATCTTCAATGTAATCAAAACCTGGGGACACAGGAACAATGGAATGCTTGAATGACAAAGGAATAGGAGTACTTGCAATTGCTAATGATGTCGTAACCACACTAATTGGTAGTGGGGGAGTGCTTGGAAATAACTCATTTTTTGTGGATCCACTGGTAGTGTGACTTGGACCTGTCAAAATCCTTTGCCTCTTCTATATGCCTTGATCACCTAGTGTTTGTGTGGTATCTTGTATTTTTGTCCTCTTGTGTGTAATTTGTTATTGTAGCACATGTTGACCACTACTAGTAATACTACCCATACCATCACCACCAATGGTAGTGCCAGTTGCACTAAGCTCTCCACCATGAGTATGTCCTAGTTGTGATTGTATCTGACCATGAGGATGAGGATTTGAAGCTCTAACAAATTGAATTGCTTCAGCTCTACTTGTATGCCCTTGGTCTACTTTATCAGCTCCAAGGCTAGATTTATCAACTGGTTTTTTATGTTGTACATCTATTACTATAGGAATTCCTTGTACTTGGAACCCCAAACCACCACATTCATAACCCATTTTTCAGCTATGGCTACTCCTGAAGTATATGCTTCTTTTGTGGTCTCACACAAACTAGCTTTGACATGGCTTTGTTCTTCCCTATCATCATTAGATTCATCATCAATTTCTTTTTCTCCATGTTCATCGGGATGCTCTATATTCCACAATTTGCTAAACTCACGATCTTCTTCATTATCTACATACTCTGCAAGAGCTCTTGGATCACCTAGCTCCTTCCTCATAGACCAAAAGGCGGTAATTTTTTATTGTGACCATTTTTTACCTGTAACTTCCTTATCTAGAGAATCTAGTATTTTTACTCTACTAGATGGTTTATCATTTTTTTTATAAAATTTTGTATACCTCCTAATTGTCTTTCAATGCAATTCCATAATTTTTGCTAACAATTTGTTCAAAAGAAATACCATTCTCAACAACACTTTTCTTCATTGCTATTTTGACCCCATCCCAAGAATCTTTGTTTCTCAAGTTTTCAAGCAAGGGTTTACTTTGATGTTGAATTCTACTTGCAGCATTCTTATTGGCCACAATCATTGATTTAATGGTGTCACATTGATCATACTACCAGTGACATATAGCATCAAAATTAAAAAAATTCAAAAGATTATGGGCCACACTAAATGATTTTCTCTCAAATGTGAACCCTCCATATAAAAAAGGTAAAGAAGTAAATAAGGCCTTCTTTTGTTGACTAGCAAAGTGTAGTTCATCAGTACTCTGCATCTTCCTTATATATTCCAATGCAAAAACCCTTTCTCTCACACGTATTGGAAGTTTGTATGGTTGTACTCTCGATCCACAAAATCTTAGCATAGTATATTCTTCCATTAAGTACCAATCAACCAATTGTATTTATTTTCCTAGTTGAATGCAATTTCTACATGACATTGGCAATCTATGCATTGGAGTATTTGTAATTGCTTGATGTAATGGAGCCAAAAATTAGTCTACAAAATGACTGTAGTTCATTCGATAATCATGCATCCTTATCTCAGTGGTCCAATCATATACTAGAGCCATTTGATTTTCCTGAACATTACTATAGGGCTGAATTTGAAGCTTGTTGGTCTGAAACATTCCTCTAAATTTGAGTAGAAAAAAATAGCACAAGTAGGTTATGAACCTAAATGTCTTGGTGGGACCTCCTTTAATCATTAAAAATTGTTTATGCATGGATTCTACAATTTGCTCAATATAGTTATATTTGGCATGTGGTCCATATTAGATATTATATGCCATTTCAAGGAGGCTTGCACCCACTTCCAAAATGTTATCCAGTTCGACACAAAATTCTAGCATGGAAATAGTATCCTGAACCCATGGTGTAAAAATATCAAAATCATAAGAAGGCTTATGATCACCTTTCAATTTGTTTCTATCCTGAACTATTTTATTTATGAAAGAATTTTCCTCCATTTATCTAAGTTCTTCTGCATTAATGGATAACAATTCTTCTTTTCTATCTTTATTAACAATTTATCTTTTGTTATCATCATAATTTTGGGCACAGACCATGATAAATTTTGGGCAAGGGAAAACCTCATGTAACATCATGTGCCCTAATCTAGTTAGCCACGGTGCACTAATAATATTAACTTGCATTTGTTTTGCAGTCTTATTCTGAGATGAAAATCTAAGTTCTGAGGTATGCCTACCATAGGTTTCAAGATCATAAATATCATAGAATTCATCAGTGAAACCTAGGGTTTTAAGCAATTTTACATAATGTATATTTTTATCTAACATTGCTCTAGTGGTACTAGTGGTAGACATGCTTATACAATGTGAACTAGAATGAATTTGTTGAAAGTGGAACTGTGGAACCCAGAACAGGGTGTTACACTACAATGAGCAAACTAAAGACTGAAATCTCCCTATGTGTTGACCCTCTCACTTAAAAATAAAATCACTTAGCAGTAGAAAGTGCTTTTTTTTCCAACATTAAAGTGAATGAAACATCTATGTGTTGCTTTAAAACTACACAATTAGTACATGGATAACAACATTTAGAAATGCACAATTAGTACATGGTTGGCAACATTTAAAACAAGTCATTTAGTCGTACATTGCCAGAAAATTCTTAATTGTTGATCTTTGTAAATCTAACGGTTATAGGGTGATTTTAGAGGTTTAAGTTTGCAAGCCTATCTCTCTGTGCATTTTACTTCAGAATGTAACTACAACCATACATCAAATTTTCATCGAATGGTTGAGTAATTTATGAAATAAACAATAAACATGTGTTTTAAAGTTGTTTTAAACTTTAGTACGCTAGGATTGACATCAAGGTTAAGGGACCGGTAACTTAATGTTGCAAAGGACTTAATAAAATGAATAATGATACTGGGAAGCAGGGGAGAAGGTCAACAAAAAATTAGAAATCAATAAAATTTTGGTAAACCCAAACAAAAGTGACAACTTTTAGTGTTTATAATATTTTTTGTCAATTTGATGGCAACTTTCTTTTTTCATTTGTATTGCTTTATGTTTTACTTTTAAATCTGCATGCAATTATTCATAAATAGATAATACTTAATTTCTTAAAGGAAAAAAATGGATTTGAATAGATTCATAGACATTGAACTCATAAAATAATTCTTTACTGTAAATGAATAACAAAGAATAACATAACCATTTATTTTATTATAACTGAATTACAATTTCACATTATTACATATCTTTTTAAAGATGAGTCATTAAGTAGAGCATGCAAGTGCCAAGCTCTTGTTTTGTATAAATAACATATATTACTTTAGTACTTTACATAATACAAATACAAATGTAAGCGCCAAGCTTCTACTAGACCGCTGGTGACAACGTAATAAAAATTTTGCTCTAAAAATAAATGCATGGTGTGGGACTTGTCGGGTCAACCATAGGCTCTAAAAATAAATGCATGGAACTTTTGTGGTAGGCCATGGGCACTGAAAATAAATGCATGATACTTTCCTAGGAAATCATGCGCTCTCAAATACAAATGTGGCTCTGTAAATACAAATGCAAGGGATTTTCTTGGCCAACCATGTTGGGGAAAAGGGAGATATGAAGATACAAAATGTATCTATTTTGTTTGAAAAACAAAGTCATGCAGAAGATGAGGGGTAGTAAAATTTCTCCCATATTTTTCACACAACTTCCATGCACTGGGATAGCACTTATCTCCATCAGAGCTCCTCATCTTGGTTCAAAACCTTCCTCAGAAGTTAGGTGAACCAAATCAACTTCTTTCCAATTCCACCCATTCTGAACTTGAAGGAATTTGGTCTTTTACTTTGTAACTACATAACTAGAGGCAGGAGAATTTAGAGTATCCCCAATAACACCACATCATCTTCTTCCTGAATCCTTATTAACCCTACAAAATGAATACCCTTATGATAATTCAGAACATTGCACTCAATAGTAAATCCTTTTTAGCCTTCAACCAATGATTTTAGTTGTGTTCACTATCCCTATTTATGGGTCAACAGTGCCACTACTAGCCTAATCCCTGTGTACACCTCACACATGTCACGTGTGAACAGTGAGGTTGGGTATAATGATAATTGTGATTCGCACAAACCAAAAAACCAACTTAATAAATTCATGTAACTTAAATTTAAGCCTTACATTTACAATTAAGAATTTAAAATGTTTAATTTGATTGATGTTTGGATACTTGCAAATTGTACCTCAAGTTGACAAGCTATCAAAATTGCTAGTGCCACTCAAACGATATGAAATCATTACAAATCTTGTTTCGCTAGATCACTGGATTAATGACATCATCATCTATGATTCTATAGTATGTCGTGTAGTTTTCAAGATAAATCTATTCAATCAATTTCTTTAGATGTTCATATGGCATTACTCTGTGTCGTCGCCTGTAGTACTGCAACCAAACTTTCTTCAAAAAGACTGAGAATTTCAATTAAATGAAATGTAGTACTTTGAGGCATTGAAAAGAGAGAAATAAATGGCTTATTTTACCTTAATCATTGTCAATATCCACTAATAAGCCACATTTTTATATTGAACAAAGCATAAAATATTTCCAAGAATGGAGCCATGAAAAGTATTTTAATTTAAGTAGCTAAAGACTGAAGTACATAGTACATAGCTAGTCTAGCCAAAAAGCCACTAACCATGACAAAAAACCAGTCACAAAATACATATTACAAGAACTGTTACGCTATACAATAAAATATAGGCATGTGATACGTCACATAATCCATTACTAATTTTTTTATAACATTAGTTGAGGCCATCAATCGGGTGTTTGACTAGAAGGTGAATCAAATTTAACATAGTAACAGCAAAGAAGAAAAGTGAATCACCCAAAACCTTCCTCCAAACCTCCAGACTCTTTAATGATTCATTTTTCATATCACATAGCAGACCCCATCTCATATTGACTAGCGCAAGAGCTTGTGTTGTAGAAGCATGCAATTCCACTTTCTGAAATATTCCACCAACAGGCGCTAGCCCACTTTCAAAATTGTAATGCTCCAGTGCCAACTCCAATGAAGAAATAAAGTAAATGAAAGGTTGCAAATAACATATTGCCAATGTCTTCACCAAATCTTTATCGATAAAAATATCCATGCAGCTAGACAAGAAAGTTGAAGCTACCTCATAATATAGAGCATGGGGGTTGTTCTGAAGCCATTCCCTACCCACAATTATAATTATAGCATCCTCAACCTACACACAATGAATTGTAAAAACCATACCCAGCTTTCATCTGTCATATACATCGTCACTTCTTTTCTCCCAAATACATTTGGGTAGCACAACACACCATGAAGACTCCATATCACAGTTAAATTGAGAATAGAGAAGAAAGAAATCAAAGCCAAATATATTATAAATGATATGAAGAACATCAAGTTGGTGAAGTATATATAGAAGTTAGAATGAAGGAAATGACATTAAATACTCAACATTTAACATTTAATTCACCACTACCACTTGATAAGTTGAGGTGACAATTTTATTTCAAAAAAAATGAGTCATGACTTTAAATCATTTAAAAAATATTAAAATTTCAATCATTGACTTTTGGAAATCTAACGGTTCTAGTGTTATTTCAGAGGTTTAAATTCGCAATTCTAGAGCTTCAAACATTTCCTTTCGAAATGCAACTACATTCATCCATCAAAAATTCATCGAATGGTCGTGGTTATATTGATTTGCGCTGACATCTGGCTACAGACATATTTAATACCCTTCACACATATTTCCTTCATTACTTTGGTCTAGGGATTCATTTGTTTTATGATGTTGATAATTTGGCCTTGTTTGGCCTTTACATCCTTTGTGTAAAATGTTCTTAAATTTTTAAGCCCTAGTCCTATGTTCTTCCTACACAATCCCTCTTTTAAAATAAACTTTATGCACGTGCATATTTTGTTGTTTATTTCAATTACTGCAATGAGCGATATGAAGGAAAAGGAACGGTGGGTTGTGATCTCGCCACGTGTCTGCATCTAATGGTTCTAGTGTTATTTCAAAGGTTTCAATTCACAAGTCTAGTGCTTTAGAGATTTACTTCCAGAATGCAAATGCAATCGTCCATCAAAAATTCATCGAACGGTCATGGGTTATATTAATTTGTGCTAACATTTGGCTTCAAACATAATAAATATGTTGACACTTGTCTGTATTCAGGACTCTTTATGAAGGAATTTGAATGTGCGGAAAATTTATCTTGAAATTTGATATTTTCGCCAACTTCCCTATGATTTTTTATTGGCATATCCATTTATTTCACCACTAAATTTTTTTATTAGTTTGATATTGTGTTTAATTCACCAAATTTTTTTCTTATTCATTTGAAAATAGGTTTAATTCCCCAATGAAAATATTTTTTTGGTTTGAATTTTTTTTTTAATTGCCAACAATTTTTTTTCTGTTTTGAAAACAGGTTTAATTCGCCAATGGAAATATTTTATTGGTTTGAAAAAAGGTTTTAATCACCAATGAAAATATTTTATTGGTTTTAAAAAAATTGCAATTCACCAAAATTTTCCATAGACTTCTAGCAATTAGAAATGATTCGTTAATTGGGATTTTTTCCTAAAAAATGAAGAAATTCACCAATAAAATTAATATTTTTATCAAGAAGTATACAAGATTCGCTAGGATTTTACACCTTCGCTAAGGGAGGGATTTCTTAAAGTTATCCCTGAATCAGATTGCACTTTTTTTTCCATCTCCTTCGAAAATTAGTTTTTAATGATAAACACCATTTTTAAAGAGTGATGTCACTGGCTAACACAACTTTTTTTCTATGAAGGATAAAATTCTATTTTTTTCAAATTTAGATTCGTAACTACAATATCTAGTGCATGGAATTGGTTTCATAGCATTTCATTGAAATTTTTTTTCTTTATTAAGTTTCAAATTCAAACCTTTTATAATTTAGACATGATTCACTAGCTAAAGCATAACTTTTTTTTGTATGTATTGAATTCTCAAATTTTTTTGTTGGATCAAGGACATCAATATCTAGTGCATTGATTTTTTTCAAAATTTTATTTTTATAATCTTCTATTTTTCCACATGTACAGAACAAAGAGCTTGATTTTTGGTGAAAAACCTATATTTAATCAAACTAAAAAATAAAATACATAATAAAACAAAAACATATTAAAATTATATTCGATGATAGCTCATTCTAAGGACTACCATCATCCAATTGGGTTTGTGAAGTCTCCTCCATTTTCATCCTCAATCCAAGCTTCGAAGAGAAAAATTTTGCAAAAATTTGGTGTAAGAGGGGGAGAAGGGGGAAAAAGAGGGGTTTGCTTGAACCCCCCTTTGAGCGAACCTCCCTTGACCTTTCGAACTAATGAGGGTTCTCTTGAAGGGGGGTTCGAGCAAACCCCCCTTTTTTATAAAATTTCTCTTTGTTTTTATTCCAGGAAACGTTAAAAATGAGGGACCCAACATTTAATATGGTTCTCTCAAAGGGGGGTTCAAGCAATTTGGACCCTAAGTTCATTTGCGCCCCCCAAAACCCAAAATTTTCTTCATGGGGGTATTTTTTGCAATTTTTCTTCCTCAATAGAATTGTAAACTAGTTTTGTGGGATCACCCAACCCTTAAAAATGAGAAAATATATAAATATATAGGCCTATAGCCTTGGAAATTGGGTTAAATTGAGGAAATGCAATGAAAGAGTATTGTAGAGGTCATTCAAACCATCACAAATGTTGTCATTAATGTTTGTACTTAAACCAATGTCATCAAAATCTACAAGGTAGTTCAAATGGGTCAAAAATGTCATCATTTTGGTTTCTATCACTTCACATTATGATTATAGAGGTGTTTGAGTGTGAACAGTCAAAAGGGTTTGTAAAATCTATTATAAATCACTTAAAACATGGGATAGATGCATTGGGCTCTAAAACCCTAGCAACTACATTAAACACATGACATTATTTCACTCTCTTCCTTGCTTCTTTTTTTCAAATAAATACTTGCAACATAAAATCTTCATCATGACAATTGATCAAATCAAGTTAGGTGGTTGTAGAGGTTACTTCTAAGAATTAATGGTGAATCTAAGTCATTATCATCATTACTACTATAGATCACATAAAAATATTATGTATGTCACTTTGACCACTTATATTAATGTTATGATGGATTCTATAATTTTATTTTTGCCTAATTTGTGAAGTTAGGATGCCAAAATAGTCATTTGATTGGTTAGGGTGTGTGCAAGAAGTTGAGTCCACTTTTTGGCCAAAAAGTGGAAGTGTTTTCCCTGATTTTTAGAATTTGTCTTGTTTGACCTAAAAATTTGAAGCACTTAAAGATTGAATCTTAAAAAAGGTCAGTAATATGAAATTTAGCACTTTGACTCTAGTTTCCAAATATATAATTTATTTTATTACCCAGATGCTACAAATTAATATTCAATAGGCATGTCTAAAAACCACTTTTTAAAAGTCACTTTTTTTTACCATACCATGCACATGTACGTCATCCATATAAATAATTGTATTTTCTAAATCCTTTTGGGAAAAGATCTACAACACACTCAAGAATGTGCATGATATTTTTTGTAATTTTTTTTGTTAATTTTTCATTGGTTTAAATTGTTGTTTTGAAAATTCCTCATGTACATCACACATAAGATGACCTAAACTTATCATTTTTTGATTTTTTTTCAAATTGAAAATAATTGTCTGAAGAATGTTCATGTATAATTTATTTTAAAAAATAATTTTAATAAAAAGTTATTAAAATACTAAAAATCCCTAATATTTCAAGTTTATTAACCAGTCTCATCAAAAATTATTTTAAAAATAGAAAAAATAATCCAATTGTAGAAAAACTACATATTTGGAATCTACACAATCTCATCTATAATGGGTTTTAATTTCATCGAAAAATTCTACAATAAACATCTTTAGACATATGTCCAAAGTCACTTTTTTCTACTAACACTGACATGGCCTTCAAGTTGCAGGTCAAAGCAGGTCCAAAGATAGGGGTCGGCTCCCCAAGCCTTTTTTATGACCCGAAACCCATAGCAAAAGCCATGCCAAAAATTTAAAATTTTAGAAACAAGATCCTATTTCTAAACAGGATCCCATTTCATTTTTTATTTTTTTAAATTAAGCCTTTATGAAATGAGATCCTGTTTTAGAATGAGATCCCATTTTTTGCTTGGGTCCCAAAGCGAAATGGGATCCTGCTTGCTAAATAACAAGATCCCATTTCATTTTGCCCAATTTTGGGTTTTTTAAGTCTAAAACTTCTACGAGAAGTGGACTCATCTTCTTGCATTTACCCATTACAAGTAGGTGCAAGGTGAAATGAATATCAAACAAAACCCTAACTGCTTACCAACATTTTTTGTTAAAAATTGTTTTGAAAACAAGTACCAAATCTAGGTTTGGAATTTCTCAACTAGTGAAATGATGTCCCTATTAGCTTTCAATACCTTTTTAGTGTACTTGGACCTTTTTGATGATCATGTGGCCTTTCTAGGCCATTTTGACAAATTGGTGAAAACTTGACAAAAATATGTGAGAGTTTTGAATTATTGAGGGTTGAGAAAATTCATGGAAGTAGGGGGAATGAAGGAAGTTGATGGTTTAACTCTAGTGAGAAGATTTAGTGTAAATTTTTTGGGATTGAATTTTAGGGATACCTTGGAACATGTACCTAGGAGAAGGATATAGTACTTGAGGTGGCAAAAATATGATGGGCCAATAAGCATAAATAGAATCAAACCTAGACAAGGTGGCATGATGGGAAAGGGAATTCTAAAATATTGATAACGAATAAAAGAAAGCAGAGATGGGAGGAAAGGTGTGCTTCGAAAGGAAACTCTAACAAAATATAAGATACACAAATAAACATTTCAAACTTACAATTTTTCATAGATTAAGTATATTTTTTGTTTCACTATGTTTTCATTAGTATTAATATTGATGTCAACCTCTAGTGTGGATATCATGTTGAGAAGGTGTTGTAGATGCAGTAGGGTTGCTTGGTTTCTAAGTGCTTTTGAGAAAATTTGCATAAAAATAGGGATATGCTCTTGCTCACACTTAGATCTCAACACATGATCACACATACATCATACCACACCACATAATTCTCCAAAGTTTTGATGTTGCATATATATCTTTCACAACGTCAAGTAACCTTCTCTAAGTCAGCTTCAATGAAATATATGCACCTCAAATGTGCAACCACCAAATAGGTCAACACCAAACACCTCCACAGTGGAAATAACTTAATTTAAACCATATCAAAGGTTAACTAGGACCCAAATCTACACCAACACGCTACACCAGGCTTCCACAAATCATGAAGCCCATCTGCAAACAATGCTAACAAGCCAAGTTGGTCAAACCGGCATTAACACTATCAAGCAACCAAATTCACACTTCACCAAGGCCGAAGACACCCTACAGACTGCGTAGCAATATTACACAACATCCTAGAATATTCCAACACCAACAAAATATTCAAAAACACTGGCGCAAACACATGAAACTGAGAATGCTATCACCTTGTGCAACCAATTAAAATTCCATAGAGATGCAACTCATGAACCAAGCTTGCAAAATAAATGAACACTAAAAAAATCAAGGGAAGGTAGGTACAAAAAATATTAGCACATTCCCAAATCTGCAAGACAAGAAACTTTAGTGTGGAGAAATATAGAGCAATTCCATTTCTACCTCAAAACTCCTACTGTGAAATGTTTTAGAGTGTTTGGAAGTAAATTTTATATCATGAGGGATGAATAAAACTTAGGAAAGTTTGATGCAAGATCTAATGAAGGAATCTTTCTTGGATACTCTAAAAAGAGAAAGGCATAGAATTGCTACAACAAGTGACAAAAGAAGATAATTGAAAGTGCAAGTGTCAAAGTGGATGAAGAATCTCATCAGAGCTTGGTATTGTTGATAGAAGGATATGTATCTGATGAACCCCTTTGTAGAGAAGAAGGAAAAGAAGAAGAAAAAGAAAAAGAGATGTTAGTAGAAGAGGAAGAAGCTCTGAAAAAGAACCCTAAGACTCCCAAGTATGTGCAAAAAAATCATTTTGAGGACCAAATAATTGGAGACAAGACTAAAGGTGTGTTGACAAGAAGAAAATTTGTTATGGCAGAGGAACGGGTAAAATTTTGTTTACTTTCTAAAATAGAACCTTAAAAATTTACTAAAGCATGTATGGATGAAAATTGGATCAAAGCTCTAGAAGAACAACTAATGCAAATTAAAAAGAATCAAACATGGGAACTAGTCCCAAGACCAACAAACAAGAATGTGATAGGAACTAAATGGGTTTTTAGGAACAAGTTGAATGAGAATGGAGAAGTTATTAGAAACAAGGCTAGGCTTGTGTGTAAAGGCTACTCACAAGTGGAAGGAATAGATTTTGAAGAGAATTTTTCCCCAATAGCAAGAATGGAGGCTATTAGGATGTTTTTGGATTTTGTAGAACATAAATACTTCAAGGTATATCAGATGGATGTAAACTCTAAATTTTTGAATGGTGAGTTAGAAGAAGTGTACATTGCACAACCAGAAGGTTGTCAGTTATCAAAATATCCTAATATGGTCTACAGGTTAAAGAACACATTATATGGGCTTAAACAAGCTCCTAGAGCCTAGTATGCAAGATTGGATAGGTACTTACTACAACAGAGATTCAAAAAGGGTATTGCAGACAACAACCTTTACTTCAAAGTTGAGAGAGATCAAATCCTGATTGTGGTTGTATATGTTGATGACATAATCTTTGGAGGAAAAGAGGCAATGTATAATAATTTTGTAGAGGAGATGCAAAATGAGTTTGAAATGTTCATGCTTGGGGAGATGACTTTCTTCCTTTGGCTACAAATCAATCAATCAAAAAAAGGTATATTCATTTTAAAATCAAAATATGTTAAGGAAATGTTAAAGAAGTTTGGAATGGAGGACTCTAAACCATTATGTACTCCCATGGTTACTTGTTATAAATTAAGCAAAAATGACGAATCTCCTAAGACAAATCAGACCAAGTATAGATCCATGATTGGTGGACTACTATATCCAACTGCAACTAGACCTAATATTATGCATGTAGTATTTCTTGTGGAAATATTTCAAGAAGATCCTAGAGAATCACACATGGTAGCAGTCAAAAGGATATTTAGATATTTGTAGGGCACTCTCGACTATGGTCTATGGTATTCTAAGGATACTAACCTCTCTTTGAGTGCTTATATAGATGCATATTGGGTAGGTTGTGAAGATGACAAAATAAGTACAAGTGGAGGTACTCTCTTCCTGGGAAACAAGTTATTTTCTTGGATAAGTAAGAATAAGGATTCAATGTCATTATCTACTTGTAATATTGCAGAATTGCACCTAGAGGCAATCCCATATTTCCACATTCTTGCCTAGCATTTATGACACTCCAAAACATTAATGGAAAAACCCCCTTAGTCAGAATGTCGTGATTCTGACTTCAGGAGGACAAGTGGCCAAGCAACAGAAGCCTGACGAAAGCATTTTTTGAGAATATAGGCATTGATGACTGCACGGCATGCAGATGTTCGTGCGGCGCACTAGCTTCCTGTCCGTTTCTCGAATCTAAAACGTGGAATTTGGAAGGCTAACCCCTGTGACATGTATCCTAGTCATTACATTCTAAAAGTAATGGCTCTTTTCCACCCTTGCAAGCTTAAGAACCTCTTTTTTCCTCTCATTTGGAGGTTGGAAGATTGGAAGACATCACTCAAGTTAGTGTTTTTCTTTAGCCATAGCTTTGAGGCTTCTTCTTTGATAGCAATGCATTCATAGGCGAAGCCATGCTGGACTGAGGTCCCTCTAGTAGCAGTAGCATCTCTCAAGCAAGCACTCAGCGGTGCATCTACATGCTCTGAAGAGGGATTTTTCCCATGGGTAATGCTCTCTCTCTCTTCCTTACTTTCTTTCCACAAGAATTTGTTTACTTTATCATGGTGCAGGTTCTACTCCTCGAGCGGGTCTTTCTTTCACCACACTTATTGTGGTGTGGGTTCTACTCCTTGAGTGAGTATTGCTTTCCCCACACGCTTTGCTTTCCTTTCCAACTTGGTTGTCCATGGAGGTGGGAACACCAAAGTAGGGTTTGACTGAGGCAGGCCCCTATATAGCCACCCAAAAAACATTCTCCTTGATCTCTTGTGTGTAGGTTATGAAAAAGGAACTTGGAGTGAAGATTCATGCATTCAAGAAAGGGGTAAGCTCTCTCCAAGAATTGTGGTATTTCCTTCAACATTTGGCTTTCTTATTAAGTTAACAATTCTATATTTATCATTCCTGAGTCTAAGAGTGGAATCACTTTCTGTCCGTTGAGTTCATGAGTTCTTTGTCGCTTAGGATGCCAATGCAACTTGTAGATGACAACATGGGGCATTGGCGTCCTAGTTCCGTGCTTACACCTTTTGGTCAAGAGCTCTCTCTTTTGGGACATGATACTCTTGATTCACCTCTCTTAGGATCTTTGACTCTTTCTTTGGAAATATAACTATATCTTTGGTGCTTTATCATTTTGTTGTCTTGAGGTGTATGAGGGTAGTTCATTCCCTAGTGATCTCTCAAGAAAGGAGAGACCCATGTGTAGCAAATCCCTCTTATATCACACAACTGCAAAGGTAGAATATATTGTTGTAGCATCTTTTTGTACACAAGTAATATGGATGAAGCAAAAATTAAAGGATATCAAAGTATTATATGATGAAACTATTCCCATCTTGTGTGATAATACAAGTGCTATCAACATTTCAAAAAATCCTATAATGCATTCAAGAACAAAGAATATCTCTATCCAGTATCACTTTATAAGAGAGAAAGTTGTTGAGAAGGAAGTAAAGCTAGAGTATATGCTATAAAAGATCAAATAGTAGACATTTTCACAAAGGATCTTCCAAAAGATATATTTGAGTATCTCAAACACAAGATAGGAGTTATTGCCCCTCCTTCTTTCAACAAGATGAATAAGATTGTGCATATGTCCAAGGGAATATTCAAGATGTATTATTTATCTTGGACTAATGAAGGCCACCTCTTAGGGGGATTAGGCAATGGTGTCTTTGGCTAGTGCACTCAGAGGGAGCATATATATTGTGCTTGAAGTGAAGTGTGCAGGTGTTTCTATTTGCCATTGATGTCAAAGGGGAGAGAGAAGTCTGAAAAAAAAATACAAGCAAAAAAAAATTCAAGGGGAAAATTTATTTGAGAGAGTTGGAGATACAAATTTTCTTTTGTTGTTGATGGTTTTTCAGTAGGTGTTGGCATCAATGAAAAAGGGGGAGATTGTTGCACTGTGTTGTCATTAGTGTTGTCATTGATGTCAACTGTTGGTGTGAATAAAGTCTTTTATCTAGTTAATTCTTTTTCTAGGGACTTAGTTCACATGTTAAGTTTACTTAGGATAAAAGATTCCTTCTAGATTTCATATTTTTCTTATCTAGACAAGTCATAGTTGTCTTATCTAGACAATTCATCATCCTAGGTAGTTACGAGTTAGTTGTCTCATGTGATAGGATTAAGACACTTGTCATTATCTTGTCTTATCATATCTCTCATCCTTTCCTTTATAATCAAGGGATCTCTAGAATTGCATTGCATTATATTGTGGTATTGCATATTGTATCATATTTCAATTCTTGTTTGGTGGAATAGCATCTTCCATTGTTGCTTCTCTCTATTTTTTGTGGAGGTTATTTGGTCTTGCAGATTGAAGATCTTGGTTGCTCACTTCAACATGTTATCAAAGCTTTGAATATTGTAAGCCCCTTCCTTTTTTTCATTAGAGATTTTCTACCATCAAGTTTTATTGTGTTTTGAGTTTCTTTTATGATCTTGCAAATTCCATGTATGCTCTTCTCTTGCATTTCAATACGATCTTGAGAATCAGAAAGGGTTTGCAAATATTTTTTAATCCTATATTTCATGTATGCATTTTGGTGAGATTTGGTGATTGTAGCACTTTTGGCTATAGTGGTAGTATTTTTGGTTGTCATGTTGCATCCAAGAGGCTTAAGAAAGTCAAATTTGGCTTTTGTTTCACTTGATTTGGTCACCATTTGCAACTTTGGCAAATGGGGGTTTGAAGCTCAGATCTACAAATAAATTTTTATTGGAGCATTTTCGGCCCAAACAAACCTTTTCATTGTGTTCAGAAGGCCCAAAAATCCCTATTTTGATATAAAATTTGTCTATTTTAGACGAATTTTATTTTTGGAAAATTTTTATTTTGCTAGGGGATCGTCACTACAAGCCTAATTTCAGCCAGTTTTTCAAAAATTCATAAATTTTCACCATGGTGTTTGTTTTTCGCAAACAAGATATCATCGGAAAGCTAGTTTGATGAACTTCATAGTGGTGTAGGTGATTTTTCTAGATTTTTCTATTTTTTCAGCCTGAAGGTACAAGTGAATTTATTACTTGTAACTAGCATAACTTTTGCATATGAAGTCAAATTTTGGAAAACTTTTTTTTGAAATTGATCATAAAATTGCAAGGAATATTTTTATAACATTTTTTTTTAGTTTTGGAAAGCTCTTTTATTTTAAAATTGTAAAAATCACCGTGCATTATAAACGGTTTATTTGAGCTTGTCACTTTTATAAATTGCAAAATTTCTTCATTGTAATATGCTGTGGGGTTGCAAATTGAGTTTTAATATATTCTAGGGGGGTGAAAGGCACAATTTAAGTGCCAAATTTTCTTCTTTCCTTTGGTGTTCATGTCATATCTAAGGCAAATTGAACCACTCACTCCACACAATTATCATACATGGAAGCTAAAAATGACTCAATTGTTACAATCTAAGGGTCTATGGCCAATGTTAGATGCAAAACAGCCTGAATTCACAAGGGATTATGAAAAAACTATCCATAGATTTAAAATGGATGAAGCAAAAGAGCTCATTGGCTTACATGTATCTGATAATTTGTTGTTTCATATTGCGGAGTGTAAAACACCTAAGAATGTTTGGGATAAACTTGAAGAATGATATGGTAAATGTAATCAGTTCATAGTCTTGCAACTTCAAGTGGATCTACAATCACTTTCTCTAGATGAATTTCCTTCAATTCAAGATTTTCTTGCATAATTCAAGTTGATTTTGTCACAATTAAAAGGATGTGGTCATGATAAATCTAGTGATGAATGTATCTTCTTGATTCTATCTAGGTTAAGAGGCCCTTACCAAGTGTTTTATTCTATTCAACTATGGATGCCATGGGGAAAGACTATGAAATGCCTTCATTTGAGTTATTTTGTGAGCATCTTACTAGGGAGGAGGCCAAGTTGATTCAGTTGGATTCCCTACCTAGTTCTAAGAATCATGCTCTAATGGCTCAATCATCCAAGGGTAAAGGAAAGAATAAGAAGAAACCCATGACAAAATAATATTTAGGTAGTGAGACTCCCTCCAAATCAAAGCCAAAGAACAATCAGAAGTCCACTCCATCTCCTTCTTCTTCTACCTCTAGAGATTCTTCTTCCAAGTCCAAGAAAAAGAAAGGAGATCCTTGTTCATTTTGTAGAAAAATTGGGCATGATGCTACTCACTATTTTAAAATATTAGAAGCTTTGGAGGAAGCTATTAAGAAGCATAACATTTCAGTGTCTAAGCCTTCTTCCATGGAAAAAGGGCAATCTCTTTCAACATGATCCATTCATTCATCTTCAAATAGTTGGATTCTTGATTCAGGTGCATCACATCACATGACCAATTCACATGATCTTCTTGATTCCATTGTTCATACTTCTAATTCTCAAATTGTAGTTGGGAACTCTTCATAGATTCCAATTTTGGGATAGGCTCCATTCAGATGCTAGATGGTTGCATTGAAGATATTCTTGCTACTAATATTTCAAAGAATCTACTTTCTATATATACTAGATTTTTCATTCTGGAGATGGGAAGTCAGTTGAGTTTGCTCCACATAATGTGACTATTAGGTAGTTGCAGAATCCTCAAAAGGTTGTTGCTTCAGGGATTGTTGATCATGAGAACCATTTGTATCAATTTGATGGCTTTGAGTCTTCATTGGGTTCATGTTTTGTTGCTCATGTTGATTCAATGAGCAAGCTTTGGCATGAAATATTTGGGCACTTGAACTATAGATATCTTCAACAGATCCAAGCACACAACTTAGTGGTTGGACTTCTAAAGATCTCTTACATAGATGGTGTTTGTCAAGATTGTGTTCTTGTCAAGAAACATCAAGATCATTTTCCTAAGGGTCAAGCTACACATGCAACCACACCCCTCGAGTTGGTCCATAGCGATCTCATGTCATTCCCAACTCCTTTTTCAAGGGCTAAGTATGTGCTCACATTCATTGATGATTTTTCTTGACACACTTGGGTCTATTTTCTAAAGCTCAAGAGTGAGGTTCTCACCATCTTCAAGACCTTCAAAAAAATTGTGAAGTGCAGTTAGGTTTTTCTCTTCAATGGATATGCATAGATAATGAGGGGAGTATGTCAATTAGGCATTTCAAGATTTTTACAGTGAGCATGGTATTCTTCATCAGCACATAGTTCCTTACACTCAACAGAATGGTGTGGTGGAGAGAAAGAATGGGAATGATGAGGGCCAAGCCACCCAAAACCACAAAAATCACAATAATAGATACCAACATAGAAGATGCGAGACAAAAAAATAACCGACTTTCAATTATTTTTAGATAATGAAATTACAAATTTAAAACTTTGGTGTAGGGGCACCGTGTTAGTTCATTTTGTAAATAAGGTCAAGTTTGGTTTAGGAGGATTTGAGTCTTTGTTATGCAAATAAGGTCATAATAGACCAATTTCTTATGTAATAAGTCATTTTGAGTTGGTTCTAGGTTAGGTTGTCACGTTAGGTGTTATTCTTGCAAATGTTGCAATTCTTGCAAAATGGTGTCAAATACAAAGTTGCAAAAAGTGCAAAATAGGAAGTTGAAGAGTTTAGTTGGTTTGGTTCAGTGGAAACTTAGTTGAAACTGAATGTTCATGTGTTTTAATGCATTAAAAACCTTGGTGAATGTTGAAGATGGGGTTGGCCATTGTAATTTTGAAATTTGAATAGTGAACAAACCCGATTTCCCACATTTTTCATCAAATTTGTTGCCCCAAGCCATTGTACAGCTCCATACTGTTAGACCTCAATCTATAATGCATTGAATATAATAGTGGGATGAACTAATAGCATTTTTTTTTTTTTTGAATTCATAAAGAGAGGAGCATTTTATAAGCAATTTTCTGTAACTAGTCTGTAAAACCCAGTTTTGAGGGTTTGTAAGTGATTAAAATGTATTAATCACTCATTCCACCATTAGAATTTCTTGTAAATTTTTGGAATGGGTGAATTAGGGTATATTTAAATTTTTGAATAGGATTTAAGAGAAGGGAAGGTGCTTTGATGGAATTAAGTTGCTTCCCTAGTTGTATTTCATGAGTTTTGGCTTGAATTTCATGGCTTGAAGTTGGAGTTTTGTGAAAATGCATTAAGACAGGTTGGATGATGATTTGGATAGCACGTGAAGGTCCATTGTGGTGTTTTTTAATTGTTTATAGGGTGAGAAAATTCTAGGAAGTTGTAGTTTCAATTAACCCTTTTTTAGCATGCCTAAAAAGGCTTAAACAAGGGTTTGATGTTTTTGTGGATTTGTGATTATTTCTCTTGATGAAAATTGTTGATTCAGGGCTTGTGTAACCTATTTGAGACTCTCCAATATATTTTTGTGTTTGGAAGGAGGTTTAGGTTGATGTTTCTTTGTAAAAGTGGCCTAATTTGGCCTTGGGGTAGCATAGCAATAGTGTTTTTGAGGTGATGGTCCAAAGTGACCTTATGCACTTTTTAGATATGTTTTGTAAGAGGATAACGGGTGTTAAAAATATGAAAGTTTTGTGAGTTTTAGGAGGATTCTATAAGATATGCTTAAATTTCATCATTTGGAATGCTACAAGGAACAATATGCAAAGGAGGTGAGACTTTATAAAGAGTCAAATGAAGCTGCCCTAGCGAGAATTACAGCCCTGGAAATGAATCAAAGAAGAGGAATGGTCAGTGGTGACCAAAGTGATAAGGAGGATGAGGGTGAGAGTGAGAACCCTCCAATGGGAGTCCATGATGATGAGGACTTGGACCCTGAAGAGATGAGAATGGTCAAGATGCTAAAGGTTGTCAAGGGGGCTAATACTCCAAAGGTGAAAGTTGAAGTGCCTATGTATGGTGGAAAGATGGACAGTGAGGAAGCATTGGGTTAGATAGATGCTTTGGATAATTTCTTTGAATTTGAAGAAGAAAAAGACAATAAGAGGGTGAAATTTGCAAATACCAAGTTGAAGGGCCCTACCCTAACATGGTGGAACTATGTTCAAGAGGAGAGAGTCAAGAAGGGAAAGAGTAAGATAAGTTCATGGGATAGTGTTGGTTATTTTTTAAGAACCAAACTATCTCTAGAAATACCTATGGACTTTACCATTTCCAATAATCAGTAATCTAAAGGGATTATCCAATGAATGAATAGAAGTTGCAAGACTTCTATTCCTACTCTTTGGGCTTTGTGAAACCTGGGAGGGTGATCCCACAATGTATATTCAAGAGTTCTTACAGTTATAACTAAATACACTGTTAGTAACAAATACTTCTCATAAAACTACAACAACATAGTGCATCAAATAAGTTGGCAACTCATTAATCAATGTCCTATATATGGAGTATGAGAAGGTGCAACTTCAACACAAAACAAATATGGTGATACCAATTGAGAACTTGTAAATTAAAAGTTATTAGTCAATGAATCAACACAAAAATTGAACCACAAGTATTTTGCATGAACCAGTGCCTCTATCCCAAGCACAGAGTCAATATCAACCTATGTGACCTGATAACAACTTAAACAATAGCACCTACTGTCTCAAGAAACCCTACATTACAACATTCCTCTGACATTCATGATTATTACTAATTACAACCATCCTAGCACCTAGTTCTTACAAGTTATTAATCCCACTCGAGCATTTACATTAATTCGTTGAATTAATAAGCAAGCATGACATTAAACATCCATTTAGAAGCAACAGAGACAAACAAAAGAAATCCTGGATTACTTTCATTCATAACTCATATAATGCATTCAAGGAGAGACAATAGCCATGAAACTGGTATTATGTATTACAATTTCTATACTGTTATCAAAATTACATACATAATAATGAACTCCAAAAGAAACTTAAGAAAAAAACTCTAAAACATGCTTAGTATTATCCTGACAATTTCACAGTGTTAACTCAATTTTTCAACTAACTGTTGCTTCCATCCTTGAATTCTTTCTTATAGAGATGAAAGAGAAAAACAATCCTCAAGTCAGGAAGCACACATATGAATTTTTTATTTTTTATTTAGACTGCAAGAATCGGGTAGCACAGCCCCCTATAAACTGCAGTGCGCCTGGTAAACTTTTTAACGTGACCGGCGGCGCTGGCGCGAAATGCCCTCCGGTACCACGGGACGGGGGGAGACTAGAACTCGTGACCAGCAGAGCCACAACGAAATTACTTAGCCAACCGAGCTAGGGCCCCCGCCCCACACATATGAAAATTTCATTGGACCGCTACAACAATATTCCTTTTTTAGTTACACTCGAGTCTTTAGGTGGTGAAAAAAAAACATGAGGAAAAATTGATCTCAACTTGTTGTAGAAAACAAGTCCCACCTCAAAAAGGCATCATTTTTTTGTTACAACATCTTCAAAATATTCCCCATACACTCAAAAAATGCCCACCATGGGAGAACTAAACAACAAAACTTACGAAGCAAGACAAGGAAAGTAGATAAAAAGTCAAAATTGTTTTATCCATATCAACACCACGTGTTACCCATTTCCAATTGAGGAGAGAACAATATTTTGTAATGTTTTATCAAATTCCTAATATGTATTGTATTCAAGCTAGGTGTTGTTCTTCTCTTATCCACTATTTACCTTGATCATTATCGATCCTCACCATGATTCATTTTGTGTATTTTTCCAACCAAGTGTTATACTCTTCTTCATTTGGCCATTTCACATTCAATAAACCTTACACCTTAGCATTGTACTAAGAGTATCTAGCATCAATTAGTGATAGTCAATGTCATTATAGTTGTTGCAAGCATTCCTCCCAAATCTTCCTTCCAAGTGTCAAATGGATGTAACTCACCTTTTGGACTCAATATCCAGGGCATACCACGTTCCTCCATTTCTTTAAATATTTTCAGCTTACTTTGGAGTTGTACACCTAACTTTCCATGGGAAGTAGTTATCTCATTAACTGAGTCAATGTTTTGCAAGATTTCAAGAATATTAGTAGGTGCCTCAGGATCCTCCTTCATTTTGGGCATCATTTATCTTAAGGCACTCACCCTAGTAATCCAATTATTCCATTCATTCTTGAAAGCCTCTTGCACCTACAGATACTTTGTGTTTGCTTCATGAATATTCTTATAGGTGGCCCAAACATCATCAGCCTTGTTGACCAACTTGGTCACCCTATGCTTTAATACATCCTCAAAGATCTCATTTTCCACTTTAACAGTTTCAAGCTTTTCCTTCTTGACATTTTCTTTCTCAATATTCAACTAATCATTCAAATCTTTAACTTTCAAGGCCAAGGTCTCCTTATCCTATATAGAAAAATCTGAGGAAGAAGAGGATGGCAAGGTTATTGTCCTTTTTGACTGAGTAGCTTGAACAATGGACCTCATCTTATTTATCTCATCCAAGGAATTATTGTACTCCTTCACTAAAGAATCATACTTTTTCTGAGAAATATGTGTAGTTTCCACACTAAGCATTGTAGCATGAACAGTTAACTCAGTTGCTTGGACAAGAGTTATATCTGTAGCTCTTTTGACCACTAAGGAACCAATAACCTCTTCAATAGGCCTAGCAATATTAGGTGCCATAGACCAAATTGCAAGAGTATGTAACTTTGGACTATATCCAAATCCAAACACCTTATCCTCAAACTACTCCTCAGATATTGAAGCCTGAGGGTCCCTTCTTACTACATCATATGCTATAGCAACAGTGATAGTGCATCTTATTAATAACATGATTCCACTATTTGTGACAATTTTCCTAGCCTCAGTGGGATTAATAGCTACAATTTCAGCCTTGATCTTTTCCTCTACTTTCTCAGCTTCTTCCTGATGGGAAGGTTCAGCATTAGCTCAAGCTAATTCTAGTCTCTCCTTTATCTCTTTACTCCACTGTTGAACCATAAATTATTTAAACACTTTGGACTACACAAATTTATCATTAGCAAGGAATTCATCACATTCCCTAATCCTTGGATCATCATCACTTTCCTTATCATATTGCCATTGGACAATTTTGTCAGGGGGAACATCTGAACTATGATTTTCCTCAATATGAGGAGGGAATTTCTACTCCACCTCCTCAATTCCTAGTATATGTTCTACCATTTGTTCCTCCCTAACTTCTTGAACATCTATAGGTTGCTCTGGGATATCCATAGCTTGTTGTTGTTGTTCTAGGAGAACCTATGCTTTATCAACAGTCTCCTTGACCTTCACCTTAAAATCACCACTCTGATAATCCCTTAGCATAGTGAAAGCTCTTTCAAGAGGGTCTACAATTACATTATATGGACTTATATTAAAGGCATTCCTCTTTATGATACTTTCTTCAATGTTCATTATATTTGTCCATTCCTTCTTTCTAGTCATGACAACCTCATCACTTGTCAAATTCCTTAATACATCATCCATGTATAAGAACTCATGGCATATCACTTTTAAGATTTTATCTCTTCTTCTTCCTCCCACAAACCCTTCCGGATAAAAAATCCTAATCTCATTAAAAGGAATTCTGAGGTTATTCACCATGATCCCAAAATTTTCATACCCCTCAGGGGTAGTAACTTTGAACTAAGCAAAAGTGCATTGGGGATGCACCATAGTACCCTTCCTGGGCTTTTTGAACATCTCATAATCCATAACATCAATTTTCCACATGAGTTCCATAAAGGCCAATCTATCTGAGACATACAGGGGCAAAAAATGTAGTGCCACTTTAGCCCCATAGGCTCTTATCAAAGTATATTTTGAATGAAGAAACCAATCTTCCCAATTATGTGTTGCTCTAGATCCTGGTGTATCCTTTGGCCGCATGATATTTCTGATTTATGAAGAAAGCCTGTGAATAGGTGCTACACCCAACACTTCTAGGATACCATATCTTATAACATTAGCAAACATGACATAATTGGAATTGGAATAGTCCTTATCCCAAATGTATGTCCACATTTGTACTAGCAATACATTATTTTCATTATCCCTAAATCTCAATTCCAACTTCCTTTTCCAATCATAATCACCCTCCCATAAGAGCACATGCATTAGCAGAGAATAATGAGGGAAATGTAAAGGGAGCACCTCCTTCAAATTGAGGAAATCCTCATGCATCTAATCATCAACATAGGTGGCATAATCAAAACCAGTGTTTCAATTATGACCCTGTATATCTGCCATCATCACCAATAAGTCAGGGGCTATCCTTACCGCAAAATTTTGAGCTAACACTTGATTCAGGCAATAATAAGTGTTCTTGAAATAATCCACAAACTCCTCACATTCAAAAGGCTCAACATCCTTAGGGAGGAATTTCTCCTTGCTATTTCTATTCCAAACAATCAGTCTGTCTCTGTATGCAAATCTATTTTTCTCATATTCAGCATATAGCTCAGCATGCCTAAACTTTATAGTATAATTGGGATTTAACCCAAATACTTCCACCATCTTGTCCTTTGTCACTTCTAGGATCACATCACCACTTTCACTCCTGATTGTTCTGTCAATGGGACTATAGTTCCTGGCCAATTCCATCATCAATTCCACCTCTATAAATAAATTTGGCACCACTATATTTCTAAGGTTTAGCCCCCATAAGTAACATGTAGGTTTACTAGAATGTTTCCTATTAAAAGAATACTTGAAAAGCTGCCACCTGCTTTGAGGTTGGGGCTTTTCACCAATTTCACTAGCACTATCAATTAACTTGGTGGTCACGACAACTAGACCTGTAGGCCTTTTCCAATTTGTGACCATCCTTCCTTCACATCTCTAGAGGCCTCCTACATAAACCTTTTTGTTTCTTTTTTTCACTTATGGACCTAGTAGGTGTTGCAGGAGTACTTGGTGAAGGGTTGAATACTACAAGTGGTTTCAACTTAACCTCAGCTGAAACATCCTAAGTTTTAAGTCGTTTAACCCTCTTTTGTTTCAGCTTTCTCTCTAGCCTAATACTAGATTCACTGGGCTCTGGCTCACTCATGTTTGCAATGTAGGAGAGCTAGGGTTTATAATTTCTTTCAGTTGAAAAGAAACCCTTTACAAGTATGAGAACACAAGGCACTATTTACTAAATAGAACTATCTCCCCAAACTTTACCTAGCACTTATCACTAAATTGAAGCTATCATCAATGGACAAGCAAACAATCTTCCCAATTCCCTATCATCTTTCTAAGGTATTTCACCTTAATACTTGAGCTAGAAAGATATATACAATTTTCTTACCTAGGTGAACGCTTTGCCACACTTGTTGTTGTATTTTCTAGAGCTTCCCACACAATTTTCTCAACTTCTGGTATCCTTTCTACTTGCGAGCGAATCCAAATGCATGACCAACCAGATATCTATTTTCTTTTATGGCCAAGAGATAGGCATGCCACCATTAATGCTTGATAGTAAGTTCACACGAGTGAACTGGAAATTAGTCATTCACTATTAAACCTTGATCATTGTTCACTCTATTTTAAAACTATATCAATGGTTATCAATTTTCCTTGCTACTTTCTTCCTTGATTTATATGATGTCCTTAGTATTCTACCACGTTGCCTCTTCATGCAATAGTTGTTGCTTATCGCTGATATATCTCATCCTTGACCAGCTCCATCAGCAATGCAAGCATTCATGTGATGAGATCTCAACCCTTGGATCTATGGCCCATATTTGATC
Organism: Sequoia sempervirens; assembly: GCA_007258455.2. Taxonomy (NCBI): domain Eukaryota; kingdom Viridiplantae; phylum Streptophyta; class Pinopsida; order Cupressales; family Cupressaceae; genus Sequoia; species Sequoia sempervirens. The sequence goes on from VDFB02047230.1 coordinate 469,215,230, forward strand.
ACATTCATTTTCCCATCACATGTCACTAATCAAAAATTCACACCTTGGATCCTATTAGGGACGGGAGATACTATGAAGAGATCAGATTAGGACACGTACACCTGCATAAAAATAAATGGTACAAAAGACATCGTAGATAAGATTTATTCATATTAGCGATAGAAACTTTAAACATATAACTCCATCGCTTGTCGCTATTTTGGAATTTAAGTTTTGTAAAGAATCCTCGATGAGCAATAAAATACAAGAAACATCAAGTCATCACTCATCGCTAATTCTCCTCGTATAGTTTGCAAGCAATTACGATGAGATATCTTCATAGTGACAATGTGTATCGTGTATCGCTAATATAGAAATTATCACTTAAAACATATCCACGATACGCGATGCATGGGAAACCCATCATATCGCTCATCACTAATTGAAATTTATCATTTCATAATCATCTGCGATGAGATATGAAGATAAGAACATAAGGCCAGAGGCCATCGCTTATCGCTATTACAATACTCAAAGCTCAAAATCCATTAGCAATAGGTGATCCTTCAACGATACAAGGAACATCACTCATCGCTCATTGATATCAAGAGCTCCAACAAATATTCGTGATGGGAGAAATCAAAGAAATACTGCTCATCGCTTGTCTCCAATTCGGAACATACTCTTGAAGTAATCAACAATGAGCGATGAAGAGAAATGGCCAACAGGACTTAAGTGGAAACTTTTAAGCACGTGCTCATAAGTTGTTCTAATGAAGGGGACCCTCTAGGATGATATGATAGAAAAGGGATCAAAAACTCCTAAGTCATAAAATGCAAAGGATGTAAAGGCCAAAAAGGCTCTTTGCTTAACCTTATAAAAAATTAAGAAACCCAAACCTAGGCGTGGGGAACCGGTTACCCAACGATAGTGAATGACATAAGATGTTTTAAAGTGATTAGTGATGGGAAATAGAAGTCAACAGTGAAATAGAACCCCTCAATAGTGAAGAGAAAATAAACTCTAACCCCACAGGTATCAACCAAAATGTGACAAAGCTTTGAGATGGAACATCAAAAATTTGCAGGTTCCATCAAATAGAATGGTGGCAAAGGTGAAAGCATAATTTTTTCCCATAGATTATGCAATTCAAACCTTTAGGAAGCTACAAAATTTAAGGCAAAAGGAGTTATATGTCATGGAATACACGAAAGAGTTCCATAGATTAAGTATTAGAGCAAGACACACGGAAGATGAGGTAGAAAAGGTTGCAAGGTATCTAAATGGGCTGACTCAACATTCAAGATGAAATTGGTCTCACAACACCTAGGACAATTGAAGAGTGTTTTCAACTGGTTGTCAAGGCAGAAGAAAGGATAAAAGGAAGGAAAGAAAGACAAGGGAGAGGTAGAGGAATTACCAATAGAGGAAGAGGTTCAAGGAAGTCCAATGAAGAACAAGAAGATGCAAGCAAAAACAAAGACCAAGTGGCTGATCAAAGAGGTGGATTCAGAGGCTTCAGAGGAAGATTTGGTGGAGGTAGAGGTTCAAGTTCATTTTTAGGAAGATGTTACAATTGCAATCAGATTGGCCATGTAGCATGGAAGTGTCTAGAGAAACAAGGGTCTACTTCAAGTGGTGGTGATAAAAGAGTAGAGTTGGTGCAAGAGGAAGACTATGAAAGTGTTAATTCTCCTAATCAACTTGCTGCTCCAAAAGTTGGGGAACTTTTGATGGTGAGGAGAACTCTACTCCAAGCATCTAAGGAGAAAGAAACAACACAAAGGAGGACACTATTCAAGACAACTTGCAAATGCAATGGAAAGGTATGTAAAGTTGTTGTAGACTTTGGAAGTACTGATAATGTGGTATCTACTGAAATGGTTGATAAACTGAAATTGGAAAAAGTACCTCATGAAACACCCTATAAAGTGTCTTGGTTGAATGATGATCAATCTATTTTGGTGAATGAACAAGATTTGGTTGAATTTAATATTGGTGGATACAAGGATAGAATTCTTTGTGATGTGTTTCCTGTGGATTGTTGTCATTTGTTACTTGGAAGACCATGGTAGTTTGATAGACATGCCATATATGATGGAAGAGATAATACTTATCAAATTGAAAATGATGGAACTCATTTTACACTAACACCATTGTAGGAGGATGATAAAGGGTAGAGTAAAGTAGCTAAGGTGATGTTAGGTAAGGAGTTTGTAAGGCTTGAGGAAGACAAAAATGAAGAGTGTGCAACCACTACAAAAGAAGAAGATGTGAAGACAGTAAGTTTGAAGAGTGATTCAATGTTAGAAGGAAATATTGATGATTTGGAGACAAAAACATGTCAAGAGAAGGTCAAGGATAAATTACTTGTTAAGGCTCAAGATGGGTTAGAAAAGAATGTTGGAATTATGGTAGGGACAGTGCTTTGTCCATTAAATGCAAAAGAGGTTAGTGGGAAGTTAAGTTTTTGCAATGCAGAGGTTTATGAACCTGATAAGACAGATTATTGGGGCAGAGAAACTGGTGGAAAAGATGAGGGTAAAAGATGGAGTAGAAGTGAAAGGAAAGAACATATAGATAAGTTCAAGCATGCAACAAAGGTAAGGAAGAATATGGTTCATGGTACAAATGGTAAAGATATGTTTTATAGTGTCAAACCAAGTGCAATATCATTTACAAGTGAAGAGGAAGTCAAAGAACATTCACTGAGTCAGTTTGTAAAGATGGAGCAGTGTCAAGGTGGTAAACAGCTCAAGAGTGCAAAGCATGATTCAAGTCTTCAATACTTGATCTAGTGGAAAGGATTACTAGGAAAAGGAGCGTATGAAGAACAAGAAGGTAGAATGATCAAGCATTATCTACAACAATGTAGTCCTCAAAGGGACTTGAGATCTTTTTCAAGTTGGGTGTATGGTGCAAGGGCACCATGTTAGTTCATTTTGTAAATAAGGTCAAGTTTGGTTTAGGAGGATTTGAGTCTTTGTTATGAAAATAAGGTCATAATAGACCACTTTCTTATGTAATAATTCATTTTGAGTTGGTTCTAGGTCAAGTTGTCAAGTTTGGTGTTATTCTTGCAAATGTTGCAATTCTTGTAAAATGGTGTCAAATACAAAATTGCAAAAAGTGCAAAATAGGAAGTTGAAGAGTCTAGTTGGTTTGGTTCGATGGAAAGTTAGTTGAAATTGAATGGTCATGTGTTGTAATGCATTAAAAACCTTGGTGAACATTGAAGATGGGGTTGGCCATTGTAATTTTGAAATTTGAATAGTGCACAAACCCGATTTCCTACGTTTTTCATTCAATTTTGCTGCTTCGGGTCATTGTACGGCTCCGTAATGTTAGACCTCGATCTATAATGCATTGAATCCAATGGTGGGATGAATTGAGAGAATTTTTTATTTTTTTAGATTTGAATTCATAAAGGGAGGAGCATTTTATAAGCAATTTTCTATAACTAGTTTGTAAAACCCAGTTTTGAGGGTTTGTAAGTGATTAAAATGTATTAATCACCCATTCCACCATTAGAATTGCTTGTAACTTGGTGGAATGGGTGAATTAGGGTATATTTAAATTTTGGAATAGGCTTTAAGAGTACGAAAGGTGCTTTGATGGAATTAAGTTGTTGCCTTAGTTGTATTTCATGAGTTTTGGCTTGAATTTGATGGCTTGAAGTTGTAGTTTTGTGAAAATGCATTGAAAAAGGTTGGATGATGATTTGGATAGCATGTGTAGGTCCATTGTGGTGTTTTTTAAGTGTTTATAGGGTGATAAAAGGCTAGGAAGTTGTAGTTTCAATAAACCCTCTTTGAGCATGCCTAGAATGGCTTAAACAAGGGTTTGATGTTTTGGCGGATTTGTGATTGTTTCTCTTGATGAAAATTGTTGATTTAGGGCTTGTGTAACTTGGTTGAGAATATACAATAGATTTTTGTGTCTGGAAGGAGGTTTAGGTTGATGTTGCTTTGTAAAAGTGGCCTAATTTGGCCTTGGGGCAGCATAGCAACAGTGTTTTGGAGGTGATGGTCCAAAGTGACCTTATGTACTTTTTAGATATGTTTTGTAAGAGGATAATGGGTGTCTAAAAATATGAAAGGTTTGTGGGTTTGAGGAGGATTCTATAAGATATGCTTAAATTTTATCATTTGGAATGCTACAAGGAATTGCAAGAGAATGGTGAGTTGAATACCAAGATGAGGGTTTAATGGTTGAAAGAGGGTTTGAATCTAAACTAATCATGATTGTTGAAGGTTTTCCTCCCTGCTCTACATCAAACTTACATGCTACGGCCTCATGGGCTTGATTCATTACAACAAAATCAACTTTGAAAAGAAAATCTACTATTCGAAGCCATAATCTGCACTATTGGAGCCACCTTCTACAACTCCCACTTAACCCTTTTTATTTTACCCAATAACTTCCCTTGAATGTTCTAGAAAGTTCAACTTTCCCTTTTGTTTTGGCGCCAAAAGTCATACTGTTTGATTTCTGGCCTAGGAAGAAATTTTAATGAAATTCACTTTTTAGAGGGGCAACTTCATGGGGCCATAACGTTTGATCCGAGTGTCCAATTTCCTATTATTGCATATCGTTGGAAATCTCTCAAAGATATCTACAATGCATGAACCCATCGTAGGTCGGTTTGTCAACCTTTTGAGTTGTTTTGGGGCCTCTAAAGTCTTCATATCTAAAATTGAGGTTGCATTGGATAAATTTCTCAGGATGAAAACTTTAATATCTCCCAAACCATGCAGGGTATTGAGGTGATTCTTTCATGACTGGAAATTTTTTCCAGTTTTGCTCCTTGGGGTAAATTTTTAGATCCATATGAGCCTAATTAGGCTGACTTACTAAAAATAGTAAGTGCCCATTTTTTGCTATTTTTGACACCTGATTGTCTTACACCCCTTAAGTGCCATCATGGGACTCAAAACAACTAATAAAATAAAGAAAATATTTTTTTGGATGATGCAAGATTTCCCTACATCGTTGGATGCTCCTACATCAGATACCCAGGGTAATTTGAGAAGTGACCCTGTCACTTCTCAGGAGTTAGAGGGAAACCAAGACAGTTAACCTTAGCCTCAGATAACTGTGATGAATCTTCAACATACCTTCCTCTCCATTTCACCAAGTACTCTGCATATTGCTTGTTTCTCGTGCTTCTACCCACATGGCTATCCAAGATTTCTTCTATCTCTTCCTTCTCTAAAGTAGGTGCTAGAATTTCCCACTATTCTTTTATTGGCCCCTCCTCTATATCACCTCCATGATACTCTATCAAATCAGCAATATTGAATACATGAGAAATGTTTATTCCACTAGGCAACTCTATATCATGAGTATTTCCTAAATCATGCTTCTTCAAGATCTTGCATGGTCCAAACTTCTTCATCTTTAACTTGTATGTACCAACTGGAAACCTTTCCTTTCACAATTGAACCATGACTTCATCTCCTACCTGGAATTCCTTACACCTCATTTTTTTATCTTCTTAAGCCTTATATTGTGAGTTCATCTTATTGATATGTTTTTTCACCTCTTTGTGCAAATTCTTCAGGTGCTTAGCAAAATCTTCAGCCTCAACTCTAATCTTCTCCCCCTTATCCATCTTTCTTAGTTCAAAAGTAGTTATTGGACTACTCCCATACACAATTTGGAATGGCGATTTTCTAGTACTCTTGTTGATAGAATTACTATAAGAAAATTTTGCCTATGGTATAATCAAATCCCATCCCTTAGGCTTATCTCCTACTAAGCATCTTAGCAGGTTACCTAAACTCCTATTCACCACCTCTATTTGTCCATCAATCTATGGATGGTGTGTAGAACTGAACTTCAAATTGGTCTTCAACTTCTTTCATAATGCCCTCCAAAAATAACCAACAAATTTTGTATCTCTATCTATATACTCTTTGGTAGACCATGTAGTCTCACCACCTCTTTGAAAAATAACTCTGCAACATGAATAGCATCACTGGTCTTATGACACAAAATTAAATGTGTCATCTTTAAAAATCTATCCACCACCACAAATATGGAATCATGCCCTCTTTGTTTCCTTGGAAAGCCAAGAACAAAATCCATGCTAATATCCTCCCATGGCCTCTCAAGTATAGGCAATGGATGATACAATCCAGTATTTTGACTTGATCCTTTCCCCATCTGACATACTCTGCAACTTTGAATAAACTTCTTCACATCTTATTGTAACTATGGCCAATAATAGTTCTCACTGACAAGAGCAATGGTTTTATCTCAACCAAAATGTCTAGCCAATCCTCCACTATGCTTCTCCTTGATTAGATTCTCTCTCATAGAAATCCTTGGAATGCACAATTGGCTTCCTCTAGACAACATCCCATCTTGGATTAAGAAATCCAACCATCTCATCCTATCCAATGTAATAGGTTCCAAACAAGCCTTCCAAGCTTCTGCAAAGATTGGATCTTCTAAATACAAATTCTTGAGTTCATTGAACCCAACAACCTCTATATTCATTTCTACAAACAAATTTTTCCTTCTACTCAAGGCATCTACAACTCTGTTTGACCTTCCACTACTGTGCTTCAAAACAAAGGTATAACTCTGCAAAAACTCAACCCACTTTAAGAGCCTTTGATTTAACTTTCCTTGACTATTGAAATACTACAAATCCTAGTGATCAGTATATAAAACAAATTCTTTTGGCAACAAATAGTGTCTCCATTTCTTCAAGCATAAAACTCCTAATCATTGACAAAGTATTTCTTCTTAGCATCATTCAACTTCTCACTAAAATAGGCAACAGGATTACCTTCTTGACTCAAAACAACTCTTATGGAAGTTCCACTAGCATCACAATCTACCTGAAAGACCTTATTAAAATTTGGAAGTGCCAAAATAGGTTGCTCTATAACTTTCTTCTTCAACATATCAAAACTTTTGGTTGCTCCTATATTCCACTTAAACTCTTTTCTATCCCCTCTCATTACTTCAGTTAGAGGTGCACAAATACTACTGAAATTCTTAATAATTTTTTTTGTAAAAACTTGCTACACCATGAAATGATCTTACCTCTGTAACATTCCTCAGGGTAGGCCATTTAATGATAGCTTTCACCTTCTTTGGATCCATTTTAAGACCCTTTGTTGAGACAAAAAATCCTAGATACACAACTCTCTCTTCACAAAACTACATTTCTTCAAATTAATCAACAACTTCTCCTCCCTTAGCTTCTCAAAAACTCTTCAGACATGCATCGAGTGCTCCTCCAATGTCTTACTGAAAATCAAAATATCATCAAATAAACAATAATATTTTTCCTAAAAATTCTTTCAATACCTCATTCATAAGCTGCATAAATGTGCTTGGTGCATTGGTTAACCCAAAAGGCATGACTAACCATTCGTACAAGCCCTCCTTGGTTTTAAAGGTTGTCTTTCATTCATATCCTTCTCTAATTCGGATCTGGTGATATCTGCTCTTCAAATCTATCTTCGTGAAGTACTCATCTCCACTCAAACAATCCATAATGTCATCCATTCTCGGCAAGGGAAATTTATACTTGATGGTGATCTTGTTGATGGCTCTAGAATCTGTACACATCCGCCATTCCCCATCTTTCTTTGGTGCTCATGCTACTAGGTACTGCACATGGACTCAAACTCTCTCTGATCAATCCCTTCGAAATAACTCTTGCACTTGTTTTTTCAACTCTTCACTTTCTATGGAGTCATATGATGAGCTGCCTTATTTGGAAAACTGGCTCCAGGAATCAAGTCCATCTGATGAACAATCTTTCTTACTAGAGGCAAACCTTCAGATACGTTATCATAAATAATAGCTTGAAACTCACTCAACAAATTTGAAACCTTTGCAGGTACCTCAGTGGTATCTTCTTTGTCAATTCTAGGGATCAATGCAAAACACATATGCTCATGCCTCATACCTTCTAGGAACTTTATTTCATCAACCAAACAAATTCTTGCATTACTATATACCTTTTCTTCTACCTCTTTCAAGGGCTTCAACTTATGACAAACCCCATCCTTTGTCAAAGAATTGGTGTTGGCATGTCCATCATGTACTGTTTTCCAATCAAACTGCCACGATTTGTCTAACAACATATGAAAAACATCCATAGGAATAATATCACACAATACCTCATCATGGTAATTTCCAATCTTGAAATTTACCATAAATTATTCATTTACCAAGGCTTTTTGGTCCTTTTGTAACCAAGCAATTTGGTATGGGTTTAGATTCCTTCTTCTCTCCAACCGCAACTTACTAACCATTTCTTTTGAAACAAGGTTATCAGTACTACCTCCATCAATAATAACATTACAAACTTTACCTTCACACTTACATCTAGTGTGAAAAAAATCCTTCCTTTGAGTTGGTTCCTTCTCCTCATTCAACAAGGCTCTTCTAGTAACAATAACCTCTCCTCTTTATGCATCCTCAGAATATGAAGACTCAACATCTTCATCTACATGTGCAACTCGTGCATTACCCTTAGGTCTTTTATTTGTCCTTCCTTGATCTTGAGGACACTCATAGGCTCTATGTCCTTCTTCTCTGCACTGGAAACAGGTTCCATGGAAGCCTCCTCTTCTTGGTCCTCATCTAGATCTTCCTCTTCCTCTTTGGTCTCCATTATTCTGATCACGAGGATGGTAGGTGTTATCTCCTTTCTGGTTCTAGTTGCTACAAGAGCCTTCACCCTTATTTTGATCTTCATTTCGACCTCCATATGAACATCCACTGGTCTTTCCTCCATGGCCCCCACCTCGTTGTTTTTTCTCAAACCTCTTGTTCATCCGTTCTTCAACCTTTAGAGAAAACTGATAAGTGTCCTCAATGGTGGTCATTCTTACCAGTGCCAATTCTTCCTGTATGCTTGGCTTTAACCCGTTAATATAACAAGCAACTTTCTCTTTATTCACCTCAGAATGTCTTGTCCAAATTAGGACCTTGTGAAATTCCTTTGTGTATTCTTTCACCATCCTTGTTCCTTTCCTCAAGCTCTGCATCTTCTTCAGCAGCTCCAATTTGTAATCGACTAGAATAAATTGTTTCTTCAATTTTGACACCATTTTGTCCCATCTGGAAATTTTATCTTTCCCTTGTCTTTGTCTTTCTAACTGGACCTCTTTCCACCATATATTGGTGTGGCCTTTCAATTTTGTCTTTGTAAACCTCACTCTGTGAGGATCTTCAATCTCCTTAAACTCAAAAAATTCCTCCATGTCATTGATCCAATCGATCAATTCTTTAGGATTCAGACTTCCACTGAAAGTTGAAACCTCCATTTTAGGTCTCTTCCCAATGCTTGAGATCAATTGCAACAATCTTATTTCTCCAAGATCCATTGGATCCTGCTCTTCCTCTTCCATTTCCTCTTTTGTTTCATCTTCACTTTCATCTTTATCTCGTTGCACATCTCTTCTTCGAACCTCTTGCTGCAAGGTTTCTAATTGCCTTCTAAGGGCTATGATTTCATCTTAGGTGGATCTCTTCCTCCACCACCTCTACCTCTACCTATGCCATGCTGGGCAAGTCTTGGAGGCATCTTGAACTCAACCCACACTCATAGGTCCTATTGCAACTACCTCACATTTGGCGCTTTGTTACATGATTAGGAACTCCTGCTATGATACCACTTGATGAGGGCCAAGCTGCCTGAAACCACAAAAATCATAATAATTGATACCAACACAGAAGATGCAAGACAAAAAAATAACCCACTTTCAATTATTTTTAGATAATGAAATTACAAATTTAAAACTTACATGCTACATCCTCATGGGCTTGATTCATTACAACAAAATCAACTCTAAAAAGAGAATCTACTATTCAGAGCCACAACCTGGACTATTGGAGCCACCTTCTACAACTCCCACTTAACATTTTTTATTTTACCCAATAACCACCCTAGAATGTTCTAGAAAGTTCAACTTTCCCTTTTGCTTTAGCGCCAAAAGTCCCACCGTTTGGTTTCTAGCCTAGGAAGAAATTTTAATGAAATTCACTTTTTAGAGAGGCAACTTTGTGGGGCCATAACTTTTGATCTGGGTGTCTGATTTGCTTTTATTACATATCATTAGGAAGCTCTCCAAGAGATTTATAGCGCATGAACTTCCAAAGTTCAGTTTGTCAACCTTTCAAGTTGTTTCAAGGCCTCTAAAGTCTTCATATCTAAAATTGAAGTTGCATTGGAGAAATTTCTCAAGACAAAAAATTTTAATATCTCCCAAACCATGCGAGTTATTGAGGTGGTTCTTTCGCGATCAAAAATATTTTTCAGTTCTGCTCCTTGGGGTAAATTTTAAGGTCCATACGAGCCTGATTAGGCTGACTTACTAAAAATACTAAGTGCCCTTTTTCACTATTTTTGATGCCTGGCTATCTTACACCCCTTAAGTGCCATCATGGGACTCAAATCAACTAAAGAAAATAAAGAAAATATTTTTTTGGATGATGCAATATTTCCCTACATCGCTGGATGCTCCTACATCAAGGACTCTCAAGGAGATGGCTAGTTGTATGATTCAATCTAGGTCCATGGCTCCTGCATTTTGGGCCAAAGTTGTCAGTTGTGCCAACTATATTTAGAACCATATGCCTCATAAGGCAGTGTGGAATATGACTCCTAAGGAGGCTTGGTCTCATCACAAGCCTAATGTATCCTTCTTCAGAGTATTTAGTAGTGAGGCTTGGGCATTCATTCTGGATGGTCGAAATAAATCAATGGAGAAGAAGAGTCAGCAATACATCTTTGTTGGCTATTGTGAGGATGTGGAGGCATACATATTGTTTGATCCTAACACACAAGAGGTTCATTTTTTTGTGATGTTTAGTTTGCTAAGTCTTTCACACATACAGATCCTCCTTCGATTTCTTCATTACAACTTACTCTTCTTCAGTTGATGATGCTTTGCTACTTGAGGAAGATTTTGATGATGGTCTTGATCCACCTCCTCCTCATTCACCTACTAGGCCCTGATGGGCTCAAGTTACTCTTGAGGAGGTTGGTCCTCTTGTTGGTGATCCCATAGACACTCACCACACTCATTCTCAGACTTAAGGAATCAGTATTTTGAGTCATGTTGTTTAGATGAGATCCTCATAATTTTTCAGATGCTTCAAGTATTCTAGAGTAGGATAGTGCTATGGTTGATGAATATTCTTCTTTGATGTAGAATCATACTTGGGATCTTGTTCCTCTTCCTAAGGGAAGATAGTTGGTTCGATGCAAGTGGGTGTATCATACCAAGTATGCATAAAATGGTTCTATTGACAAGTACAAGGATCGTCTTGTTGCAAAGGGGTTCTCTCAAGTTGAAAGAATTGACTATTTTGAGACCTTTGCTCCTATTTCCAAGATGGATTCTATTCACCTTGTCCTTGCTATAGCTGCATCACAGGGATGGTCAGTGTATTAGATGGATGTGAAGAGTGGTTTCTTGCATGGGGATCTTCATGAGGAGATTTATATTGAGCAGCCACAAGATTTTATGCAGGACTCTTCACTTTTTGTAGTCTTTGACATTCATTGTATGGTCTCAAACAGGCCCCTCAAGCTTGGTATGAGAAGATGGATAGTTTCTTGATTGCTTCTGGCTACACTCACTAGCATTTAGATCCCATAGTTTATACTCAGAGACATGGAGATGATCTACTCATACTTGTGCTCTACATGGATGATTTGATTCTCATAGGGAGTTCTACGTCCATGATTCAGAGAACACAACAAGCATTGATGGAGCAATTTGATATGACCGACCTTAGTCTCTTGCATTACTTCCTTAGACTTCAGGTTCATCATACTTCTGAGGGGATATTCATTTTCCATTAGAAGTATGCTCTTGATTTGCTTTAGAGGTTTGGTATGGTTGATTGCAAGCCTTCCCCCACTCCATTTTAGTCGGGTGTTGTATTATCTACTAGTTGCACTACTCCTATAGTTGATCCTACCTTGTATCGATAGTTAGTTAGTAGTCTTTTGTACTTGACACATAGTCATCTTGATATTTCCTTTGCGGTTGGACTTGTCTCTCACTTCTCACAGGATCCTCATGAGAGTCATTAGAAGGTCACAAAACATATCTTGAGATACATTCAGGGAACTACACATTTTGGCATTCATTATACATCAGGTGCATCTCAGATTATGGGCTTCATCGACTCAGATTGGGTCGGTGATGTCAATGATCGAAAGTCTACTTCTAGCTTTGTCTTTTTCCTTGGTTTTGGTCCAATTGCATGGTCATGCAAGAAGCATACTGCTATTGCATTATCATCAACAAAGGATGAGTATTGAGGTGCATTTCTTTCTAGTCAGGAGGTTTTGTGGCTTCATCAGTTGACAACTGAGTTCATATTCCCTTCCACTCAGTCCACTACTGTTTGGTGTGACAATCAAAGTGCCATTTGTATCTCTTGCAACCCATTGGAGCATTGGTGTACTAATCATATTGAGATCCACATGCACTTCATTAGGAAACTCATCTAGAATGGTGTTCTTAGCTTGGATTATTTGCCTATAGATCAGTAGGTTGCAGACATCTTCACTAAACCTTTGGCATTGCCTCCTTATCTTCAATTGCGATCGATGCTTGGGGTGAAGGAAGTTGTCGTTGGGGGGTCTTGAGGAGTCCTTCCTTCTTCATTTCTCTTTGCATATTTTTCTCTCTTTTGGAGAGAAGTTTTCTCCCATAGGGTATTTCTCCTTTTCTCTGCTTGTGAGAGTTTTTTTGTTTTGTACATGGGTCCCTCATCATCCCTTGTTGTCGAGACCCATCTTTTGCATTGGTTTTTGCCTCCCTAAGTTGCACTTAATGGGGGGTGTTGGTGTGAATAAAGTCTTGTACCTGTTAATTCTTTTACTAGGGACTTAGGGGACTTAGTTCACATGTTAAATTTACTTAGGATAAATATTAATTCTAGATGTCTTAGTTGTCTTATCTAGACAAGCCATAGTTGTCTTATATAGACTTCACATCATCCTAGGTAGTTATGAGTTAGTTGTCTCATGTGATAGGATTAAGACACTTGTGATGATCTTATCTTATCCTATCTCTCATCCTTGCCTCTATAATTAAGGCATCTCTAGCATTGCATTGCATTGCATTGTAGTATTGCATATTGTATCATATTGCAATTCTTGTTTGGTGGAATATCATCTTCCATTGTTGCTTCTCTTTATTTCTTCTGGAGGTTATTTGGTGTTGCAAATTGAAGATCCTGGTTGCTCACTTCAACATAAACCTCTAGTGTGGATATGTTCAAAAGGTGTTTGTGGTATTGTAGATGTAGTAGGGTTACTTGGTTCCCAAGTGCTTTTGAGAAAATTTGCATAAAGATAGGGATGTTTTATGTATTGTGCTTCTCATTTCTTCATGCTTGAAGATGTGCTTGTGTGGTTTGAATATGATGATCAGAATTCTTCAAAGGTGTTATATCCATAGTTTCAGGTTATGTATCGTGTGATAGTAGAAGATACATTTGATAGTGTGTTGGACTGTCTCTAGTTTGTGAAGATGGATATCTGGGAGAAATGGAATTGCTCTACATTTCTCCACGCTAAATTTTATTGTCTTATATATTTGGGAATGTGCTAATATCACCTATACCTACCTTCCCTTGGTTTTTTTAGTGTTCATTTGTCCCACAATATTGGTTCATGAGTTTTATCTCTATGGTAGTTTGATTGGTTGCACAAGGTGCTAACATTCTCAATTTCATGTGTTTGCACTGGTGTTTTTGAATATTTTGTTGGTGTTGGAATATTCTGGGATTTTGTGTAATATTACTATGCAATCTGTAGGATGTATTTTTCCTTGGTGAAGTGTGAATTTGTTTTCTTGATAGTGAATGTCGATTTGGCCAACCTAGTGCGTTAGCATTATTTGTGGATGGGCTTTGTGACTTATGGAAGCCTAGTGTAGTGTGTTGATGTAGATTTGGGTCTTGGTTAACCCTTGATGTGGCCCACCTTCACTTCTTTCCACCATGGAGGTGTTTGTCACCAACCTATTTGGTGGTTGCACATTTGAGGTGCATACATTTTATTGAAGCCGACTTAGAGAAGGTTATTCAAGGTTATGAAAGATATATATGCAAGGTCAAAACTTTGGAGAATTGTTTAGTGTGGTATTATGTATGTGTGATTGTGTGTTGAGATCTAAGTGCGAGCAAGAATGCGTAAGACTACCGAAAGTAGTGAGTAGAAGGTTTTTACAGTTTAGTGTGCCAGAAGTCACTAAAGGTAGTGAGCTAAAGGTTGTAGATGGTAAAGATACATTGTGGTGGATTCTCGAGTTGCTCTAAGGTAGTGAACCTCCTTATAACTATTTCTTTGTAATCCAGAAGAACTAATCTTTATGGGAAGTGATCCCTTAGTAGTAAGCATTTCCTTTTGGATAGTGAGTCCTTTGGGTAGTGAGACCTTTACATAATGAGCCTCTTGTATTCAGTTTTGGTTTTCACATAATGAGTTAATCTTCACCATGGTTTTTGAATCCTTAGAGGGTTTTCCACATAAACATATAGTGTTCTATTATGAATGATCATGGATGTGTTGGTGTTTCATTTGTCTACATTCATAGTAATACATAATAAGATTTTGAAGGTTTTAATGCACAACTGATTCACCCCCCTCTCAGTTATCTTGTGTGTCTAACATTTTTAACTTTAGTAGCATACACAAGGGTTTCACACTCAAGATAAACAAAAAAGTGAAGACCCATACATAGTTAGAAATGAGAGTCAAAAGAAAACTAAGTGAACGAACTCAAAGAGACTTAATGAAAAAATTAAACTAAAATATTGAGTCCAATAGGCTCTATTTAGGGATGTGTGGCACTTGATGGCATAATGAGAATTCAAAAAAAAAAAAAATGGACTAAAATGGTAACCAAAATAAATTGGGATTAACTCACACTTAATGATGAAAAACAAGAATGAATTATTTCAGAAAGACACACAACAGGATATCTATAAAACAAAACACAAACAAAAGACAAAAAATAGTAGGTACAAATTAGACTTGAATTATTCACATGAAATAATACTTCAAGTATTAGACATGAAGGTAGCTCCATCAAACTCCTTGTTAAATATTTCAAATGGTAAATATTACCTCCATAGATCTTAGCAATTTTATATGGCCCAATCTATAAATTATTTAACTTACCATGTTTTCCTTTGTACTTGGATCTTGAATTCTACATGAGAACTAAATCTCCAGCCTAGAAGTCCCTTTGAAGTTCCTTATTTTCAAACAGATAATTTTATCATTTTCTTATTTTATTTTTTTAATGTGCATTTCTTCTATTCGCATCCAAGTTAACCAATGTCGTCACCCTATGAGAAAATGCAACACCTTCATTGTTAGAAATATCTTGTAGCAACTAATACATGGGATGCCCCATACTAATTGGCATCTTTGTATCTATCCCATGAACAAGTTTAAAATTGATCATTCCAATAGAAACCTTATAGTTTACCCTATTCACCCACCTTGTTTGTTTAATTCCAATTTCCTTTTTATGATTTTTATAAGGCTTTTGTTACCAAACTAAGCCTATCCATTATCTCAGGGATGATAGGGGGATGTGAAGATGAGTTTAATTTCATACTCATACTCATTGCATAGTTTTGAAAGCTTTTGTAACCTAAAGCACATGGAATTATCCATTGTAACTCTTACAAGTACACCAAATATAGTTATGGAATTGTCTAGTAGAAAATTAATTACCACCCTAGAAGTAGAATTGTGGGTTGGTATTATCTCAACCCACTTAGTGAATTAATTGGTTGTCACAAGGATCCACTTGTAGTCACTATTGAACTTCTCTTGTGTTACCTATAAAATATTGTCCTTGATATTAAATGAGCCTTTACAATCATTATTAAGAGAGGAAGAGCACCTACAAACTTAAATTTACTAATAAATATCTAGTAGGCATCACACTTCCTTCCCCTTTCAACCATATTCTTGAAGAGTAGGCCACCAAAAACTATCTTTAGGGACCTTATATGTAGTTATTTTAAATTTAAAATGGCCCTCAAAATTCCCTGATGGCATTCATCAATTATTTTGTTGGATTTTCTTGATATAAATATTTGAGTAGTATTCCACATGGGTCTCTCCATATAGAATTATCATTGACCAATGCATACTCTTGGGACGACAAATTCAAAGTTATTTATTTTCTTCCATTCATCCTGGTAGGGCACTTCATGTTCAACAAATAAAATAATATTTTCTACCAAGGATCATCTTTCAATGAGCACTCTACATGTGTGATGAATACTAATTTTATTTACCTCAATATCTTCTAGGTTTATATTTTTCATCAATTTTCCCAAACCTTGACCTCTTACTAGCTTGGTCATTTGAAATTCAATGTTATCTTCTATGATCTTATTGATATACTTACATTTTTTAGCTTCCTACTATGTAAGAATATCCTTCATTGCTATGTGTGGAACATATGCAATTACTTTTGCATAGATCAGTTATGGTCTTTAGTTTTTTATAGCCTTGACCATAGCAATGCATGCTTCTCCATTTTTTAATATAATTCTAACCCCTACAAGTATTTTTACTAAATAAATGCAAATTTGTGTTCATTCTCATCCTTATTCTTTTCTAATAACGCGAAAAATATAGTATGGAAGGAAGCACATGAAAATAGTTAAAAAGGCCTAACATAATCAAGATTGATCAAAACTAATGCCTCCTTGATAGTTTACTTAATTTCAAAAAATATCTTTGATGGTTCTTTCATCCCTGTGATTATTTTTCCTTTCTTTAGTATGTTGGAGATTAGCTTAGTATTCTCTACAAAATTTGGTACAAATTTCCTCGTGTGAAAGTGATCTTCCCAAAAAAATATTGAACCCCTTTCAGTATTTTATGCCTAGGAATGAGGTCAATCAACTCGACCCTCTTTGGATCGATCATGATTCCATCCTTAAAAATAATGTGTCCCAACATTTTTCCCTATTCTACACCAAACACAAACTTCTTGGGATTCAAAGAGATCCCATATTCAAGGCATCTTTGGAAGATCTGCTCTAGATGCTTGGAATGGTCTTTTCTATCCTTTGAATAATTTTTTAGGCCATATTGAAAGATAACCATTATTTCATCAATTAGAATTGCAAATACAACATCCATGTCTCTTTGAAATGTTGACCCCACATTATTGAGTCTAAATGGCATTCTCATATACACATTTGTGCCCCAAAGAGTTGTAAAATCTATCTTATATTTCTCTAAATCCTTGACCCCAACCTAGTTGTACCCTAATAAGTTATCCATCATTGACATCAACTTAGAACCATTCACCCTTTGCAGCAAGTGATACATGTTAGGAAGATGATAGTTTTCTCTTAGGGATTTGAAATTAAAGTTATTAAAGTTTATATTCAAACTTATTTCTCCATTATTTTTCCTAACTAGAACAAGGTTTGAAGCCCTTTTGAGTGTCTAATTTATTTAATAATAAACCCCTCTTTTTTTTTTATCAATTATTTTTAGTTTTAGATCTCTATTTTTGGGAAAATGGCTTCACATATAGCCAAAGTGCAATGGTGTGTTGAAAAAGGTCTTAATGTAAATCTTCAGCTCATCATATGACCCAACAAAATAGTTTTTGAATATCTTCAATAGAATTATCAGTATACTCTTCATATTAGTTTTGATCTTTTAAGAATGTAGACCATTTAAGGTTTAGCATATGTCCCCAAGTTTACACATTTTACATTGCTTTCATAAATTGGTTGACCTTTATTTGTAGTGATCTATGAATTAATTAAATAATTAAAATTATTTAATTAATAGAGGAACATGATCAAATATAATAATTAAATAATTAAAATTATTTAATTATGCAAGGAAGAAGACCAAGACAATGGAAAAATGACGCTCGCAAACCAAGACATTTTTTCAATTTCTACATGTCCAAGGAGCTTGCCTTCTTCCACATATTTTTTTTCTTAGAATTCAAATATATCCTATATTCTAAACGGCTTTGAAATATTAACTCCAAATATTTTCACTGATCATTTCAATCCTTGGAATATGCAGTCAAATCATCTTGGTAGACAACCATAATTTCATTTATAAGGCTTGCAAAGGAAACATCCATAGCTCTTTGAAATGATGGCTCCAATATTATTTAAACTAGATGACATTCAAACATATACAAGTGCTACCCATGGTGTGGTGACGGCCTTTTTATGTTGGTCATAGCTTTTGACCATGACTTGATTGTAACCTGAGAAGCCATCCATCATTGACATAAATTCTAAACCTCTTACTCACTATAGTAAATGGTCCATATTGGGTAGTGGATAGTTTCCCTTGAGAGACTTAACATTCAAATTCCTAAAATCCATGCACAAAATAATTTCCCCATTCTTTTTTCTACTGGAATAAGGTTTGAAACCCATTTTGAATGTTTGATTGGTTTAATAATACCTCCTTTCAAATTTATCAATTCTTTCTACATTTGAGGGGCAAGAGTAGGGTTAATAGGATTTTTTTTATATCTATATAGATTTGTACCAATATCCAAAATAATGATATGTTGGAACAAGTCTTCCCTATAAGCCTTCAATTCATCGTAAGACCAAATAAAGTATTTTTTATTCCTTCTTAATAATGCTATCAACATTTTCTTCTCTAATGGTTTTAACCTTTTACTATTGTGCATCATTTTAGGATTTGATTCAATTCATAAATTCAAACCTTCTACGTCTTCTTCACTAATAGGCTTACTTCTTGTTTTATAACAATCAACATTATCAAACATCTTTCTAAAGCAACACGACCTCTTGGAATTGTATTTGTTTTGAGTTGAATAATATCATTTTTTAAAAGAGTTTCCTTAGCTTCTTCCTTTTTCTCCACCATGGGCTGCCAATCAAATAGTTAGTTCTCAAAGCGATCAATGTAATTCAGGAACTCATATATCTATTGATCATCATTGAATATTTTCCAATTGTAAATATTGTCTGGAATACTAGGCTTGGTAAGTAAATCAACATCATACATGCATTAGAGGACATACATGAAGCATTAAATTTTAAGGCTAATAAAAAAAGGACATTAGCTATTACATTATTATCCCTCTTAGCCCAATTGGTGTTGAATTTATCAAGCACTTCAATAGAATCCCACATAACATTCCTATATATTCTCAATATCTTTTCTTTTGTGGAATATGTGCTCTAACTTGAGATACCACAAGTTTTGAATCACCATTCACTCTAATGCATTTTGTGTCATATTTGGAAGCCACATTCAAACTAAGAAGCAAAGCTTCATACTCTACCATGCTATTGGTGTATTCAAACTTAAACCTAAATGTGAATTTATAGTTTTTTACCTCTAGGGACACTAATACAACTTTTTCACCATTACCCTCTCTTGAACATGAACCATCAAAATTCATGTTCCAAGTGCCACTATTTCATGGGTACCAAGCTGGGGGAAATAAATTAGGATAAACCTATTTCTTAATTTCATCATCACAGTAACCCAGAAAATAGTTAGATTCAACATTAAAGTAGAAAATTTGGTTATTTTCTCCATTTGGATTCTCCACAATAGTGAGCATTTCCTTCTCTCTATGAAATTGGAATTATTTTCATGTAGTGGTATTATCATAAGACAATTCCATATGAATACTACCACCAATTGAGGTTTCCCACTTCCTACATAGTAGTATAACTCATCTAGCTGGACAATAAACTATGATAATATCCATTAAATTTATTTTACTTGGGTATGAAAAAAGTTTCACTTCAATGTCATTCACTATCATAATTCCATTTACTTCATGATAATCCATGGAAAAACACTTTCCATGACTTTGAAACTTGCACATGCCTAGTTGGTTCATGATTTTTAATGGCATCACATTATTGGATGCCTCATAATCAAAAATACAATTACTTACCAACCAACTATTTATCAACAAATATGTATAAAATGGGTCAATTTTTTGTTTGTTACTTATAGATATAGTACACAAGTAAATATCAAGGGCCTCTTGTACATTGAATTTATCTATCCTATCTTTGGGAACATATGTAGGTTCATTTGTATGATAAATAAGAGCAGGGCCAATGATATAAAGTAATTCCCTTTCTCTATGTTCACGGATCCTCATCAACTCACTGAATATCACTTGAAATCTTAACTATCTCAAATCTTGAGTCATTCCAATTGCTTGGTATGTAGGTAAAGGAGTGGAGAATGGAACTACCATAATATTAGTATCAGGGATGAAAGATATTACCTGACCATTAGCAACAACTTTCTTTATGTTGACTAATTTTATAACCTCTTCAATTTTAAAAAAATGTAAGCTTAATTAAATGATTAAAAATAATTTAAGTAATATAGATAGAAGAAATGATAAGATGAAAATACATTAGTCATTTTTAGGTGTTTACAACTAGTCCTTGATAATGATGCCAATTTGTTGGTGATCTAAGCTATAGACCCAAAATCCCTAAGGTCCAATGATCTCCCAAGTGTAAGGGGTGTCAAACCTAGGAAGATTATGACAAACCTATATTCAAGCTAGGCAACTTAGGACTAGTTTTTAAGGTGGGTGATATCTCATTTTCTTCCAACTCTACAAAACCAATGGGGGTTTCCTTAAGGTACTAGAATATATATTACCATAGAAATTAAACATTCACCCTAACACAAACCATACCCATTTCATAGTGCATCCCTATTCTTGTTGTCACTCCATACCTATATGCTAGTTTAAGAGACTCAAAGTTAAGAACCTTATTAAATAGATGATCTACTACATAAGTGCCAATGAATGTGTTCTATAATACCCCTTAAAGTGTTACATGCATTCAAGCATGACAGTTAGAATACATAGATAAATAAGACAAAAAAGATGTATTTTGAGTGTGTTGAGGATGATTGGGAGAAAAAGCTAGTACATACAGGTAGCTTTATCCATTTTGGGTAACAAAGCCTTTGAATTTAACCAAACATGTAATAACCAAAACAAAGGTGATATCTTAATCAAGACACCACAAAAGAATATGTCTTTCAAAATGCACAAGAAAGTTGGGCTCTACACATACATTTAGAAAAATAATTGATAGTTGCAAAATATTGAGTCTACTTAGTGATCCATGTGCATGCCCATACATTTCCTTTATTATGTTGAACAAATACCTTACAAAGGCTTTGCAAGAATTTTATAGTCATATAGTTGACCAACTAAACACTATACACCTAGTAATGAATATCATACACATAAAGACACTCAATAGAGGTTGATTTTTCCATTAATCACTTGATCTAAAAAGGTTACAAATGTTATTAAAAATTTGGGATAAATTGAGATCAGTACAATACTAAAATAACTATACCCAAAATCAAAAATTGAAACTCTAGGGCCTCCTATGAATATCTTTCTTATGTTAGTTTTGTAACTACTCCTCCTTGATCCCAAAATTCTATCCTCCTATAAAAACAACAACCAATTATAATATATTTATGGTAGGAAGACATGTAGGTTGTCAAAAAGACATGCCACACAAGGAAACCCTAACTACAAGCTCCACTTATGCCTAGATAATAAGTGTCTTCTAAAAACTTGATTTGACCATAAAGAGGCATGAAAGAACATTCTCCTGACCCCTACCATACCTGATAATTGATGATTCATGGATTTGAGTGCAATAATTAGTATAAATACCCATGAAATATATTGAAATCATCTCTTAGAGGTGTTGCTCTAACAAAAAGAGGATCTACAAATAATGATTGAAGTATGGGAATTTTTTTTCTTCATGGATCCATACCAAAATGCATTTAAAGTCCTTAAAGAAATCGCAAATCAAAATAAAAGGTAGTTTCAGGCCTTAATCACTCTGTAGAGGAGGTAGGTGCAATAAACGACATGGTGCTAACTCTTGTTGAGTTGTAAGCAATCAACATCAACCTAGAGGAAGGAAAATGGAGCCTATTGTGGGTTCCAATTGTTCCTAAAACAACCAAAACCTCTTAAAACTATTCTCCCTTTCCTTTGGTTCATCTCTCCATCCATCCTACTGTTTACCCTAACCATTGATGCTTGGAGAGGTAATAGGAACTTGTTGGGGGGTTCCTTTGGCTCCTAGAACCAAAAGAGCCTTTTACCACTTTTTCCTTGCATTCCACACATTAGAAACCCTTGTCAAGGGTTCTATGGGAACCAAGAACCATTGGTTCTTGGTTCCTATGAAACCTTTGATCACTTCATCTTATATTTTTCCAAGGGTGGGATAAAATCCATGTCGGTTCCATGGGAATTAGGAACCAATGGTTCACGATGCCTATGAAATCTCTAATGAAGGGAAATAAGCCATCAAAGGTTTCATAGAAAGCTCCAATGACTCCTACTTAGCCAATTTTAGAATTTTGATTTTAGAGAATTAACTGAAGTAAAAAAACAAAAGGAAGGATTAATGATGCAACATCAAAGGCACAAACCTAAGCAAGATAACCCATTTAAAAACTCTCAAATTGCCTAAAATTGATGGACAAATGAAAATGAAAAGAGTATACCGTTAGAGTAGGACATGGAAAAATGATGCACACAAAATGGGGTGCCAACAAGAGTTATATTCCCATTAGTAATTTTTGATAGTTGGTAGGGAAAATAAATGATTTATAAAGCTATATTGATTGCAATGTAAATATTGTTGAAAATCAATAAAATAATAATATATATCATTTTGTTTGTTGTAAAATAATGATTTGATAAAAAAAAATTGTATTTACTATACAATTTTAATAAAAATGAATCACCTCAGTTGAAAGTAAATCAAAATTGATGCTATACTAATGATGAAATTTGCATACCCATGTCATTTTCCTCTAGTTTTGTACCCATTTTGAGGAAATATATTAATACATGTAGATATAAAAATATTACACAATCTTGTGTGAAGTTACAGTCATTCTCCTAGCATTTATGCATCCATACTCACATATTCCCATGCACTTAATCCCTACCTTATCATTGCATACACATACTTTTTTATATTCATATTATATAAGTGTTTATTATAATTATCCATACACTAACCCATATTTGGTTATTTTATTATCTAGGGTCATTTTTATGGTCATTAGGTGGACCTTGTGGTCATAGACAAGTGAACCTCACCTTTCTAAAATTAAAATAAAAAAATTAGCCAATTGGTCTCCTTTATTTTCCTATTGTGAGCCAACCAAGTACACATTTAATGGAATTTGATGCTATGAACTTGTATTTAAATATGTTCAATGCATTCACTTTAATCATCTAAAATCCACAGGTACTCTCATTATAAAATAATAAATGAATAATCAATAGTGAAAAAATTGGATTTGGCAGTAAAACATTTACATATCATTATAGGACCATTGCCTATTATCTTCAATATTTTACACATTTTCTAAGGGTCGATCTAGGAGAATACATCTTACAACATAATTATATTCCATCCTAGGCATATCTAATACCACCATCCTCCAGCTATAGGAAAATAACATATTGGAAGAAGATCGTCTAAACAAACAACCTAGTAAAATTACACATTGTTTAGGGTTGAATCTAAACTCACAAGTTGAGTCTATGATTATAGACTTGACCTAGACCTATCTTCTTGATATTATATAGAGCATAGATGTACACCATCAATTTTGAGACATTTACTAACACATATATATCAAAATTTCAAATCAATATCAACTAGATCTTAAAGTCTTCATTAAAATTTTATTTTCTTCAATCAACAAATTAAATACATCTATATTCTTAATTTCTTTTCATATATTATACTATATTTTAAAATACAAATCCATAAATGATTATCTTATTAAATTTAAGTTAATTATACTTCTTGTATAGTTTTTTAAATTAACTTTAAGTCACAATTAAAAAAGTTCATTTTCCTATTCTATCACCTGTAAGGAAAGCTAGATGCGGAAGCAACTCTCCTAATGTCAAAACCTCAGGGAAGAATGCAGAGATACCTTTTAAATTTTACAATTACAGTCCAATTAAGATGCACTTGAAAGAGATAACAGAAACAGAGAATTAATCATATACATATGAACACCAGATTTACGTGGGAAAACCCTTATGGGAGAAAAACCCACCACACTAAGAGAAGTCACTTTGTATTACAGTAATAAAGATTACATACAGAGATCTGACTTATCTTTTTGATGTCAATTTACAGCAACATTCACTATGATCAACCTCGTACAGAACTTTCACATTACAATGTTCTCAAAATTGAATTCATCCACTGATCATACAACCACACCATCAATCTGTCGAACCATCGAACCCATCACAATCTGTAATCACTGAGTATATCTATGTCGCCCTTGTCTGTCGAGCTTCCTCTCAGTAACGGCCGCAATAGTCCAACTGCTAGCGGTTCCCATTTTGCTCCTAGATTGGTCGAACACAAGCCACGTAGGATGGTCTTCACTTGGTCAAAGCATTCAACCTATGTTGGCATGTCGATGAGACACTAACCATGTCTCCCCGATGCCAACAAAGCCAACATTTGATATCGCCAAGAGTCAACACTATCGGCAAGAGGTTTCACCGAGTTCAGAAAGTTATCGCTCAGACTTCGCCTTGTCACCAAGACCTCATACCGATGATCATCACTTGTATCGCTATCGCCAAGACTTATAGCTATCGGTGAAACATCATACCGAAGCTCCAAAGTCACATAGACAATAGAATTCCCATCGACAAGACTATCGTCCTTCGTTGAGAGATCATACCGAGCTCTTTATGTTATACCGAAACATCCAACAGTCGGCAAGACTTATCGCTTTCACCAGGAGATCATATCGAGGTTCAAAGTTACTCTGAAGCGCTCATCTATCGCCAAGACATATCGCTATCGCTGAGACATTACTCTGAAGTCTTAAGTCATACCGAGCACCAAACAATAGTCGGCAAGACTTCTCTCCATCGCTAAGAGTTCTTAGCGAACCCTTAGTGTTACCCTGATGCCTCCAAGATAAAGCTGTCGGCGAGACATCGTTCGTCGCTAAGACTTCATAGCGACCCCTTTCATTACTTTGATGACCACATGTGTAACACCCTGTCAACGAGACATACAATCTCGATAAGACTTCATACCGAGATAAGCCTTTTGGCCAAGGGTCTCCCCAACATCGCTTGTTGCCCAAAATCTCCCCAATATACGATAGAAATGGCCTATCGGCCAGAGATCTCCACTCGGCATAGGGTTACAGTGATTGCCACAAGTCACAGCGATAGGTCCACTCGGCAAGATAAAAACAAGGTCTTAGCGACCAGAGTTGTTCAACAAGGTTTCAACTGCTAGTCAGCCAAACACGAAGCATGTCACACCAACTTGTCTCTCTTAGAGGTTTCAGCTTGTGGGATTGAGGCATGTATTTCCAACATCACCAATATCTCATCAAATATGTTTAAAAGTGCTTTTAAGTTGGAGGTGCCATGTAAAGAATTGCTCACATTCCTTTTCATATAACTTGACCAGAAGTACAACCTTTACTAATATCAATTATCCAATTCCAACTTTAAAAGATCTTAACAGGGAGAATACTACAATCAATTGTGTTTCCTTGTTTTCTTTAAGAGGATACAACCAAACATCTTCCCATGAAAATATATTCCTCACAAATTTTAGAAGTCAATATAGATACTTAATTTCTTAAAAATGCTACACCCAAATGATAATAATATATTATAGATAAGATTAGTGACATGTCCAACAAAATCATAAACCCAACATTCTTCCTCATATTCTTCCATTCAATTAATATTTGTTTTGAAGTACATAGATGACCATTATTCCATGATGTGATTAAGTTGAGTGGGAAAATTAGAAATAAAACAAAAATAAATTAAATATAAGTAAAAACAAAAAGTTAATATTTCTTCTAACTAGGTTTGTGTTGGTTGTGAAACAATTTCTAAGCAATGAACAAATTGATAATAAGTTAAAATATGTGTTTGGTAGGTTTTTATTAAGGGCATTACCTAATATTGTTATTATTATTATTAGGTATCTCTTTTAGAAAACCATTAGCAAATTAACATGTGTTGAGTAAATTTTATTAGAGATTATTAATATATTTTTATGAAGAGTAATTAGTATGTTTTTACGAAAACAATTAATAAGTCAACATGTGTTTGTTAGGTTTTAATAAGAACATTATATAAATTTATTATATATTTTTTAATAAGAGACAATTATATAATAAACAAATATTTAGTTTTTAATAAATAATAATTAGAAAGTAAATAAATATTTATTAATTTATTATTATTATTATTATTATTATTATTATTATTATTATTATTATTTATGAAGAGTAATTAATAAGGTAATATAAGTTTGTCCTCTTTGTAAAGTATAATTATTTTGTAATAATTTTTATATAATTAATTTATATTTGTATGTTAACTATTTATGAATTTTGTTGTAGGTTTTTATTTCATTTTGTTAGATTGTTTTGTATTTTTATAATTATGTTTAACATGTTTAAGTTTGTTTTGGAGTGAGTTAAAGAGGATAATATGTTGACATCTTGCATAAGAGCATCTTTTATTTCAGAGATTAATGAATTAACCTTTCTATGCAAATGTATTTGTGCCCTCATCCTCTCACATTTCCTATAAATTCTCTCACTCTCTTACATTTATTGTGGGGCATGACATATAATAACATACTATGAACATTTGATTTTATGCATTTAACTTATTGTATTATTTGCATTTGTATTTTGTTTCTTGATTGATGTAGGAGCATCATCAAATTTTGGTTTGTATTTGATTTTGTTTGGTGTTTTGTTACTTTCCAAATTTTGTTTTAAGTTGTGTTGGGGGCATAGTTGTTTTGAAAGGAAGATTGAGTTTCATCTATGGTCAAACATGCATCCATGTGGGTGAAGGCAGATATATTGTATATGCATATGAAATCACAACCTTAAGGGATACCCATGTGGCTAGAGAAAAAATAATAAGTCAGTTAGGAAACAATTATTGATGGGAGTTAAGAAACATGAAGATTGGCATCGCAAGGGTAATTGAGGAAGTTACCAATTTTTAGTTAGGAAAACAGATTTTATCATGGAAAATTGGGTTGATCTTAGCACAAAATAAAAAGGAGAGCTGGTTGGGTTTGGGTGTACAAAAACTGAGATAATCATTTGGTTTTTGGCAACCAAAGAGGGAAAAAATTTGGCACTGGAAAGAGGAAGAAAAGAAATAGTTATTATCATGGAAAGGAAGACTGTAAGGTAATTTTACTTCTTGTATACCTTTTTTAAATTAACTTTTAAGTCACAATTAAAAAAGTTCATTTTCCAATATATCACCAATACTCCATCGAATATGTTTAAGAGTGGTTTTAAGTTGGGGGTGTCGTGTAAAGGATTGCTCACTGTTCCTTTTCATAGAACTTGACCAAAAGCATAACCTTTACTAATATCAATTATCCAATTCCAACTTTAAAAGATCTTAACAAGGAGAATACTACAATCAATTATGTTTCCATGTTTTCTTTAAGAGGATACAACCAAACATCTTCGCATGAAAATGTATTCCTCATAAATTTTGGATGCCAATATAGATACTTGATTTCTTAAAAAGGCTACACCTAAATGATAATAATATATTATAGATGAGATTAGTGACATGTCCAACAAAATCATAAACCCAACATTCTTCCTCATATTCTTCCATTCAATTAATATTTGTTTTGAAGTACATAGATGACCATTATGCCATGATGTGATTAAGTTGAGTGGGAAAATTAGAAATAAAACAAAAATAAATTAAATATAAGTAAAAACAAAAAGTTAATATTTCTTCCAACTAGGTTTGTGTTGGTTGTGAAACAATTTCGAAGCAATGAACAAATTGATAATAAGTTAAAATATGTGTTTGGTAGGTTTTTATTAGTGGCATTACTTAATATTGTTATTATTATTATTAGGTATCTCTTTTAGAAAACCATTAGCAAATTAACATGTGTTGAGTAAATTTTATTAGAGGTTATTAAATATATTTTTATGAAGAGTAATTAGTATGTTTTTACGAAAACAATTGATAAGTCAACATGTGTTTGTTAGGTTTTAATAAGCACATTATTTAAATTTATTATATATTTTTTAATAAGAGGCAATTATATAATAAACAAATATTTAGTTTTTAATAAATGATAATTAGAAAGTAAATAAATATTTATTAATTTTTTAATATATATATATATATTTTTATGAAGAGTAATTAATAAGGTAATATAAGTTTGTCCTCTTTGTAAAGTATAATAGTTTTGTAATAATTTTTCTATAATTAATTTATATTTGTATGTTAACTATTTATGAATTTTGTTGTAGGTTTTTATTTCATTTTGTTAGATTGTTTTGTATTTTTACATTTATGTTTAACATGTTTAGGTTTGTTTTGGAGTGAGTTAAAGAAGATAATGTGTTGGCATCTTGCATAAGATCTTTTCTTTTAGAGATTAATGAATTAACCTTTCTATGCAGATGTATTTGTGCCCTCCTCCTCTCACATTTCTTATAAATTCTCTCTCTTACATTTATTGTAGGGCATGACATATAATAACATACTATGAACAATTAAGTTTATGCATTTAACTTATTGCATTATTTGCATTTGTATTTTGTTTCTTGATTGATGTAGGAGCATTATGAAATTTTGGTTTGCATTTGATTTTGTTTGGTGTCTTGTTACTTTTTAGATTTTGGTTTGAGTTATGTTGGGGGCGTAGCTATTTTGAAAGGAAAATTGAGCTTCATCTATGGTCAAACATGCATCCATGTGGGTGAAGGCAGATGTATTGTATACACATATGAAATCACAACCTTAAGGGATACCCACATGGCTGGAGAAAAAAGGAATAAGTCAGTTAGAAGATAGTTATTGATGGCAGTTAAGAAACATGAAGATTGACATCATGGGGGTAATTGAGGAAGTTACCATTTTTCAATTAGGAAAATAGATTTCATCATGGAAAATTGGGTTGATCAACACAAAATAAAAAGGAGAGGCGGTTGGGTTTGGGTGCAGGAAAACTGAGATAATCTTTTGTTTTTTGGCAACCAAAGAGGGAAAAAAGTTGGCAGTGGAAAGAGGAAGAAAATAAACAATTATTAGTGTGGAAAGGAAGGTTGTAGTAGGAGAGTGGCATGGGAATTTGACCAGCTACACGTGGTCGATAAAGGGAAAGAGAGAAGCCTAAAGCAAAGGAATCCAATATTGAAACCCTTTGTAGCCTTCAAGGGAGTAAATGTTATTTCCTATTGAACAAGATTTTGTGTCCATATAGTTGTGTTGAGCTCACTTGTCATAAATGAAATAAGGTTGATTGATAACTTTCTTGTTATGGTTATGTAATTTGTCTTAATGCTTCTAGCCTAAGCATAGTGTTGTCTTCATATTGCATTGTCTTTTTGTTTCCAATAAAACATGGAAATGGTTGAAATAATTTGATGGTTGTGTATCCATCATTATTAACACTGAATAACACTATGGAGGTATTGAAACTCTAGTTTTTCATGTTTAGGGAGTTTATTAAGTCTTTTAAATTATCTTTGAGTTTAATTTCAAAGGAAGTTATTGTGAATCAAAGGTTGTGTTTTTCTATAGAAGGAGTTCAAAATAACCAAGGGTAGTTTTGGTATTTGTGTCTATTCATAGCCATCAGGTTTTGGTATCGCCACAAGTGACTGGGCAGGGTAGAATTGGGAAAGATGCCACCAAGAAGAATGGAAAGAGGAGGTGCCAAAAGAGGTATGGATAAAGGGATTCTTGAAATGTTGCAAAATATCACTGAAAGAATGGAGGCCATGGAGCAAGCACAAAGGAGAGGGTTACATGTAGGAGATATAAGTGACAATGAAGAGGAGTAGCCAAGCAAAGAAGAGGTGGTCCATGGAGAAGGAGAAGACCTTGATGGGGTTGAAGTAAGATTGTTGAGAGTAGTCATGGGGGTTGGAGCCCAAGATAGAGGTTCCCCTACTCAGGAAGCCTCAATGGAGAGGAACTCATTGATTGGATCAATGACCTTGATAAATATTTTGAATACGAAGAAGTAGCAGAGGATAAACGAGTCAAGTTTGGATGCATGAGACTCAAAGGGCACACTTCTATGTGGTGGGACTATGTTTAGTCATAAAGAAGAAAGAAGAACGAGGAGAAGATAAATTCTTGGGATAGAATGGTTGCCAAGTTGAAATCCAAGTTCATTCTTGGAGACTACTAGACTAATTTATTTAAGAGATTATAAAATATTAAGTAGGAAGAGATGATTGTGAAAGAATATATAGAGGAATTCTACAAGCTCGTGATTCGGTCAAGGCATAGTGAAGAAGATATGGAGAAGGTAGCTAGGTACGTCAATGGATTGTGGTATAATTTGCAAGATGAATTGAGTCTTTTGTCACCTAGGACTCTTGAGGAAGCATATCAATTTGCAATCAAAGTAGAAGAGAATATTATGAGAAAGAAAAATCAACAAGGAAGAAGTAAATGAAGAGGAGCAAGAGGAATATGGAAACACTATAATAGAGGATAATAGCACCACCAAGGTGAAGAAGTAGGTACTTCTAGTGGACAAACTAATCTAGAGAGAAGAGGTTTCCAAAATAGAGGAGGGAGACCATTTGGTAGAGGAGGTTACCAAGGAAGAGGAAGAGTCTTTTCAGGAAGTGCTTTAAGTGTAATAAGTTTGGTCACAAAAGTTTGGAGTGTTCTAAGTTTACACAAGAAGGCCACACAAGGTCTAAGAGGAGTAATCAAATTATGCAAGCAGACCAATAGAGTGTGGTGTCACCTTCTCATAACTTAGAAGAACTTGTGATAGGAGAGTCTTTGATGTTCAAAAGAGTATCGTTGAAGCCACCAAAGGAGATTCCATAACCTGTGCAAAAGGGATATTTATTCAAGACCAATTGTAAGGCTAAAGGTAAGTGTTGCAAACTTATTATTGATAGCGGTAGTGCAGATAATCTTGTGTCAAATGAAATGGTGAACAAACTAGGTCTTACTAGGATTAAACATCCTAATCCCTGTCAAGTTTCTTGGCTACAAAAGGGGCATCGATTATTGGTAGATGAGCAGGCCTCAATAGGGTTTCAGATAGGTAGTTATAAGGATGCTATTATATGTGACATTATTCCCATGGATGTTTTCCATGTACTTCTTGGTAGGCCTTGGAAATTTGATAAGGGAGCCATACATGATGGAAGAAACAATACCTATAATTTTTAGAAGGATGGTAAAAAACATACATTGTTACCCCTAAGAGGAGAAGAAGGGGATAATAAGAGAAACAATAGTAAAAATAGTAGTAACAATGTTATGTTGGTGAGTGGAAAATAATTTTTACATGATACAAAGAAGGAAGAAGTGGGATATGCATTAGTACTTAATCCTAAGGATGCACCTGCCTCTATTAAGTTGGATGATTTGTTGAAGGAGATACAAGACATATTGAAAGAGCATATGGATATTGTAGTATCTAATTTGTCGAATGAGTTGCCTTCAATGAGAAGTATTAGTCACCATATGGATTTGGTTCTAGGAGATAGCCTACCAAACATGGTTGCATATAGATTGACTCCCAAGGAGAATGAGGAGATTAGAAAGCAGGTTGAAGATTTATTGGAAAAATGATTGATAAGGGAGAGTATTATCCCGTGTATTGTACCAATAGTCTTAGTACCCAAGAAAGAATTTGATTGGAGAATGTGTACAAACTCTAGAGAAATCAATAAGATTACCATTAGATATAGGTTTCCTATTCCAAGGATGGATGATTTAATGGATTGTTTGAGTGGTTCTGTGTATTTTTCAAAGATAGACTTGAAGAGTGGTTACCATCATATTAGAATCAGACCTGGGGATGAATGGAAGACAATGTTTAAGACTAATGATGGTCTTTATGAATGGTTGGTTATGCCTTTTGGGCTTACAAATGTATCTAGTACTTTTATGAGGCTCATGAATGAAGTATTGAAACCATTATTAGGAAAGTTTGTGATAGTTAATTTGGATGATATACTAGTTTTTACTAGGTCTAAGGAAGAGCATCTAGAACACTTAAGGCTGGTTATGACATGTTTGCATGAGGATAATTTGCTAATCAACCTCAAGAAGTGCAGATTTATGAAGACTGAGTTAGTTTACTTGGGTTTTGTGGTATCTAGAGAGGGATTTAAGATGGACCAGGAGAAGGTTAAGGCCATTGTTGATTGGCCAACATCGATGAGTGCTTATGAGGTAAGGATTTTTCATGGACTTGCTAGTTTTTATAGAAAGTTTATTAAAAAAAATTGTAGCATAGTAGCTCCTATACTTGACACTATAAACGGGCATAAAAAGCAGTTCAAATGGAATCAAGAGTCTAAAAAATGTTTTAGATTGTTGAAAAATAAAGTGACTAAACAACCTATACTTGTGTTACCTGATTTTAACAAAGTCTTTAAAGTAGAGTGTGATGCTAGTGGCTTAGCAACAGGGGTTGTCCTAAGTCAAGAAGGGAAACCAGTTGCTTATTTTAGTGAAAAGTTAAATGATGCTAAGAAAAAATATTCAACTTATGATGTTGAATTTTATGCATTGGTTTAATCTTTGAAGAAGTGTAGGCATTACTTGATTCCTAAGGAGTTTGTAGTTCACATAGATAAGGAGTTTGTAGTTCAATTTATAAACAACCAACACAAGTTGAATTAAAGGCATGCAAGTGGGTGAAGTACTTTCAGAGTTTTAATTTTGTGTTGAAACATTAGAGTGGAAAAGAAAACAAAGTTGCATATGTGTTAAGTAGAAGAAGTCTATTGTTATAGGAAATTCAGGTAAATAGTGTTGGGTTTGAGGGCTTGAAGGAGTTGTATGAAACTGATTTAGATTTCAGCGATGCATATGAAGCTTGTAATAGTCCTATTAGTAAAGATAGAGGACTACAGATTGATTTTATGTTACAAGAGGGTTTTTTGTTTAAAGGTAGTCAATTGTTCATTCCCAGAGGACCAATGAGGGAGAATCTCTTAAAGGAGAATCATTGTGGTAGCCTAGCAAGACATTTTGGGCAAGCCAAAACTTACCTACAATTGAGTACACATTATTATTGGCCACAAATGTAGGTGGATGCAAAGAGGTATGTGGAGAGATACATAGTATGCCAACATGCAAAGGGAAACACTCAAAACACTGGTTTGAACCAACCACTACCTATGCCACATAGACCTTAGGATTTAGTGAGTATGGATTTTGTTGTATGATTGCCTAAAACTCAAAGAGGCAATGATCCATTTTCATAGTTGTAGATAGATTCTCAAAAATGGTTCATTTCATTCCTTGTAAGAAGACTAGTGATGCAACTACTGTAGCTAAGTTATTTTTTAAAGAATTCAT
Source organism: Sequoia sempervirens (assembly GCA_007258455.2). NCBI lineage: Eukaryota > Viridiplantae > Streptophyta > Pinopsida > Cupressales > Cupressaceae > Sequoia > Sequoia sempervirens. The sequence continues at coordinate 469,248,685 of VDFB02047230.1, forward strand.
GTGATTGCATGGTATTGTATAGGAGTGAATTTTCACCCCTCTTGCAAATTCCCCTTTTGTATCCCTCCACCTTAGAAAATCAAAATTGACTATGAAATTCCACATCACCCATCCACAATGCATCCACTTGGCACCTATCTTTTGTGTTGGTGGGGGAATTTTTGTCGTGGACACAAGCACGACACATGGATGTCTGCGCAGTGTGCTATCATCCCTGATAGATTCCTACCTTTGGAGTCCGCAAGGACATTACACTCCTCATTGGGGACAAAATGTAATGCCTCTATGTCTACCAGTCGACCCGAAAATGGCTCTTCCTCTCCCATTTTGATCTTCAAATACCTATCTTGCTTATTCACTTCATCTCTTTTGGCAATTTGGACTCCATTCTACACTAGGTTGAGATTTTGAGCACTCTTTGAGAAACTCAACATGCCTTCTCCACATCTTGTTGCATCTTTAGCCACCATTAGAGTTGCAACTTGGTGTCCCAAGGGTCTTCTTCTTCGTTGTTGTGACAGTGTAGACCTTACCAAGTTTGCATCCTCTTCTACATGCTTGAGGACACTTCGATTGGGAAGGTGACATTGCTTTTTGATTTGCATAGCATAATATTGTTGATTGTTTGATACTCTTTCTTGTTATTCTATTTATCACATTTTCTATCTTGTGGCTTTCCTAGTTGTTCGTGGAGGTGGAAACACCAAAGCGGGGGTTTGACTGAGGCAAACCCCTATACAACCCCAACATTTTTCCTCTCTTGGTTGTGTGTAGGTGTACGTGTGCATGGAGCTTGCTAGAAAACTAAACTCTCAATGAGTTGGTCTTCGTCACCTTAGTTTTCATCATCTCCTTTATCATAGTGATAGTTATTTTCTCGTACTTCATTATTCTATCCATTTCGTTAAATTTCTTTAGCTAAATCGTAAGTAGGTTTTTGGAAATTTGATACTATACTTTTCACTTTATGGCCATACAGATGCCAACACCCCAGAGAGACACCAGTGCACCGCACTATCATCCCTAACCTGCACTACTTTCCTTGGGAAGATAGTTGTCTAAGGTACAGTTCAGGTTCCAATAACTGGCTCATTTAGTCCCATTTAAGCATTCAAATCAATAGAGTGATAGAAGCACTTGAGAGTGCTCTTCATTCTCTATCCTTGACCTAAACACTGGCTTAGCTTGAGGTACGTTAGGGAAACCCTCTGCTCTTAGCTCTCTATGACTTGGAGCCTTGGTGTGATTGGCCCCCCTACCTTACATTGTAGTGAACCCGACGTGAACAACATCTATCTGTTTCTTTGTGTCAAACTCTTTCTCGCACACTCGACAACTGAGCTAGACTTGGGTGTTATGAGGGTTTATGATCATCGCAACTTAGTCTACAACTTCCAAGTACGTTGTTAGGAGAAGTCTACGACACTTACAAATGGAAAATATGAAGGTCACTTTTGGTTATACTACTAGTTTTTCCACAGGTCTTACATACGAGATAGGTTTCATTGATGAGACCACTCATATACCCACTCCTCCATCATCCCCCATAGCTTCATCTATGGATGAGCATGATGTTGTTCATATCCCTATAGAAAATATCTTGGCATTAGATAGGAGGTTGTTGGACCTCATGAATCATTTGGAGAAAGCACTGAATATGGAAAAAGCCACTAGGCTTGCTAGTGAGGTGAGATACATGTTAGGGAAGGATCAGATAGATACAAAGTTCTTACGTGGCATCACCGATCTAATCGAAGCATACATCCATTTGTATAGCACTAGATTGGGTACTACTCGAGGAGAGGTGCTCGATGCCTATGAAAGACAAATAGGTGTCCTGATGCCTACTGCATTTGTATGCATGGTCAGAATAGGCCCCTCAATCAGTGTTTCCTCTATTGTTGAGAAGCCCCCTACTTTCAAGGTGAGTAGAATACCCCTTGGTTTCATCTTCACCCCTCCTACTGCCCCTAGTGGTGGGGGCTTCGGTGGAATAAGTGGTGGCAGCTTTGGCAACAGATGTGCTGCTAGCGGAGGTGGCTCTAGTGGAGGCCATGGTGGTGGCTTCAATAGTGGAGGTGGCTCTGACGGTTGTCCTACTGGTGGTGGTGGCTCCGGCGGTTGTCACAATGGTGGCTCCGGAGGTGGCTCTGAGGGTGGTTTTGGTGGTAGTGGTTATGGGGGAGGTTCCACTGGGCCTTTATCATCCTCCGACCTTGTTTTAAATGCTCTTCTTTAAAACATGGGTCAAATGCAAAACCAGTAGGTGAGCCTTTCTCAAGCCTCCACCCAACCATTTTCCAACCTTTCTTCCGACAAAGTCCATTGTTGGTGGCAATTTTGAGTACTCCTTTCCCGTAGGGAATGGAGATTCCTAAGTTTGAAAAGTATGGAGGTAAAGGGGATCCGCAAACACATGTGTCGACCTTCAACACCATGTATACAAATTTATTTCATCACAATGCTCTAATGGCCAAACTCTTCCCTTGATTTCTCAAGGATACAACACTCGAGTGGTACTGTTCCTTGCCTAATAATTCTATATTCTCATTTGATTAGCTTGTCAATCAGTTTCATCATCAATTGTAGGCTAACATCAGTCTGAAGATGACCTCAAAACTCATTCGATGTAAATAGAGAGAAAACAAGAAGATAACTAAATTTATAGTGTGATACCAAGTGCTCTTCTCACAAATTTCTTACTCGCTACTTGACTTGGATGTGCAAAAGGTATTCATAAGAAACCTGCAGTGAGCCTAGTAGAAGAAGTTTGTCCTAATGAAATACCCTTCTTTCACACATTTGTGTGTTGCGTTGCTAAAGTATTAGCAAACGGTGGTTCAATTCGAGGGATCTTCCTCCCACTCCTATTCTGAAGGAAAGTCTATTGTGTCTATTTTGGGAAAAGGAAAAGCTATTGCAAATGTACTTACCACGACTAATGATCATGACCTTAGATGCAATAGGAAGTTTACAAAGTTAGCAAAATCTTATTCTTCTATTTTACAAAAGTTGTTAAAGGATAAGATCATAACTTTGGAAAATCCTTGACCTTTGATGGAACCTTATCCTGATTGGTACGATGGGAGTGCTTTTTATTAGTACCATCATGTTAACAAGCATGATATCGAGTGTTGCATCCACCTGCATCATGAGATATAGGATCACATCAACGATGGTACCATCCGTCTCGATGGGAAGAAACAAAAAGCAAATAAGTCGACAGCGAAGGCCAATAGCGAGTTGTAGAATTATACAGACCCATTTATGTTTCATTCTATGAACTTGATTATTGACCCCTTTGATGCTTCTCCTCAACCCTTGGCACATGTTAATATGGTTTTGGTTACTCCTCCCCCACAGCTTGCGATTGGCTTGCTAGATGTGACTTTCACCTCGTAGGATTTGCCTTTGAGTAATAAGCCCTATCCTCTATACATTCTTGCTTGCCTCAATGGAAACATTGTGGCAGGAGTCCTAGTTGACCATGCGAGCCAGGTAAATGTTATTACGAAGGAGACGTTATGGTTAAATTCATTACAGAGGGAGGAATATGAGAAAATGAAATCTATCATAAGTATACACGACGGTCTCTCTCTTAAGCCATATGGCTCTATAACTCTTTCTGTCCTAGTTGGAACTAGGGCTATGGATACAACTTTTGATATCATTCCAGAATCTGATCTATTTAGGGTGAAGTTGGGCATCCCATGGATAGCTTCCATGAACGAAATCTCTTTCATTATTCATAAATGTTTAAAGTTCTCCCATGAAGGTGTCATGCACATTGTACACAACACTAGATACCAGCCATTAGTATCCCATGGGGGTTAGTCCTTGGATCATTTTTGGCCCACCCTGGTTGGTATGCTCCCTCTTAGACTAGACCTGCTTTACTGAAATTACATAAAGTATAAAATCAAGGGAAAAGGACAGTTGAAAGTGACTCACCCAGTAGCACAACAGTGAGATGCCATCTCCTCTCAAAACAGAAAGGAGAAGCTCGCTTGTCCTTAGGGAACCACTTTTTCCTCCCAACCTGAAGAGGAGCTTTGGGTGACTACCCTTGGTTTTTGCATAAGAAGTTTGATGGTACCTGCTTGGTGTAAGGCTAATATTTGGGTATTCGATCTTCCTACCTTACCCACGAGCCCTCATCCTGGTGTGTATGGTAAAGGGGAAGGCTCCCTGCGGGGAGTCCTCTATGTCTCAACCTCTATGGCTTCCTACCACTCCTGTTGCCAAGGCAGTGAATGGGAAGAGGCTTGCCACTGAGGCATTAGAGTCAACTCCCCCACTATTGCTCCAACCTCTTCTGAAGTTATCCCTCTTGCTCTTGTCCAAGAGTCGCTCCCTCCACCAAAAATAGTTGTGATGGACACTCTGATGGCCGAGCAGGAGTCCTTTGTTCCATCCCAGCTTCCACCCTCTAGCTCCCAGAGTCGAAGGAACCACCTTGCGTGTGACCACAAGCGTCGATGAAAGGATTTGGATGTTGAGCATGTCACTTTGCAAAGGAAGGAAGGGGACTTGACCGCCCCTATTTTAGGGCATGCTATAGTCCTCCTCTCCTGTCCCCTCTTTTTCAGTTCAATCAACCTCGGTGCTGCTTCTAGCTCATGCTACAAGTGTAAATGCCCCTAACCCTAAAAAGGTGTAGGTGCTTATTGCTCCTTCAAGTGATCCACCTCTTTTGATGTCCATCCTAGACATCCTGCTATTCTTGAAGCTCGTAGACATGCCAAAAATCTCAATGGTGTCTGACATGGTCTTCCCCTCCTCTTCTGCTCGTTTTGCCTTGTCTATGTGGGTCTAGCATCCTCCAATGAAGTGGAAGATGGAGGATATCCCTACTAGTAAAGGGGGTTGAAAGAGGAGTCCACCTTCTTCAAAGGGTGGTTCTACACTATCATGTGTCGTCCTAGTGACAAGAGAAGCTTAGACGTCCCTAGAGTTTGTCATTGCTCCTAAGTCACTCAGTGAGCCTAGCAATGACTCTCGAGCATTGCCTCCCTTGTCTACTGAGGTAATACATGGTCCTCCTATGAAGTGCATGTTTAACTCTTTAGGCAAGGTCCTATCCCTTTCAGTGATCTTCGCAAAGTCACTGACCTTTACTCCACAAGAATTGAGCAGAGAAGACCTTGCGGGGCCTTCTTCCTTGGCTCTTGTTGTTGGGGGTTGAAAAGTTCCCCCCTTGATATTCCACCCTTGCAGGCTCGCTTTCCTTCCCCATATAATGATCTAGATTGGGAGGCCAATGACCTCTTGGTTGATGAGTGTTAGTGGGTGCCTCTTCTTTATCTGTAGTGTAGATTGTGTGTGTGTTTGTGTTCCCTTGTGCTTGTGTTATGTGTTCTTGGATGACCATTGTCACCCTCGTAGGTGCTTGTATACAAGAGTGTTATGTGTCGTACAACTTCCTCTATTTGTGGCATCATTCTTCCTCTATTATATGTATTGATTTTTGACAATTGGGGACAATGCAAAGTGTTGGGGGCATTTAGGCTCCCCTTTCATGTTGACCCAATTTTATTTTTTTATTTTGTCTTCTTGTGCATTCTTCATATGGTCTGATATAGTAGAGGGTTGATGAAAGTTCATTAATATACTATTATACTTATCTATATTTATGAGTAGCTCTGACTCTAAAATATCATATCATCGCTAAGTCCCTTATTCGTGATGTTATTGTCCCTTCTTGAATTTTTGTTCTCTAATATTTTGTGCTTGCTTTGTGATGTTGTGGTGCTCATGTGTTGTCCCTCGCGTGTGCAACAACATTACCACAGTGACATCTCGCTATGTTCCACGAGCCACAACATCACTTTTTCATTCTTTCTTTTCTCTCCTTAGGATGTCACATGCCTCTATGTTCAGCACACACCATCCTAAGGGGGGGCTATCATGTCAATTTTGACTTTCATAAAATGCATTTGGTGGCTAATGAATATTTTCTCAAAAGTATTTTCAAAACATTTTTCAAAAACTATATTCTCAACAAGGACCCCTAGGGGAACGTGTTTCCTTCATCATGGGTTCATAAAGAAAGAACTTGAAGAACTTTCCTCTAAGGAGGGAGAAACTTTTCATGTGGGAGAAACCTTGACCTTCCCCTCACAAGGGGGCATTTTCTTCCTTTCAAATTCCTTGATGAAGTGAACATATTTCGAAAGGATTCCTTGATGTTGAATTGATTTGTGAAAATATTCCTACACTTTCAAACAATGTGTCCCTTGAGTGGACCCCTTTTCTTTTGAAGGGTTCTTGAGGGACCCCTTTAAAATCTCTTCCTTCAATTTTTTAACTGTCTTCTTATTTTCCTGTGTGGCTACTCTTTGTTTTCTAACATGTTTTATCTGCAGATTAACATGTTGCTTTGTAGGTGCCCCTGTGAAGTTGCTTTCTAGTTCGACTCTATGGAGTCCCCTTACATTGGGCTTCCTTCAGGAGAGAGTACCTAGGTGACACCTTCTTTGTAGGTCTGAGGGCCTGTGAAGCACTTTCACCCTATGAGATTTTTCCATCATTGGTCTATGGGCCTTCGGTGTACTTTGTTCAACTCTGTAGTTTTGAGGATCTATGGAGTCCTTTGTTCAAACCTCCTCAAGAGAGAGTACTTGTGGATTTATTTGCTTGCCCTGCGCTTTCAAGCTCACCAGATTGCAGTCTGCTTCCATAATGGTTCATGTATACATTTCTAAACTCTTCTTTACCAAACATTTGTTGACATTCATGGTCGCTAAAGTGGGGGAAAAATGTATAAGAGCAAATTTGCACCCCTCTTGAAAATTCCCCTTTTGCATCCATCCACCTCAGAAAATCAAACCAGACTACAAAATTCCACATCACCCATCTGCAATGCATCCACTTGGCACCTGTCTTTTGTGTCAGTGGGGGAATTTTTATCGGGGGCGCGTGTGTGGCGCACATACGTCTATGTAGTGCGCTACCATCCCTAACAGATCCCTGCCTCTGGAGTCCGTAGGGACATTACACTCCTCATTGGGGATGAAATGTAACGCCTCTATGTCGACTAGTTAACCCGAAAATGACTCTTTCCCTCCCATTTTGATCTTCAAATGCCTATCTTGCTCATTCACTTAATCTCTTTTGGCAATTTGGACCCCATTCTACACCAGCTTGAGCTTTTGAGCACTCTTTGAGCAACTCAACACGCCTTCTCCACATCTTACTACATATTTAGCCACCATTGGAGTTGCAACTTGGTGTCCTGAGGGATTGCGTCTTCATTGTTGCGGAAACGTAGACCTTACCAAGTTTGCATCCTCTTCTACGTGCTTGAGGGAACTTCGATTGGGAAGGTGGCATTGCTTGATTTACGTAGCATAATATTGTTGTGATTGTTCGGTACTCTTTCTTGTTATACTCTTTATCACATTTTCTATCTTGTGGCTTTCCTAGCTGTTTGTGGAGGTGGAAACGCCAAAGCGAGGATTTAACTGAGGCAAACCCGTATACAGCCCCAACATTGTATCTCTCTTGGTTGTGTGTAGGTGTACGTGTGCGTGGAGCTTGTTGGTGAACTAGACTCTCAATGAGTTGGTCTTCATCACCTTAGTTTTCATCATCTCCTTTATCATATTCATAGTTATTTTCTTGTACTTCATTATTCTGTTCATTCAATTAAATTTCATTAGCTAAACCGTAAGTAGGTTTTTGGATGTTTGGTACTGTACTTTTCACTTTCTAGTTGTACGAATGCCAGTACCCTAGAGAGACGCCAATGTGTCACGTTGTCATCCCTGACCTATGCTGCTACACTCAGGCAAATATTTGTTTGAGGTATGGTTCAGTTTCCAATAACCGACTCGTTTAGTCCCATTTAAGAATTTGGATCAGTAGAGTGACAAAAGCACTTGAGAGTGCTCTTCATTCTCTATCCTTAACCTAAACACCCACTTAGCTTGAGGTAAGTTAGGGCAACCCTCCGCTCTCGACTCCTCATGACCTATAGCCTTGGTGTGGTTGGTCCCCCTACCTTATAGGTATACCCAAGAGTATAGTATCTAATAGAGACACAGTTTTTGGGTAACTTTTGGAGAACACTTTGGAAGAAGTTGGGCACCCATCTCAGTTTTAGCTTAGTTTACCATCCCCAAATGGACAATCAAACATAAGTGGTTAACAAAAGTTTGGTTAATATGTTGAGGTGTCTTGTTGGAAACACACCTGGGAATTGGGATATGGCTTTAGCACATGCTGAATTTGCTTATAATGATTCTACAAACATGAGTACAGGTTTAAGACCATTCTCCATTGTTTATGGTATGCATCCAAGGGGTGTATTTGAACTCAGAGATATTGGTAATTTCAAGAGAAGTGTAGATGGTGAGGAGTTTTCCAAATGTATTCATGACCTTCATGAAGAGTTCAAATTATAGATTGAGGGGAGAAACCAACAGTACAAGTAGTATGTTGATAAGAAGCATTGAGAAGTGCATTTTTAGGTTGGTGATCTCATTTTGGTTCATCTTAGGAAGGAGATATTTCCAAAAGGTGAATACAAAAAATTGAAAATGAATATCATTCCTTGCAAGATTCTCAAAAAGATTTTTGCTAATGCTTATGAGATATCTCTTCCTTTCGATATGGGTCTCTTTCCCATCTTCAATGTGACTGATCTCTATCCCTACAAAGGTGAGGAAACAAATGGGATAATAGACAGAGCTGATTCCAAGATGGGAACCACAAGTGACCAAACCATATCCGATCAACATTGAGTGTATCTTGGAGAAGTAGTTGTTGAAGAAGACCCAAGGAAAGGAATATTTCCAATACTTGGTTAAATGGAAGGATCATCCTTTGGAGGATGCCACTTGGTTAAAAACTGCATAGATCTCCAAATATGGTCATAGTGTGGATGACCTCATGAGTAGGAGCTCATGATTTTATTTTGTTTTCGGGGGAGCTTGATGCGAGAGCATCATCAAATTTTGGTTTACATTTTATTTTGTTTGGTGTTTTGTTAGTTTCTAGATTTTGATTTGAGTTGTGTTGGGGGCATAATTGTTTTGAAAGGAAAAATGAGCTTCATCTATGGTCAAACATGCATCCATGTGGGTGAAGGAAGATATATTGTATATGCATATGAAATCACAACCTTAAGGGATACCTACACAGCTAGAGAAAAAAGAATAGGTCAGTTATGAAATAGTTATTGATGGTAGTTAAGAAACATGAAGATTGACATCGTGGGGGTGATTGAGGAAGTTACCATTTTTCAGTTAGGAAAATAGATTTCATTGTGGAAAATTGGGCTGATCTTAGCACATAATAGAAAGGAGAGTTGGTTGGGTTTAGACGTAGGAAAACTAAGATAATCTTTTGGTTTTTGGTAGCCAATGAGGGAAAAAAAGTTGGCACTGTAAATAGGAAGAAAAGAAACAATTATTAGCATGGAAAGGAAGCTTGTAGTAGGAGAGTGGAGTGGGAATTTGACCAGCTACAGATGGTTGAGAGGGAAAGATAGAAGCTTGAAGCAAGGCATCCAATATTGAAACCCTTCGTGCAACCTTCAAGGGAGTAAACGTTGTTTCCTATTGAATGAGATTTTGCTTCCATATAGCTGCACTGAGCTCACTTGTCATCAATGAAAGAATGTTGATTGGTAACTTTCTTGCTATGGTTATGTAATTTGTCTTAATGCTTCTAGCTAAGCATAACTTGTTGTCTTCATATTGCATTGTCTTTTTTTTTTCCAATAAAACATTGGAATGGTTGAAATAATTTGATGGTTGTGTATCCATCATTGTTAGCATTGAATAACACCGTGGAGGCATTGAAACTCTAGTTTTTCATGTTAAGGGAGTTTATTCGGTCCTTTAAATTACCTTTGAGTTTAATTTCAAAGTTAGTTTACTATGAAACAAAGGGTGTGCTTTTTTGTAGTAGTTCAAAACAACCAAGAATAATTTTGGTATTTGTGTCTATTTGTAGCCATCATTGATTAATAGAAATAACTTCATTCTCTTATTCTAGATTTTGGGTCATTAGTTAGAATAGTGATATTGTGATTAAATCTAACAGACTATACTTTTACACTATACTTTTCTTGTAGTCTTTTTTACTACATCTCTTTATTTATAATCATTTTTGTTTTGTTCATTTTTTTTTATTAAGAGGGGTAAACACTTTTGACCCAGAGCTATGAACCTATGAGGTCACAAATAGGGGACCTCATCCCCAATATAAGTTCTCAACAATTACACCCCAATGGGGTTTGAACCTTGATGGCAAGAATAACAACACAACAACTTGGCCATCACACCATGCCACTATTGGATTTTTGTTTTGTTCAATTTAAAAAACCTCTAGAATGCAATAAGTTTTGGTTATATGTGCTTTCTCCAAAATCTAACAAGACTAGACTCTCTTGTTATCTAACTATGATAATCATTTCATACTTAAACAATTAATGTGAAGACAATAATGTTATGTTTGTAGTACTTAAATACAACTTATGAAAATAGTTATACTCATAATTTATATAAAAGTAATGTTATGAAAAATCATTTTTTTATTATTTTTGATTAATTTATTAGAAGTGAATAGCTTAAGTCCATCTCTATTTTTGTTTAAATTATGGGAAAGTGATAAATTTGTCAATGGAGTTATTAAATTGATGATTTTTTTGTAATACAATTAAATCAAAGTGATAGAGGGTTCAAATATCCAATTTGAGGATGATGCTAAAGATTCTTATAGAAATAGAAAAACAAGCTTCATATCACATATAATCAAAATGAGATTGAGTAAACATACTAATAAGCCTCATGACATGTTTATTCAAACAACATATATATAAGACATATGAGTGTAAGCCCTAAGTCGACGTAACTTGTTAAGATTTTATAAGAGGTATACTATTTTTGTACTTTACATTAGTGAAATAGAAAATCCTTTTGAATGTAATTGTGTGAGAGTTTTTTACATCAACATTTTTATTAAAATTCCATATCCATCTTAAACCTTTTGATAGTTGCTAAATTTTTTTTACTATGAACAACCTTATCACATGTTAATCTTGTAAAAATCAAAATTAAATATTATAATATTGTTAAGGAAGAATTTCAATTATACTTGTGCCACAACTATCTATCTTCTATGTAGTTATGTCCTACCTTTTAATGAAATTACCTTTTGATTTCAAAAAACATTATGGAATCTAATTCTAATCTTAATCATCATGTAATTATTAAGAATGTAAGGTAAATGCCATTTTAATATTTGGCTTATTAAATTTTAATATAGGCTTCAAAAATATTTGATAATAATCAAAATTTTAATAAGTCTTTTTATAATAATAATAATTATTATTTTTTGATCGGTACTCGCTTTTGACTGGAGCTTTGAACAAATGAGGCCACAATTTGTGGGGGACCTCATCCCCATGTTTGTCTGGTTTGACACCAGTCCATTTTTCTCTTCTTCTACTCCTCCCTTCTTTTCCTTCCTTCGTCGCCTCTCACCTTGCACCATCGCACATCCCTCGTACTCCATTTTTTTCTTCTGTGCTCCCTTCTCCATCCTATACTCCGCTTCCTCCATTCTCCGTTCTCCACCCCGTACTCCATTCTCCCTTCTCTCCATGTCTCTTTCTCTGCTCCATACTCCTCCTTCGATTTCTTCCCTGCCACCTGCCACCTGCCACCTCTCCGAGTCTCCTTCTCCATGCCGACCCCCTCCACACCTTTTCTTTGCTAGTGGATACACCCTGTACCTCCACTGCTGTAGGGTAAATCCTCACACTACCTCTTGCCACTGCCACATCCTCCCATCCAACACACCTACCTCACTTCACTTCTGCTGCTGGACAAACCACCGTCGACGGTCCCACCAATTGATCCTTTGCCCTACCTTTTCCTCCCACAGCCTTCCTTCCCATCGCATGCCTCCTGGTGAGAGTCGAACACCTAACCACCGTATCAACACGGTGTTGCAACTGCCGTTGCACTGCGGGGTGAACCCGTCTTTTTATAATTATTAGTCTTAAATAAAATTCTTTAATTTTATAAAAAATATTATATAAGTTTTACTAACTATTATATAATCTAATTAATTAATATTTTTAAAAAAATTGAAGAAAGAGGGTAAAAATTTATTAATAATAGAAGATCAACCATGCAGAGAAATTAGGGTCCAAATAGGCACCCAAAGAAACTAGGAACACAAAACCAACAGAAAACCAACCAAGAACAGGACCCACAACAAGACCAACCAACTGCCAACATCAACCCACCATGTCCTCAAAGATAATATTCTCTAAATCTTGGTAATAATTTGGGGGTAGCTGCTCTCAACCATCAATTTGCTAACCACCATCCTACTCAAAAATTCACTTGGCCAAATAGTTAGCAACCCTATTCCACTCTCGAGGAATGCACAAGTAAAAGATACCAAGTCCATCATGGAGCAAAACTACAGAATATGCCTAACAATCGAAGCAAGTTGCTAATTCACACCCTCCAAATTTTTCCCATTCAATAGATTAACAATGATTTAAGAGTTAGATTCATAGATGATCTTGTGCCATCCAAGAGCACAAGCTCGCTCCATAGCCCAAATAATAACCAGACCCTCCATAATGTTATTGATTTTATGCTCCTTACAGCATGAGAATAAGAAAATAATAGAACTAGAAGAATCTCTTCCAACACCTCTGATCCCAACAAGCTAAGGATTGTACCCATAGAAGAACCATCAATATTAATCTTTAGAACATCCGTCAAAGGAGGAGACCAACCCCCAACTCTATGAACCTTATTTTTGGAATTCCTACCTCTTTGCGCATAAAAAGAATCAAAAGCCAGACCATGAAGGCCAAAACTATTCAAAATATCCTCATCTCCCATATCTAAAGGGAAGAACACCTCACATTTGGCTTCCACAGTCTCCTGAATCATACAAACAACTCTCTACCAAACCTATCAGATCATCAACTTGCTACCATGAAAAATCCTACGATTCCTTTCAAGCTAAATTTTCCAAAGGATGAAAGGAGGACCTATACACCACATAATTTGGAGAAAAGAAGCCTGAGTCAGAGGTCTTCCTAAACTACTCCAGAATTCAACCAGAGAAGAAGCATGAACACAAGGATATCTCCAAATGCCCCACCAAAAATGCCAAAGAAGCATAGAGAAAGGACAGTGAAAAAATAGGTGAGACAAATCCTCTTCACTGCAACCATAAAGAATGCAAATAGAAGGGCCCTGAAATCCCCACTTCCGAAGATTATCCCAAGTTAAGCATTCATTCCAAGCTAAAGTCCAAAAAAATTCACTTAGGCCAGGAAAATTTGTTCCAAACATGTTTCCACCAAGTAACTTCCATCCCCCCATACTTTTGAAAGATGAGCTCCTAATAACCACTAGCCATCGTGAAAAACCCCTTAGGGTCTAGACTCTAGGCCAAAATATCCCTCTCCATGAGAAAGCTACATTCTCTACTTGCAAGAATATTTATAAGCTTCGTGTGATCCTCCTTTGAGCCACCTACATGCCAATCACTAGGATCCTTCCATTTAGACACTTCTACATGCCCATAGAGATAAGTAGTTTTGAAATCCACCACCCGTGACCAACCAACCTTTAGGAAGTGTTGACAAAGATTCTACAGATTAGGATACCTGCACATGATCAAAGAGAACCCATCCCAAGAGTCAAACTAGAAGAGAGCCTTAGCCCCCTATTAGAAATCCAAAACAATTCATCCTTGATTAGCTTAGCTCCTTTTTTAAGTGTGTCCCAAATCACAAAACCTTTCCCCACAAGTGAAAACTATAAAACCTTTGCCTTTAGAGCACCTCTCAGATATTTATGATTTATAATCTTGGCCTAGACAGGATCCTGCTCAATGCACCATCTCCAATAAAGCTTAGTAGACAATGATAAACAAGCCAAAGTGGATTGCCTAAGCCCAAGACCATCAAGATGTTTTGGTCTATAGACAATATCCCACTACACCAAACTTCACTTTGAAGACATCAAACAAGCAACCCATAAAAATAGCCTAGCTAGAGAATCCAAATCCTTAATATAACCAATAGGAGCCACCTGAAGCATACACCTATAATTGGGAAAATCCTGCACCATCGACTTAAGAAGTTGTACCTGACCAATAAAGGAAAGCCACCTATGAGTCCAATGGTTCACCTTTGTACGAAACTTGTCTAAAATATTTTGCCAAGAGCCCCTAGGAAAAGTACCAATAGAAACAATAATGCTGAGATAAGTCAAAGGCAGGTGACCAATTTGAAATCTTAGAATACGAGCAATCCACTATTGAATGAACACTAGAGTATTGAAGAAGAAAATGGAAGATTTATCCTCATTAATCAGCTACTCGGAAGCAACAAGATAGATATCCAAAGCCTTGTGCAAATTAGTGGCCTCTCTAACCTTGGCCATACCCATTAAAGTAGTATCATTAACAAATTGTAGGTGAGATTGAGAAGGAAAACCATTATGCCAAACCCAACCTTGGATTAGACCTTGATCAACATGGCTCTTAATAAGCCTTCCTAAACCTTTAACCAAAAGAATAAATAAGGAGAAAGAGGATCCCCATGGAGAAGACCTCTAGAAGCTCCAAATAAGGAAGACAGTTCCCCATTAACCAATACCAAGAAAGAAGTGGTGGAAACACAACTCATAGCCCAAAAAACCCATTCTTCAACAAAACCAAAAGCAATAAGCACTTTTCACAAGAAGGACCACTGAACTCTATCCTAAGCCTCTGCCATATCAAGATTGATGAACATAGCTTTTTCTTTTGAGGCCACCATAGAATGCATAGTTTTAGTAGCAATAACAATACCATCCAAGATTTGCCTGTCTGTCACAAAGCCTCACTGTTCCTCCGAGACAAGCCTGCTTATCCACTATTTCAATCTCTCAACAATCAATTTAGATAAAATCTTATAGACCACATTACAAAGAGCAATGAGCTAAAACATACTCAACCTGCTAGCTCCATCACATTTGGGGATGAGTGCAATAAAAGTGGAATTCATAGCCCTTAACATTTGCTTGTTCCTCTGAGATTCATGCACCACCTCTAACAAATCCAAATTTATAATGTCCCACAATTCCTGAAAAAAATTAATCGGGAAACCATTAGGACCAGGGGATTTCCCTTTCTTCATCTAAAATACAGTGGCCTCTAACTCCTCTAGGGAAATGCAACTTAGGAGGCGCTCGTTCATTTCCCTAGAAACCAAAGAAGGGATACAAGAAAAAACATGATTCCCTTCAACTTGCACATCTGAAGAATCTTCCCTAAACAAGGAGGCAAAGTATAAAGAAGCCTCTTTGAAAATTTCTCCCAAAGAGGACACGTGCTCACCCTTGACATTCATAAGAAAAGGGATAGAGTTTCCATGTCTTCTAGATTTCACAAAGTTGAAGAAAAAGATGGTGTTTTTGTCTCACTCTTGCAACCACTCCACCCATGCCTTTTGTTTCCAATAGATCTTCTCCCACAACTCACACTCCTCCAGAGCTTTCAAAGCCCTTCCCTTCTCCATAAGAGACTCCTAAGAAAGGCCAAGTTCTCTGATCTCCCAAGTAATAGCATCCAAACGTTGCTGAGCAACACTCTTAGCCTAGAAGATGTTATCAAAACATTACTTATTCCACCTTTTGAGCTGGTATTTCACATACTGCAGTTGCTTGAAAAAATAATACATCATAGTGCCAAAAGTAGGTCTACTATGATGCCACCATTCAACCATGTAACCCTGTAGAGAGGGGTCCCGCAACCACACAAGTTGAAACTTGAAAGATGGAGAATGAGCAACCCGAGCCAATAAAGCAAAAAACTTGATTGGCTAGTGATCAAAACCCCCCCAATCTAGAATCTCAGAGCTAGTAGACCAAGACCCACCAATCAAGAAGCAAGAGACCAAGAACTTGTCAAGTCTCACAACAATACAATCCTCCCCTAATCTTCTATTGTTCCACATAAATTGACCATTACTAGGCTTGATATCCACAAGGTTTAAGGCAAAAATATTATCATAGAGAAGAATAACAGAAGGCTCCATCCTCAGAACTCCTCCTCTTTTCTCTCCCAGATTAGTAATAGCATTAAAATCGTGAATAATAATCCATGGAAAAAGAGGAGCAATACTTCAAATGAATTGAATATGAGACCAAAGGCACCGCTTACTAGGCAAATCCATAGGAGCATAAATATTGGAAAGAAGAAAAAATTCTCTAGTTTTTAGGCTCAAAGCAACTACTGAAATAGAAAACTTACATGACATCCACCAAAGAGGGTGAAAATTCAAAGGATTCCATAAACATGCCAAACCCCCAACATTACCTTGGGCACCAATGCACTAGAATTGACCATAGCCCCAAATTTTAGGCACCATACCAAACATATTCTCAATCGAAAGCTTAGTTTCCTATATGAAGAGCACATCAGGAGAATGCTTATGAACCAAATCATGAACAAATTTTTGTCGAGGGTCACTATTCAAGCCCCTTACATTCCATGAGAGGATGATCATTTCTGGGAGTTGGAAAAATGGGAGTCAAGATTTTTAACAGATCTTGACTCCACCAAAGTCTCCCCCATCATCTTGATTTTATCTAAATCCTTCTTTCTCCCAACTTTGGAAGGTTTATCTAGAACCCCTTTCTTAGGATTCTTCTGATGAAGCCCTAAAGGAGGGGAAAGCCTATTTCCTTTATCTGCACCAGCCACCACTTGCTCCACAAGAGGAGAAAGATGAACCTTAGTCTTTTCCAAAGAAACAAGGGCCACAGGAACACCCAAGCCTAAAAGGATTTGATCCATGTCCATTTGAGCAAGAGATAAACCACCTTATGGAATGCACTGAAGACCATCAGGAGAAGGACCCTCTTGAACCACCCCCAAAACACTCGAATCCAAGGCCATCATACTAGGGTTCACCTCCTACTGGCTAAGGTCATCCATCACAAGAAAGTGATTGAAAGTTTCCACTTCTTGTCTCTCCTTAAAGGTTCTTTTCATTCCATGATTTTTTGCGGATCTTAGCATGAATAAACCCCCCATTTTTCAGTCCCGACACCCAAAATAGGAGCCTTACCCTTGTCCTCCTTAGTAGGCTTATGAGGAGGTAGAGAGGGTTGAGGCTTAGAAGAATGAAACTTAGGACATCTTTGTTGCAAATGACCATATTCACAACACAACCAACAACAAAAAGGAAGAGTCTCATAGTCAAGTTGTTGCACCCATGAAGACGAACCCACCCAAATTTCCAAAGAATTAGGAAGAGGGTTACTCAAATCTATTTCCACACAAATGCGAGCAAAGGTCATTACCCTTTGATCTTGCATTTGTTATGAATGACCCACTAGTTTTCCCAACAACAAGGAAACCATGTGCAAGATGTCATTTCTCCAATATTCCAACAAAAACCAAGGAAGGTGCACCCACACCAGAACTTGATTCAAGAGCTCCTTCGAAGGATTAAAGCTAGTGTGCCACGACTTCAGAAAAAGACCAATATGATTGTGAAAATATGGACCTCCTTCAAAGACTTTATGTTGATCAACCATGCAATTAAAAACAACCATAAAGAAAATGTTAGCCAACAACATCACCTCTATTTCACCCTTGGGGTTCCAACTTTTTCTAGCCCATAAGTCTAAGAATGAAGGTAAGACCCACATTCCCATGAATTTGCAAATCAAAGCATGATTCATGAAATATTTGACATCCTCAACAATAGATTTCGATTGAATCACCAGAATAAGCCTATTCAGGCTCTGTTGCAAACATCCATTAATTTTTGCGTTGCGAGGGCCCCCAAATGGAGTCGTCCCATCAATCTCCACATCATTAAATGAAAACTTATTCTCAACACCATGCTTGGATGAAGACAAAGAGCTCATTCACAAGGAGGCTTAAAAATCCATATTATGGTTAAAGCTTATTGCCTCACTTGAGGCCATGAACAAAAGAAACCAACAATCGGAGATCCCCCTTCGATCCCCTCAAACCCCAACACCTAGCACTGACATTGATCAATGAATACACAAAGAAAAAATTGAAAGAGAACATGCAATAAGAACCCCCCCACAAGCATTAAAACCCCTCCCCACGCTGGAAAACACTCGTTAAATACATCAATTTGCAACAAGGAAACACATGCAATGGAGGCTGAGAACATGTAGACCCCTGCTCGCATGCCATCTTCATAATATTTTTAAAATTAATATTATATAAGGGATGAAATTAAAAGCAAAGTCATTATAAAATGATAAGTAGAATAAGACAAGTTATAATTAAACTTATTAAAATCATTAAAAAGGTTACATCAAATTTATAAAAAATATCATCAAAATTAGTATTGATGGGTAATGTTAAACCTCATAACATGACATATAAAGAGTTATAAAAGATGACTGAGTGGAATCATTCAATATAATTAAATATATTATATCATGTATGTATGAAGTTGAAAATGAGTCGTCATTAAATGAAAAGTTAGTTTGTACAAAATTTCCACTTAATCTAATAAAATATCTTATATCATGTATGGATTATGGAGGTTGCGGGTCTACACTAGAGACTCTTGCTCACACACCATCTTCATAATATTTTTAAAATTTATATTATATAAGGGATAAAATTAAAAGCAAAGTCATTATAAAATGATAAGTATAATAAGACAAGTTATAATTAAACTTATTAAAATCATTAAAACGGTTACATTAAATTTATAAAAAACATCATCAAAATTAGTATTGATGGGTAACATTAAACCTCATAACATGACATGCATAAAGAGTTATAAAAGATGATTGAGTGGAATCATTCAATATAATAAAATATCTTATATCATGTACATGGATGAAGTTGAAAATGAGTCTTCATTAAATGAAAAGTTAGTTTGTACAAAATTTCAAGCTTTATATACACATCAAAGTTGTTAAAAATGTCATCCAAGTATGAATCAATAGGTAAGGTTGAACTTCTTAACTAAATGTGAAAAACATTCATAAAATGATGGAGTAAAGTGTTTAGTATAGTTATAGGCTCCACATTATGTATATGAAATTATATAGAGTAAAATTTTCCATTAAATGATAAGTAAGTTTTGAATAAAAATTTAGTAAATAACAAACCTTGGCCCTATAAAATAGAATCAAATGCAAGTCCACTAAAAGAGAAAAATTGCATAAAACATAATTGTAACTACAATTATATTTGTAACCTTCCCTCTTGTGGGCAGGAAATAATGTGGCATAGAAAATGTAAGAACCATATTCAACTTTTGGTCTCTTACCAACAATACTTCACTAAATAGTAAAATTGAAGGAACCAGAAATGTGGATTGAAAGGTTTTAAGATTGACATTGTTGTATCTGTTTCAACATGATTAATTGCTTGTCTATTATTCTATTGAATTTTACTTTGCAAGCGACATTTTGTTGTTCCTTGTACATGTTATATTCTAATAGTGTACTTTATTCTTTTTGTTATTAATAAAGATGTTCTTCAAAAACAACTATATGTGTAAAATTGACAATCTAAAAAAAATAAACCACACAATATATGTATAAGGGACAAGATCATTATCAAGGCCTAAAGAAAACATAGTCCTTTGTGGATAGAACCTCATCTTCTAATATATGTATAACAAATGCAATCACCATTTTAGACCTAGAGGGAGTTCAACATTTAGGAACATAACTCCATCTTCTAAGGATTCACTATTTTAAATTTGGCCTCATTGGCCCAAGGTCTAATAGGTATGCTATTAATAAAGAATTCCATCTTTAAAGTTCACTGGAGGTTATCTTCGCCACTGGGTCTTCAATTGATGGAATTCAATCTCAATTTGAGTCTCGGGTGATGGTTGTGGTGCAACAATTGGAATTTGAACAAGATCTGGAACTAGCCTATTGCTTCCTACCAGAGGATTAAAGAATAGTCCTTTGTTGTTAGGTTGGTCAAGCTACAAAGTCATCTTTTGCTAATCAGGTGTGCAATTAATTTTATATTAACTTTCCTTTCTTATGTGAGAAAATTCTCTCATTTTTTTGACTTAATATTGATCAAATAGGAAGAGTCTTCTCCCTCTCTCACGTTATCTTGAAGAGGAAAAGTCCTCTTCCTTTCTATTGAATGAAGTTGGAACATGTGATCTTGTTTCCTTATCCTAACCCAAAGAACAAAAATATTATAAATAATTCCATCTTTAAAGTTTATTTGAGGTATAGGGCACCCCAGGATTAAAGAAGAATCTTTTGTTGTTAGGTTGGTCGAGCTACAAAATCATCTTTTGCTAACCAGGTGTACAATTACTTTTATATTAACTTTCCTTTCTTATGCGGGAAAATCCTCTCATTTTTTTTTGACTTAATATTGATCAAGTAAGAGAGTCTTCTCCCTCTCCTGCCTTATCTTGAAGAGAAAAAGTCCTCTTCCTTTCTATTGAATGAAGTTGGAACATGTGATCTTGTTTCCTTATTCTAACCCAAAGAACAAAAAGATTATAAAAGCATCCCTAAACCAAGGCTTGAGGTTGGGAGGGGAACAAAAAGAGGTTTGCCAAGGAAATAAAAGCAAAAAAACAAAACCTTAAAAAATAAAAAGGGTTTGTGTAAGAGGTGTCCTAAACAACAAAGGCAGCTTCTTTATGTTGTCTTTCCGGACAAAGTCCTGAAAATGATGAGTAAAAAAAGGAAATTTCCTACAGCTTTTCAAAAATAGAAAATATCACCGAAATAGGATATGTATTAGCATGTCTTAACTATTTGGAAATTAGAAAAAATCAACGAAATAGGATATTTTATTAATTTCTGTCTTAATTCAACTCGATTTAAGGCGGACTTGGAGTCCGGCAGACGACGGTCAAAATGATGAAGCCGGAGCGCTTTTGCATGGGCGAACGTCAAATTTGTGAGACTCATTAATGTCTTCGAACGTTTGAATGTGCAGAAATAAATTCTCTGTTGGACGATATTTTTTCTTTTCTTGGAAGGGAATTTGATCGTGTTCTTCTCATTTCTTTTTCAATTTTTTTGATGGATTCGAAAGATCTGGAGGAAATTTCTTTTCCTGCGAAGAAATGAAGAAATTTGAGGGGATGTGAAGATTTTTAGAAAGATATAGGGTTTGAGGGGAAAATTTAGAAATTTTCCGTGTTTTTAAGGGAAAAGGGAAAGGCTTTGGCTTGTTTTTGTGGAAGAAACGGAGGATTTTAACTGTGGGCAAACAGAAAACGAAGGATTTTGATTGTTGTGGCAAAAAATCGAAGGATTGTGTATGTTTTGGTCAAGGAACGAAGGATTTTGCTTGTTTTGGTAAAAAAACGAAGCATTATCCTTGTTTTAGCTCCAAAAAAGAAGGATTTTGGTCCTTTTTGCTGTTTTTGGGAAGAAGTTGAGGTTTGTGAGTAAGAGCGAGATTATTCGGCAAAAATATGTAGCAATTTGAACCGCTGTAGAGACATTTGAAAAGATTTGGAGTTTGAGAAAAAGGCTTGGAGATCTTGTGTTGCTTTCGGTAAGAAAACGGAGGGATTTGAAACTTTTGTGCTGATTTGGGGGAAGAAAACGAAGGATTTTGAAGATTTTGTCCTGCTTTGAGCAAGAGAAAGAAGGATTTTCAGATTTTGTGTCGCCGTTGGGAAAGAGAAAGTGTTTTGAACCGGAATGAGATTTTCCGGGGAGAAATTCGAGAAATTTGAGCAACGGTGCGGAAATTTCACAGGATTTAGTCTTTTAGAAGAAAAGGCTCTTTTTTTTTCTACCTCTTTTGGTGAGAACGAAGGCTCCAGATGATTGTATTGATTTCTTTTGGTTTGAAAGTAAGGGCTTTGAAGTAGAGCGAGCGTTTAGTTCAAAGAATAGAGGAAAAGGTACCGTTTTGCTTGATATTTGCATTGTTTGGTCGGGTATCTGAGCATTTAAGGGGTCGTCAAAAGTTCGAGCTCGTACGAGCTTTATTTGAGCATCTTGAGCAACTTTCTATAAAGAAACGAAGTTTAGGCCATTTATGTAAATTTGACTGCTTTTTGTTCTGATCAGTGACTGTGAAGTTTGTAAATTTGTCTTCGAGCCCCTTGAATTAAGGGGCTTTATAATTTCCAAAACTGGGTAACTTTGATCTGGAAATATGGATCTTTGTATCCATTCAGAAGATTTCTCTCTGAGCCGATCTGCATTTCAGTACAGATTATAGATTCCTCGAATATTTTCTTTTCTTTTCCTGAGGAAGCCGCAGTTCTAATTCTCTTCACTATTGTTTACAAATCCTTCATACAAGGAGAAAAAAAATATAGTGAAGTCAATATGTCTTTCAAAAGTATAGTGCGGGAGATCAAGGAGATGCGGAACGGGATCGGTAATATATCTAGAAGGCGAAGTTTTGACCTGAGGGTTTTGCAGCAGCACAAATCAAGGTCTCAGAGCACTGTAAGCGAATCGCAGTGCCAGTTTCTTTTTGTTCAGCAGAGCAAATGGGCCAATCTCCCTCCTGAAATACTTTATGATGTGATTCACCGCCTAGAGGCCAGTGAGGGAACGTGGCCTGCTCGGAAAAATGTGGTTGCCTGTGCTGGGGTGTGCAAATCATGGAGGGAGATCACCAAAGAAATCGTCAAAACGCCGGAGCAATGTGGAAAACTTACTCTTCCCATATCATTGAAGCAGGTGGGCATTCATTTTAGGCTTTAAATCAAGAGAAAGCAACGTTTTTGTATTTGATTTCATCCATTTCCTTGTTGATTGCTACGGTCTAAATTTGGGTATTGTTTGGAGGTGGATTTTTTTAGTTCGATTGCAGCGTTTTGTTGTTGATTGCTAATAACTAAAATTGTGTATTATTATCAGATTCTAACTTTAGATAAAATGGTATTTTTAACATGATTTAAGCTATATTTTCCGATTTTTGTGCCGTTTCTTTCTGTTAATTGATGTTGTTTAAATTTGATTTTCTGGCAACTATTTGGCATTACTAATGTGCTCGTCTTTCTGTTATTTTATTACAGCCTGGGCCGCGTGATGCACCCATACAATGCTATATCAAACGAGACCGGGGAACGTCTACGTACCACTTGTTCCTTGGTTTAAGTCCTGGTAAATTTGTTTTTTTAACCTATTTTAAAATACTTCATTTACAATGAAAGGCAGCTCTTTTACCCATGATTTTTTATAGCTCACCTTAACTACTGAGAGAACACATCTCTCAATTAGTGTAGTCATTTGTTGTTTTAGAGTTTATAGAATTATTGTTCCATCTGCATATATTGTAATATCCCATTTTTCAAGTTTGGCGGAAAATCAGAACCTCCAAACTGTTTGATATTTTACATGATGCAGATGGTAGTCCCATTGTTGGCCTTTTCAATGTCACACGCCTTTTTAGATGTTGCCTTCATTCTGGCCTTTGTTGTGTGGTTTTGTGTGAGTCAATCCTTTACCTTAATTCTATCTTCCCTCTCTTAGAGCTTTTGGATTTACTAGCTTTTCTTTTGTGGCTTATCAAAAATATATTTGGGATTTACTAAGCCTGTTTTCTGAATCACGATTCATAATTCCTGACTTTATGTGTGAGGCTTGCTATTTTTATTCAGCTTTATGTTTTATTTTGCTGCTTATGTTTGTACTGGAGTGTATTTCCTTTATCTGCTGTGTGTGAATTTTGTTATGATATGGGGCAGTAGTTTCAGGGTTCAGGATAATAATTTCAAATGTCCTTTTTTGTTTTGTCTATCGAGTTACTTAGCCCATCGATATGGACTATGCTCAGTTGTAAATATTTCTTCATAGATCATTGTTGCATGCTTGTAAAAGCAATATGTTAAGAACTTAGAAGAGTTGTATATGTAAATATATCACTTGGTTGCATTTGTATTAGGTCTACTTTGATGGATGTTGAAAAACACTTTAGACTTCAAAGTTGATCTTTATATAACTCGTTTTATATTTAAATATACATTTCTTTTTCTGGTATTTGTTTGTCTAGAAGATGATCAAGGCTTAGTATGAGAAATTCAAACATCTTTTTGTGTTATCTTGTCATTTATGGGTACTTTGATATTAAGTGGAAAAATTATAGGCTCCATATTCAATCTTTATGGCCTCTGTTTTTAACTAATTTGTTTTCTTGTATTTGGTTGTCTACAAGATGATATACAGCAAGAACTGTTAACCTTTTTAACATTAGGTTATAGAAACTTTGGGGCCAAGAATACTATATATTTTGATCAGTTTCTATCTACAGCCTTGTTTTGGGATTTGCTGCACTTACTTCCGTTTGGGGAAGGATGTATATCATGTATTGATTCGGCCTGCCATTTCATTAGTTAAATCATTCATGTCAAGTTCAACCCTTATAGTTTAGGGATGTCTACGTCATTTCTTGGATAACTTGGTGCTTTTGTAAGTGATGATTTCATTCATCTATTTTCCTCAGTTCTCTTAGCTGTTTTTAGTTCGACTCATATATGCAGTAGGGTTATAACTATAAAAATTAAGCCAAAGTTACAATTCAATCCATAATCTGCATTTTGTACTGCAATTAGTTAAACTTCATTAAAAAATAAAGCATATTAATGTCCATAGACGAAAGGAGCTTAAGGGAATTCAAATTACTAGAGCCTTCAGTTTATGTCATTTATGATGTTAAAAAATTCCTTCTTAAATTTGTTCACTTATGATGGACTTTGTGAAGTGACCATAGATGTGAGTTTATAATTCTCAATCAACTTGAGGGGTAAGTTCTGGATTCATTTTAAATGTTAATTATTGGAAATTTTGTGCACTATTCAGTATACTGATATGCTACTGTCTGCTATATTTAATGAATTCTTAGAGAAGAAATAAATGAAGCAGTACTTCTCCATTAGCCGTGCCTAAGAAACATTTTAGTTAGTTTGCATGGCAATTCTTTTGATTTGTAGGAGGAGAGTCTGGAGTCATGTTTGACATTCTGTTTGATGTTTGTGCATGTTGCAGGTCTGATTGTTGAAAATGGCAAATTTCTCTTTGCTGCCAAAAAAGTTAGACGCCCCACAGGTGGTACAGATTATGTAATTTCTATGAATGCAGAGGACTTCTCCCGTTCAAGTAATACATATGTGGGTAAATTGAGGTGAGAGAATACTTCATATGGTTTCAATTCTTATTTTTTCAAGTTCAACTGTTTATGCTGACAATTCATGCGTTGTACTTTTGCTGACACACTGCAAGTATCGTGTTTACAAACTGATCTTCATTTGTTGCCTCTGAATATTTGTAGGTCAAACTTCTTGGGTACAAAGTTCACAATATTTGATAGTCAACCTCCTCACAGTGGAGCAGTAGTGTCAAATAGTCGTTCAAGTCGGAGATTCTATTCCAAACAAGTATCTCCAAAAGTACCTGCAGGAAACTACAACATTGCAAACATTGCTTATGAATTTAATGTCCTTGGTACTAGAGGGCCAAGAAGAATGCAATGCACAATGCATTCTATTCCAGTTTCATCTATTCAGGCTGGAGGGTGTGCTCCAACACCCACAGAATTTCCTCATTCCTTGGAGGATTCCTTTTCGATGTCATTTTCTTCTCATTTAAAGGAGCCACTTGTGGATTTCAGCAGCTCTAGCTTATTATCAGAAGTTGCGATCAATGTTCTAAGCAAAGATGGACCTCTTGTCTTGAAAAATAAGGCTCCAAGATGGCACGAACAGTTACAGTGTTGGTGCCTTAATTTCAGAGGGCGTGTCACAGTAGCATCTGTGAAAAACTTTCAGCTTGTTGCAGCTGTTGAACCTTCACAGACTATTACACAGGCTGATCAGGACAAAGTCATTCTTCAGTTTGGGAAGATTGGCAAAGACATATTTACCATGGACTATCGTTACCCCCTCTCAGCTTTCCAGGCCTTTGCCATATGTCTAAGCAGCTTTGACACAAAACTAGCTTGTGAATGATATAAGTTGCTCGCCTTCATTCAAGGAGTTAATTGATCCAAAGCAGAAGTATTTTAGGGTGAAAGATTGGATAAACAAATTTCATGTACAAGAAATACAGCCTAGCTTCATGTTTAAAATGCTGATAAGGATTCAAGGCATTTTGGAACCGGTTTCATGGGACAGGAATACCACTCAGGCAAGCTCCTATGAAATACCACTTGGTGTTTCTGCAACTTTTGCCCTTGAAAAAATAAAGTAAATACAGAACTATTGGCTGCTATGCCTTGAATTGAGAAAATTGTATTTGCTTATTCCCAGGGCACTGACAAGGTTGAGATGCTATCAAGCAGTTTCTCTCATACTGGGGTATTTAATCATTTGTACTGCTTATTGCACCTATAGAGAACTATAACCATCTTTTGATTTATTCATGGTTAAAGGTGATATTGTTTTCCAACTGATTTGCATAGTTATGATCGTTAGGATAGGTTTGATGCATTATCGTGTATTGTTATTGGCTTGTGATAATATTAGGTAAGACGACTAAAATTTGTATAAATAGGGGATCAACTCAAGGCTTCCAATCGAAAATCCTGTACATTTTAGTGTAGGAGGAGCTTAGGGGATAAGATAATTTTATGAGGAAATTTATGCAACAATTGTAAATAAGCTAAAACTGTGCACTAACTGTCAGCTTAAAAATAATTTTTTTTGGTCACAAAGAACAATCTGTTCATGGTAATGGTATTACTATTAATTACACTTGAAAACGAAGTAGTGGCAGGCAAAAATGCTATCCTGAATATCAATGTGTCTGGAGTTGTCTGATGGACTATTTGAAGGCATGACACTGTCAGAAGAGTATGCACAGTATTCCATACATATGGTATAACTGAGGCCTGTTGATGTGGCGGGTCCCTCTCTTAGCGCAATGGCCTCTAAATGTTCTGGAGCTCCATTCTGTGATGGGCCCGTCTACAGCAGCCTCATATGGTAAAATTGTTATGCAATGATGGGTTGTAAGGCATTCAATGAGCAACAAAGCAAAGTGCAATTTTCTGTGACAGCTTTTCTGGCGGGGGCTTTGCTTTTCTGTATTATTTGACTAGTATGTAATTGTGGATAACCAGATCTCAATGAGCGCATGTGCTTTACCTGTCAATAAGCAACATTCTTTATTTTTTTTGCCTCTTATGGAGAAACGAGCCTCATTTGTTTGCCAAGTTATTTTCACACTATCATAGGGGCGTTCAAAAGAAGTGATTAATGTGTATTATGGTAAACTGGTGAAGATTCAGTCACATTTTTGCATTTATACTCTAATTTCATGAGCAGATCTCTTATGCAGCTTTAGCTGTCGATTTCCTCAATGGAAGCATTTTCCAGGGAAGAACTTACAGTTCGAAACAAAAAATGCTTTGCTCTGGTCTATTTGATATCTAAAAGTTGGTTTGGTTTCGTTCGAGATCAACATTTAGAGCTTCATGGTTGTGGCTTTGAATGTGCTTTTATTTATAACAGGCTTGGAGTTCAGCTGACCAAACCCTGGAGTAGTTCTTTTCCTGATAAATAAAACATTTCACTTACATAGTCTCCGGACAAAATTTATATGATGCTGATTGCCTACCAGCCTGTTGAAACTGATACAACCCAGCAGATTTGGCTTGAATCACCTAACAAAATGAGAATAGCTACTGCCATTTATTATGACAGTTGATAAACTCAAAAGACATTAGATTTCCACAGTTCATATCAATGAAAGAGTGTTGTTTTCTGGATTAAACTGTGTGCAATTTGTTTGCATCAATGTTTCGTTTCATTGAGGTTAATGAGTGTTGTTTTCATTGAGGTTAAATCATAGAGATAAAAAAACTCACAGTCAAATCTAGAAATCTCTTGCTTTTAACATTATGGACTGTGGAAATCATATGTGACTACAATCTCGAAAAGAGTTAAAATGTACTCTGGGAGATTGAGTATCTGTTTACTGCACAGAAGCTAAATGTGGGAATGTATTGCGTGTAATTGGACATCACGCTGCTCTGCATTGCACTTGAATAAATGTGCATTTATGTTCCTGATTTATCCTACTACGGAACTTTATATACGATGAAACAGGGACAAGAAACAATCCTTCGGATTTTTTTGGCAACGGTCAGTTTGTAAAGTATTGGGTTCTTCTGAGTTCCATTATCTAGGAGGGGAAAACTGTTGTACCCACATGTCAAGACAGAAGTTTGCAGAGCTCTTAGCAACAGCGGCTATGACAGTGGAAGTTTGGTGTCTGGACGTGCGCATTTTAATGACTTCAGAATGGTTTTAGCTTATCTACTGATCTCTATCGTACTGTAAATGACAGTTGTACTTTTTTTATAAGTATTGAGTTTATTGCAAAATATATAAAACAAAAATATTTTCAGATAAATTACACTGCTGTTCTCCATTTTTAGGCATATACCTAATGCAAAAAGAACATGCACGGTTAGATTCCAAAAAGTTCTCTGAATAATCTGTATTACAAGATAACCACCTGATGATTACAGATGCTAATATACTTAATTTTTTAAAGGATATGTGAATATATGAATGTCTTTATTAAGATAAGGTAGCATTTAAGTTTTGTACTACCCACCTCAAAACCCTAATCTTACTATCATTAGATATCGGGTCAGTCTGGTGTTAGTAGGGTCAGACTCATTTTCCTGCAAAATAATAATCAAATATCTGAAAAGATTGTATCAGATGAAATGGAAATTTCTGAGCAGAAAGAAAAATTCTGGAAGATTATGTATATATTCGTTGATGTTACTTTCTTTAATGACGGACTGCCCTAGCATTTGAAGGGCAGTTTTAAATGAATAACCGCCATGGAAATTTAATCGACGGGCAAAAACAGCCAAATTTAACCCAGGCAGCATGGATAAATAATAATTTATATGTTCTTTAATATTACAAGTGGTGCTTATATACCTCTTTGAACTTTATAATGCTATATGGTTTTGTATTCACACCATGCTTCACTCAAATTTTAGTTTAAGATTGCAAGGAAAATAATTTTTTTTTAGAATTTATTTTAATACTTAGGTTAATTAAGTATTAGAATTTATATTTGAGAATTAAAATGAAATAAATGTGATTATTAAATAGAAGGATATGTATTTAGTTTTACAATTTATGATTGAGGAATGATACTGATAATGTGTTAAACTGATTATCTTCAGAAAATTATTTGCATTAGTTTAATAACAAGTTGTCTTAAATTCTGAACTGGTATAGAAAAGGACGAAGGTTAATCTTGAGTACCATGAATTCAATCTTGAATGCTGTAAACTTGATTTACCGTGCATTATTGATTTGTGTTATAAGGGATAAAATTGAAAGAATGTGCACTTGAAGATCTGCTCATTGTTGTCTTCTTGATATTTGAATTTTTCAAGATGGTATCCAAAAATATCGTTGAGGGTCTTGTTGACTTAATATGTGAATGAGTATTTTTGGCCAAACCTCTTGGTGAGTTGGATAAACAATGATGAGTGACATTAAAGATAACTTACACCGACATGCAAATGGCTTTATATGATGATGAAGATTTAATTCTTTATTGGTCTTTAAAATATGAAGTGTGTTCTAATGATTCTAGCATGCCATCTCCTTGCACACTGAATGAATTTAAATGTCATGAAATAGCAACATGTAAATATGCATGTTAAGTTAGTTCAAAATGATGATGAAAAAGTTGGATTTCAAATTCAAAAATGTAAATTTTGGGTTCATTTTTACACTCCTTGGGATTGAACTAAGTTGATTCCATGTTGTTTGGAAATGTATCAAAGGGATCACAAAGTGAGGAAAATGTATGGGATTGTGTATGATTGAGGATGAAATAGGAATAAATAAGTAGTGAATATCTAGGAACAAATGCAAATGAGAGTGAAATAGAGATTGATAAGATTACTAAGATGATATATGTAACCATTTGTGGCAATTCCTCTTCTTTTATAGAGAACACTCTTTGTTTGAAGACAAAACATTGAGATTGTTGGTAGTCATGATAATAATGATATTAGTGTGCATGAAAAGTTACAATTAATTTATGGGATAGAAAAAGTATAATGAAAAACAAGGAATAAAGAGTGTAAGTGTGACTCCAACAAATTAAAATGCTAACAAAAATAAGCATTAAAAAATGAAAACAAATCATATCTTTTCATGTCTCATAGGTCTCATCATCTCTATAACTTTGTCATGAGAATGCTTTCGACTCATTTATGAAGAAGCAATGTGAATGAAGTAATTTTTCAAGTGTATTTGTAGAAGCAAAGTCTTTGATAATATGTTGACAAAGCTCAAACGTTCCTTGAAATAAAAGAGTCAATCATTACCAAGTTTGCAAAGAGTTATATGAGTCTCTAAAAAGGCAAAATATCTGCTCCCTAATTTTGCAGTAAAGAGAGCATCTAAAAAATAAAACGATCTTTGGTTTTAATCTCCCTTGAACAAATCTAACAAAATATGATGCTCTTAAATTTTTTTTGATGTCTCATGTGGCGGGGATGTAAACAAATGTTGAACTATACGAGTCATAAAGGTCTGCAAAAATTTATACAAGTATCTAAAAAGACAAAATAACTACTCCCTAATTTTTTAGGGAAGTGAGCATCTAAAAAATAAAACGATCCTTAGTTTTAATCCCTTTTGAACAAATACAATAAATATGATGCTCTTGAGAATTTTTTGATTGGTAGTGACCTATACTATCAATTGAAAACTACATCAACACTTACAAAGCTTAAATAGTAAAAAGCAAAACATAGTATCCAAAATCAATCCCATGTCATATCAGTTGTATAACAAATTTATATGCTTGATATGGTTGCTTGATGTTATTGATTGGGAAAGATTTGGCGGTTATTTTAAAGGCAATAGTTGAGGAAACCAAAAGTGCTTTTAGTGAGGTTACCCTTATCCCTTGTCGTAGCTCAACTTTAGTTATATCTGATTTGATTGATCTTAATACATCCTTGAGGCCACCAAACTTTATAAGCATGTTGCCTCTTAAATCTCCACAAAAGCAAATGCTCTTGTCTAGTCTTGTACACCCATGATGGGCATTACCATTGATTTAAGCTTGTTATTTGGAGCTCCACCAGCAGACAAATGCCTTCAGAAACATCTGGTAATGACCCATTCTTTCTTTATTACAAAATCAATGCATTGAAAATGAAACCAAAGCCATTGAAAATGGCCCTCCAAAACAGTCATCCACAACATACTCTGCACAAAGAACATTAAAACCCAACAACAATGTGGGTTTTGTCGTCTTATGATTATGTCTATCCATTTGTTTAGAGCACATGATTCCTACTAATAAAATATCATTTATTTTTTGGACAAATCGATGCAACCTTAGCCTGAGTAATAGGTGTCCTCCCATGATGTGGGAGCAATGCATGAGGCATGCTTTGGTATCATGGTTTTCAAAATTTTTGGGTGTTTCCCTAGATTTCTACATGGTCCACACGTGAGGTAATTGATTCATTTTAAGCCTAAATTAATTAGATTATAAATAACATTTAGTTTTAGATTAGAGAACAGAGTTTAAAAATATATATTTGGGTAGAAATGATATATAAAAATGATTAAAATAAAAGTAATTTTGATGTTTGATAAAAGGAAGTTAATTTGGTTGTGATAGAGAATTAGTATCTTAAATATGATTTTTCTTGAAGTGAATAGATTGAGTTCATTATGTTTTGTAAAATTTTGAATTGCATATGAACTTGAATCAATTTTCACATTCATTATTTCTATCAAATTTTACAGTTTTAATTTTTTTTATTATATCTTAAATCTAAGGTCTTCAAAACTTAAGTGCATGCAATAAAGATTCATCAATCCTTGCACTTGCAAAGAGAAGACTTGGTGGTGTTGAAGAATACCATTGGAACTTGCTAAGCTAGGATGTGGAAATGTACTTCCAACCACCTAAAACTATTGCTTCCCACCCACTCGTATAGTTCCTCCCACTCCCCTACTTAGGTTGCCTTTGCCTCTAAAGATAGGGGTAGGGGTGGTGGTAGGGGTAGGAGGTAAGGGGTAGGGGGTAGGTAGCAACCATTCCTTTTCCCCACTCCCCTACAAGTACTCTACTTGATGACTAACTTTTTCATTGTGTCTTGGTCAAACCCTTTAATTGATTCAATGATGATAAAAGTTGGAAGACACACCATGCAATGTATGCAACACATGTTTAAAAGATTGACAATGATGTAATTATGATGATGCTTAGTACTATGAGATTTGATGCAATAAAATATTAGAATGACTTGGTGCATGAAATAGGGTTTTGATAATTGGTGATGTATGAGATGATGTAACTGATATGACTAGTGCAAAAGATTGAGTAATGGCTACTAGGTTCAATCCTTTGTGGTGGTAGATGCTAGGGAGTGTGGGTTCTAAGGATGATTGAAACAACCTAGTGATAATGTCATTTTATTAATCCTAAGCACATAATTTGAAATTTTTGGTGAGAGAATTGGAAAATAACAACTAGTTGAGATTGAGTTAGCTTGAGGACACAATTAATATTAAAACTAGACAAAAATAGGTCAAAGTTGCAGCTTTGGACTTGTATTGGGTCAAGGTCGCATGTATTATCTTGAACTTGATAGATGAAATGTTGTTTTAAGATTTAGGAATGTTCTAAGTAGAGGAAACATGTTTCTAAATGTGAAGCTGGGTTAAGGGTTAGTTGGAATGCTAAATCAATCAAAATTATTTTCTAGGGCAACATACTTTAGTTACTTAAACATAGTGTTTTGAATGAAGGGGAAAGGTGCAAGAGATGCACTTTACAAACTTACAAGTATAATATCCTTAAACCATAAAACATAGTAGTGGAGTAATAAAAATAAATACATCAATAGATGGTTCATAAAGTAATTGATGCTTGTCATATGCCATGTAATTTATCTATTGTATAACTTACAGATTAACTCATGGTTACACTTGAGTCGAACTTAAAATTATACACACAAGTTCCTAAGAGTTGGTGAGAGTTTATTCTAGTCTAGTTTAGAGTTTTCTTGGAGTGACTTTTACGTTGACACAGTGTTGGAAGTTTGGAAGTTTGTCATTGTTGATACAGTTTGGAAACATGAGCATGAAGTATACATACATAGGTTGATTCAGCTAACCTAGTGTCATCATTGATGTCAACAATGTGGGGAAGCATTTTTGGTGTTATCCGTACAAATACTAACTATACTGGAAAGTTGATCTATTAGAAGTTTGGTTAAGTGTTCTCTACTGATGGTTTTGAGGTTTAGTGCATTGGTTTTTGGGTCCACAGTTCACCGCAAGAAGAGGTATAACTTTGTGCTTCCAACCATATCATTATGACTTGTTCATACAACTATATTCAAGATCTTGATAAGTTCTGTGAAGTGGACTGGAAGATATCATTGACAAAGTTTGACTCTGTATATCATTGTCACCTCTCTGTTTAGTATACCAGCATGGGAGATTCTACATTTTCTTGAGAAGGATGTTTTGATGCTGTAGTTCTAAAGGTAGTCTCTTTGATGTCGAGGAAAATTGAAACTGAAGAAATATCGAATCTAGAAGGTGTTTATTTTGAGAAACGTGTGTATAATTGGAAGTTTTTGTGATTAGGTCCTATTCCTAGCCAACCTAATGTATGCTACGTGTTGAGAAGATTAAATATATATTGTAGATGCTAGTTGGATCTATTTTAGGTCCATGCTGACTTGAAATTGAGTATTAAACGTTTTACTGGAGTGAAAAGATGATTTTAAATCTTTGGGTGGTCGACAAGAGCTATTTTGGATTTTTTTGTTTACATCTAATTAGGCCAACTTAATTGATGTGATGTATTTGGGTATATATACATGTTGGAATTGAAGTGTGTAGTGTGTGAATAGAGTGGATGTATGAGCATAAATGAGCATAAATGATTTATTAGATGTGAGTGGTGTCATATGATGCGAATATGTGAATTCAGTAGTAGGAGTTCATAATCAAAGCAAAGTTGTTGAGCGACTGCTAAGTAGAGTAGTACTTCATATTTAGAGCTTCAAAGGAACTGAAATACAACACAAGGAAGTTGCACTTTGTATCAGTTCATATTTTGGTAGTGAGCCACCATTTTTGTATTATACTTGACTTTGGGTGTGAGCCTTATAATTAGGACAGTGTGTCTTGGTAGTGAGCCCTTGTAATATACTATATCTAGATATAATATAGTGTGAGCTAATCCTCATTATGGTTTTTCCCATTTTGGGTTTTCCATGTAAAAAATCCTAGTGTTCATGTGTTTTGTGGCTTTGTGGATGATTCATGCTTTCATTTCTTATTTCAGTTAATATGGTTTGATGATTAAATTTGCTTTGTTCAAAAAGTTATAGAATACTGATTTACCCCCCCACTCAGTATTCTGAATGTTCAACACATAGTTCACCAAAGTGTTAAAGAGTACTATTGATTTTTTGAAATATACATATTTTTAGAGTCTTTTTTTAGTTCATAAGATTGAAGACCATTTTCTATTTAGATGTTTAACTTATTATAAGATTTGAAGGCTAGCTTTTTTCTCATTCCTAGGCCCATATAGATTTAGTCAAATAGTTTGGCAATTGTTTTGAGGTAGTGTATTAAGATTTGAGAGTCTTCTTGAGCCTAGTGATTATCTAAGAGTTTATTATATCAAATGAGATAAACTTTTAACTATAACCTTTCTATTATATTAAAAATGATATATAATATTACAAAAAATACTGTATTTATCTATTTTCCTTATATATTTTTCATTAAGGTATAGAATTCTCCGATGTGACCTCTAATGTGTTTAGTCAAGTACTTTTGTTAGTATGGGGTTTTAGTTATTTGTTTGTTAGGTTTTTTATTTTTATATATGAATTTTGAGTCTAATTTGCTCTAGTTAGTGAGGCAACAAATGTGCCCTCCATCCTCATACATTGAGACTGCATAGTTTACTTGTTAGGATGAGGGTGTGCCTTTCACCTTACAAATCCTAAGTATTACAAATTGTAGACACCCCAATTCCAACTCTACATCACTAATTAACTAAAATTCTAAATTTTCTTGATTTCTTCCAAATTAATTAAATACTATATTATTTAATTAATTGATCCATCTTAGCTCATAATTAATTAAATATTTTATCATTTAATTAATTATCCCATTTCCTTCCTATAATTAATTGAATATCATATTATTTGATTAATTATTCCACCTCCATCTTAAGGTTCTCTCCAATTAATTAAATATTGAACTATTTAATTAATTCAACCTTTTTCCCACATTCCCCTAAATTCCCTAATTCTTCTAAGTTAATTAATCAATGATTAATTAACTTTACCTACACCTTAATCATCATTAGCCCATTCTCCAACTTTTAACCCTAGCTTAGTTAATGAACCTATGGTTTGTTAACTCAACCACTATCATTAAATTAATTGGTTGATGCAAGAGCATCTGGGTACAAGTGAAATCAACATCAACCAACTTTTTCTTTTAGTTTGAATTCATGGTTTTTGGCTTTCATTTTCGAATTGGTAGCTTAATTTCAGTTTCGTGATCCTAGAGGTAGAATTGGTTGACATTTTTGTCATTTCTAATTGACAAAATGTCGTATTTTAATTTTAAATTTGATTATTTGACGTGGCCTGAAAATTAATGTATAGATCATTGTTAGTATAAATGAATGCTTCAAAATTTTAAACAACTAATGTTATGTACAAAAAAGGAGAGAAAATGTATTGAGGGCCAAAGGGAGGATGTAAAAGGTAGCTGGAATCTAAATTATTGATCTAAAGAGGACTTATTCACCCAAGGGAAACTAAGTCCTTGTAGGGGTGTCTTGCTCAACTTTTGGGGTCCTCTAGTGACATATCTAAGACTTTTGTTTCTACTTGTAAAAATGTTTGAACATTGTCAGATATTTTTGTAACTAAGTTTTTGTAAGTTGACAATATGTAGGGTTTCAAATGCAACAATGAACAACTTGTCTTCAAGCTTTCTTCATT
This sequence comes from Sequoia sempervirens, assembly GCA_007258455.2. Taxonomy (NCBI): domain Eukaryota; kingdom Viridiplantae; phylum Streptophyta; class Pinopsida; order Cupressales; family Cupressaceae; genus Sequoia; species Sequoia sempervirens. The sequence goes on from VDFB02047230.1 coordinate 469,284,685, forward strand.
CCTCTTTAGTCCTAGAACCTGCACATTCAAAGAGAGGGAAAATTTTGGTCCATTTATGGGTTTGTGTTAGTCAAACCTCGTGTAAGTGTTTCCACTTCCACAAAGGAAATGCTAATGACAAAGAGTAATGATTGAAAGGGAGGAATGATGAAACCATAAATTGTTGCAATTCACCACCCTTCAATGGCTTCCTTGAAGGACTTAAGTCATACACATAACCTCAAGGACTTCGATCTTGCTTTCTTGAATGCTTGAATGCTTTGGAGACCTACAAAATGGGTTAGCCTTCACAAAACAATGATAACATGACAACATGAACTCACATACACTTTGACATGATGCTTGGATCTTGAATTGATACAATAAATTACTAAAATATGTTGCTCTTGACTTGCTCTTGAATGCTCCTAATGTTCACCTTGTGCTAGATAGATTTCAAATGATGCAATAACTAGGTATTTGTAGGAATTTCTCTAATTTCTTGAGAATTAAATCCTGAAAGATGACATTTGAAATTTAAAATTTGAATGTTAAAATGGCCACTCTGACATACCCAAAATTGGGTCTTGGCTAAGAAGGGAGACTGTATGGGTCTTGGCCCTAATTTCCAAGACATTAAATGCTAGGAGCAACATATGAGTTGGACACATTTATTTAATGTTTGTAATTTATTAAAAAGTGGTACAAATGGGCTATAGAATGCACAATTATAGGAAATTAAGGACTCAATTAGGCTCAATAATTTAGGGGGAGCAAAACATAGTGTGAAATTATCATGGGTGAAAATTTACGATGCTACATTTAGCCCTCACTTTAGTGAGAGTATGAACTTAAGCTCATACTCATTCTAAAGTAGAAAATCTATGTCAAGAGGGGTTCGAGTGTACAAATGTTCAAGAGATAGGATGACTAAAGATAAAGGAGGTGGCCAAGCCCACAGGATCCAGGATCCCATGGAAAATCAACATAAGCATAAAGGAACACACATGTATGATATGAAGCAAGACAACATACACAAACATACATGTTAGAAAACATGAAGCATACATGATGAAAGCATATGACACATTGGAACATATAGATGACAACAAAATGAACACAAAATTCAAATGTGATGTAGAGATGATGAATACACAAAGAAGAAACACAACAAAACACAAGGTTAGTACTAAAAATTTGAGTTGGTAAGGAAAAGATACCTCAATATTAAATTGTCTCAAATACCAAATGTTATCCATCAAATAAATGTTATCCTACATGAGGAATAGCAAGTTATGTTATGCCATATCACTCATAAAACACATGGCTCCACTAGCAAGTGAGGTGTGTTATTCTAGGTGGCCAAGTTAAAAGGGGTGTTCAAGTTTAACATCTTGGGGGATGAACACAAATCACCTTAGGGGGTGCATAAAACTCACCTTAGGGGGTGCATAAAAATCACCTTAGGGGGTACATAAACAACAATAGGATAAGGCTAAAAACTCAAGGGATGCTATATCAACATCACCACAAGAGACAATTTACAAAAAATAATGAAGGGGCTTTTCTCAATACATGAAAGGTCACACCTTAGGGAATATAACACATGACATCACCACCAAGAGAGGACGAGTTATAGAAAAATAAATTCATGCCTTAGGGAATAATAACCATAGCATTACCACCAAGGGGAATGCCATATGCCAAGAAAGGTCACACTCTTGAGGGATATCAAGCCCAATATGACCACCAAGGAGATACTCACATAGATCAAGAAGCACACACTTTGATTGAGAAGGTCACACTTCCTAGGAGATGTATGGCATAATCACTAAGAAGGGACTATTCCTATGAAAAAAATGAGTAGGGGACTATTTGTCTGATCCCTTACAAGAAGGAATGCACCTAAGACAAGGCTATGTAACCCCTTGTCCCCAAGTGTAGGGATAAAGATGAGATAAGTTATGATATGACGTTCCTTGTGAAATGAAATATGATTGCATAAAGCCAACTTTATACCCCCATGTACGGTAGTGAGCATTATGTGATACTACAACTATGACATGACAAGGAGAAGCAACTAATGCTATTAAGTGAAAGGATTTTTGATGTTTTTGTTATTTTTGAAGGATAATAGCCATGGCCTTTTGTTGTTTCTTGTGTGTTAGGCTCTATGGGGACACAAATTCCTTGTTCTTTAACACCACATCCTTTTCCATTATAGCCAATTTGTTTCAAAAGTTGATAACCTCTTCCATTAATTGCTTCCATTGCTTTTGAAGATGGATTTTCATGATCATCTTCATCATAAGTGGATGTGTAATTTGTGTTTTCCTCTTTTCTAGAAGTTATTGAATTGGATGTTTTTGATGACTCAGTGATAGATTGTGTTGATACCATTGTTGCTTCTTTCTATTTCTTTGATTTTGATTGTATAAGCTTGTATCCCCCATGAATGTAGGTGTAAAATCTAACGATTCCCAATAATCAACTAACAAAATTTTCATGAACAAAAGGCTCTCATCTTTGTCCTCAAATCGTAAAGGTTCCACTTTTGTAGTTGGTGTCAATGTGCTAAGAGGATTTGTCATTCCAGCTTCAAAACGATTTTCAGATTTTGGATTAGCTTTTAACGTGTAAACCTTATTGTTGTATATGTACTTCATTGAACGATGAAGGGTTGAAGGTAATCCATTTATTGCATGAATCCATGGTCTACCCAATAGAATATTACATGAAAGATTATGGGGCATGACAAGTATAGGATTTTGTAATGTCACCTTACCAACCTTGACATGTAATGTTATCACACAAAGCAGTTGCTTTCCCACATTGTCAAAACCATGAATAGACAAATCGATTGGTTAAAGTTTTAGTTTTATCCACCCCAATTCTATCCAAAAGGTTTATACTACAAACATTGAGCCCCAAACCATTGTCAACAAGGGTACAACTAATCTAAAATTTGTTAATAACAACCAATATCATCAAAGCATCATTTTATTTTTCTGTTTCCAAAGGAGATAATTCATTTTGATGAAAGACAATGTCTAAGTTGGGTGAATTTAATATTCTCAATAAAAGCTTCCACATAATTTGGTTGCACACTAGGGGGGTCACAACTTTTTGTAAAGAAATTTGAAGCATATCGTGGTAAATAGGTGATGCTTGAATTAAATCCCACAAGGAGATCTTAGTAGGAGTGTTATACATTTGTTCAACAAGATTATATTCTTTACCACTATGCTACTAGATATTAGGTGCTATTGGGAGGTATGGTTGAGGCAATGGAATGGATGTTGGAGTTTTTTTTTATTTCTTATTATTTCTAGTATTATATGCATGAGCTAAAATATGATAACTTAGTTTCTATGACACATGATTACTAGTAAGTTGTTTTGCAAAGCTTAGGATATAACCTGAGGTTTAGGAGGTCCAAAAGTAGTTTTAGGAGGTCCAATGGTTAGAGGAATCTTAGGAGGTCCTAAAGGAGTTTTAGAAGGTCCAATAATAAAAGGAGATATAATATCCAATTGTACATTCATAACCTCAACAAATTTAACTTCTTGTTGATGATCTTCTATCAAGGGAGGATTTAAAGTGACTAGATCATCTTCAGTTATGCAATCCATAAATGTATCAATGACTTAAACCTCTTATCCAACAATATCTTCCCAAGTAGGAAAGGTAGGTAAGATAAACAAAGAAGATCCTCATGATGCCCAATGATTGGATCTTCTAACACCAAGATATATTCTTCATAAATAGGAGAGATATCGAGAGAAGAACAAACATGATTGTCATGAATCTTAATGATTATGTTCTCTTTCACCAAGCTAACCTCACACATAGGAGAGATAGTGGGAGAGGGACAATGAAAAATAACAAAATGGGATAAATGAACTCATTCTCACATGCTTGTAACAAAAAACATTTGAAATGCTTTACAAGATTTGATAATAGAACATGAATTATGACAACAAAATATTTTTCCAATGAGAACTTGGTGTAAACAATTGTCCTACAGATCTGAAGTGCAATAATTTTCCCAAATTTGCAACAAATCAAGCAAAATGACACCTTTCTTTATCATGCCATAACACTGTTTCAAAATTTCAAAACAAACATTTTCTTTTAGAAAAATAATGAAATTGCAAAGATAAAAACCTGTGCAAAGTTTTCCTGAGATTCCTTTAGCAAGATAGGGATGACCAAGGGCATTTGGGTCGCTAATAGGGTTCAAAAAATTGAAAAACTCAATGTTTATGTGTTGTATTTGTTCGCAAACATGTTTGATGGTGATTGTTTTTCCAAAATTTCTTCAATTTAGGACAATGTGATTCAAATGCAAGCATGCAACAATAAAGGACAATTTTGAATGTAATTTTTTTAGATCTATGATACAATAATTGATTGATTTGAAGATGTAAAATTCTAAGAATTATGATTTGATGCAAATTTGAAACAACACAATACAATGTTTCAATTTTTTTGACCTAAATGAAAGGTGCTTAAATACATGCAATGAGTAATTCCAAACCTAATGAATGTAATTTGGATGTAAATATGACCTAAATGACTACAACAAACCCTAATGCAAGCTATGATGTAATATGTGATGCATTTTTTTTGAATTATATTGTTTTTATGATGTAAAAATGAAACCCTAAATGAGAGATGCAAATAATATAATGTAAAACCTAGATCTAGGGTTTGGAAGACTTCCAAAATTTAGGATGTTAGGACATCGAGTTCACCAAAATAAAACAAAGGAAAAGAGATCCTAGGTCCTCAATGCAAAGAACCTAGGAAAATAATGAGTGGGATCTTTATCTTTATTTCATTAAAGAGGGAGATCAACAAGGAAAATAGATTGACTATCAACGATGAAGGTGAGCCAATCAAACCTAGATCTCATTCTTTTGAGGGACTGGAAATGGATTGGAATGATTTGGATTTGATTAAACTAATTAGATTGCATGCCCTAATATGAAAAATGTAATATCCCAACCATTGATAGATTGAAAAAATAGTTTGTAGGTGGATCTGGGAAGTACATAGTGATATATACCTGCCCAAAAAAGTTGGTTTCAGTATGCATAAGAGGACTTATTCACCCAAGGGTGGCCAAGTCCTTGTAGGGGTGTCTAACTCAACTTTTTGGATCGTTTGGTGACAGATCTGGGACTTCCATTTTCACTTGCAAAGTTGTTGGAACATTGTTAGATATTTCTATAACCAAGTTTTTGTGAGTTGACAATATGTAGGGTTTCAAATGCAATAATGAAAAATTTGTCTTCAAGCTTTCCTCGATCCTCTTTAGACCTAGAACATGCACACTCAAAGAGAGGAAATTTTTTGGGCCATTTATGGGTTTGCCTCAATCAAACCCCATGTAAGTGTTTCCACTTCCACAATGGCAATGCCAATGATATAAAATAATGATTGAAAGAAAGGAATGATGAAACCAGAAAGTGTTGCAACTCACCACCCTTTAATGGCTTCCTGGAAGGAATGAAGTCATACACATCACCTCAATCAATTGGATCTTGCTTGTTTTAATGATTGAATGCTTTGGAGACCCACAAAATGGGTTAACCTTCACAAAAAAATGATAATATGACAACATTAACTCACATACACTTTGACATGATGCTTGGATCTTGAATTGCTACAATAAATCACTAAAAATGCTGCTCTTGAATTTCTCTTAAATTCTCTTAATGTTCACCCCTTGCTAGATAGATTTCAAATGGTGTGGCGCAATAACTAGGCATTTATAAGACTTTCTCTAATTTACTGAGAATTAAATCCCAAAATATGACATTTGAAATTTGAAATTTGAATGTTAAAATGGCCACTTCGACATGCCCAAAATTAGGTCTTGGCTAAAAAGGGGGACCCATACACCCAAGGGCATATGGGTCCTAGTCCTAATTTCTAGGATATTAAGTGTTAGGAGCATCATATGAGTTGGATGCATTTATTCAATTCTTTCAATTTATTAAAAAGTTGTACAAATGGGCTAATATGGAATGCATAATTTTAGGAAATTAGGGAGTCAATTAGGCTTAATAATTTAGGGGGAGTAAAACATAGTGTGAAATTGTAATGGGTTACAATTTATGATGCTCCAAAATCAATTAAGAACCTATTAGTTGTGGAGCACCAAGGGATAAAGGAAATAGGACAAGAAGATAAAAAATTTAAGATAAAAATTTATTAGAAATTCCAAGGATAAATGTAGGAACCAAGGTACGAATATTCATTACCATAAGGATTATGGGTAGAAAAAGAAGAATACAAATATTTTTGGTAATAAATTTGAGAGATCTTCTCAAGATTGATGTAGATGCAATATTCATATTAGCCTTGGAAAATGATGAATCAAAAGGTGCGTGTTTGATTGAACTCTTTCTTACATATGACCCCTCATCAAAAGTGGTTATTAAGTGTGAATAATATGATAGTAGGAAGGTGTACCTTGGAGATTACTTAACCTAAATATTATTGGTCATGGAAGAGCTTTGATTTGATTCTTAGAGGGACAAACATGAAGGGGATCAATAGTGTTCAACATATTTGGGTGAGTGCATGGAATTGAAGGATAAAAGGGGTAAAAATTTATCATTTTTCCCATAAAATCAACTAAATTGCGACTTGAATGAGTAATTCAAGGCGCTTCCACTAAAAAATTGAAGATATGATAAGAACAAACTTCACTCTATATCTAGTTTCTAAACTACTAAGGATTTTTAAAAATGGTTATGATTAAGAGGGTGGAATATTGAGCACAAACAAAAATGCTTTCATTTTTATGACTAAAATATAATATAGCATTTGGTGTGTGCCCCTTGTATTTTTAATGTTAATATTTTTTCAAAACCAGTAAGTGGAAATATAGCTAAGTAATTATTACAAGATATATATATATATATATATTGTGGTTTCTCAAAATGGATGCATCCTAAAAATAGTATCATTGAGTGTGTGTGTCACAAAATTTCTATAAAATCAATTAAAATTGTTAACTTTTTTCAATGTGCATAGAATCAAGTGTAGAAAAATCCTATATATGTTTCTTTGAATTTAGACAAATAAATACAAAGTTACGAGGAAAAACCAATGTATACGCATTTAATAAATATGAAGGTATTGTTAAAAGAAAATAAAAATAAAAACCTTAATTTATTTAAAATATAAATAATATTATTAATAAAATCTATGAAATGTTTTAACATTTTGGTGGCAGTCTTGTAAATTTTATCATAAAACACATATTAAAATTGATGAGGATGAAGTTTTGTTGGCAATTGTTTATTTTTGGTTGTCATTGGATGTCATGCCTTATCTAATGGTTGTTGAAGTTCATGGTTGGATGTCATGCCTTATCTAGAGAAGAGTTGATGAAGTTGGATGTCATGCGTTATCTAAAGAAGAGTTGCTAAAGTTCATGGTTGGATGCCATGCCTTATCTAGAGAAGAGTTGCTGAAGTTGGATGCCATGCCTTATCTAAAGAAGATTTGAAAAAGTTCATGGTTAGATGCCATGCCTTGTTTGTTCCATGCTGAGAAAAGTTGTATAGTGCACTATTACTAACAATAGAGTTGTTTTTATAATGATATATTTAGATGAGGATTAAAAGCATGATCAATAATGGAGAGATATTATTGAAGGTCTACAATATGTCCTTCTCTCTCTCCTAAGGTTCTTGATAAAACTAGTATGTGTTGCTAAAAGAAAGATTTGGCCTCCACAAGGTAATTAAGTGTTTTTGGTTCAAGAAGTTACATTAAAGTCTATTTGGGAGAATTCTCCACATTCCTTTGCTGTTAAAGTTTTTGGTATAGAAGATTGGGATTCAATGTTAGTTCTTTATGGATATTGTACTCCTATCTTTTTAGGTCACCTTTGTTACCAAGGAGAGCTGTGAATTGCAAAATGTTGGTAGTGTTGTTAGTTGTCCAAACAGGTCCAAGAAATGCTTTGTATTTCTCTGCATTGATGTCTCTGCTCTTGTATCTTGGTGAATGTTCTCTCATTGTCTATGTTGTGTCTTAGTTCCAATTTCAAGTGATGAAGTGGTTCATAAGTTGATATGTTAATGTTATATCTTCTAAATTTATGAGTTCTGTGCTTCCTGGATGGAGTATTTTGTTCTTGTTTAGTTTGCAGTGGTTGCTAGTGGTATGGAAATATGGAAAAAGGGTATATAAGTGTTATTGGATGTTCATGGAACATCGTCATATGATCCGCATGATGTGATTTTGTGTTGCATTGTGTCTTAAGTTGGCTTTCTAGGTTATTTGTAGATATCTGGCCGACGAGGCTTGTTCCTTTGCTTGCGCCATGTGTTTGGGGGTTTGTGCCAACAATTGAAGATGTGTTAAGTTAGATTTGGGTCTTGAACTATCTTAGTTAGAATCACCTTGAGCAAATTAAATTAGAAGTATGATTTTGAGATGTTTGGTTATGCACATCAAAGTTTCCTCTACATGTTTCCTTGATGTTGACTTACATTGATTTGTGCTAGTGTGTGAATTGTTTTGGATCACATTGGAAGATGTAATAAGATTTTTTTGGTCCTCTCTATCTTCGGGATAAGACTGCATTATTGTTTTGGTGGTCGACTTGTTGAATTCATTGATTATCTTCCTCTTATTTGACCTAATTAAAGTTTTGAAGAGTTGTGGTGGATATAAATGCAAGATCATTATGGATGTAACTATTAACACGTACGTTTGCACCCTAATGCTAAGCTTGGAGGCTCAACAATCCTATGCAACATGGAAACACCTTCGAGTCTGTGGGTTACGAATAGCGAAGGCGAATCTCTAGATTATGGGTTGGTTCCCTTTTTGATCTCCTAGAAACTAAATATTTTATGGGAAAAGAGAAGAAGGATTACTGAAAGAAATGGATAAAAAAAAACTAGGAGGTGATGAACCTAAATGAATAAAAGACTTTGTACTTATTGTTCAAATTCACAATCTCTCTCAAAAGAATAATTCTATTCTATGCACAACTCAATCTTTCAACCAACCTATACAAAAGTGTTTCAATGGGAGATTATGTTTCAGACTTTGTTGTAGGGAAAAAGTTTGTTTTCACAGCTACAATCTCTTTGAAATAATAAACACAGACAATGATCTACATAAGTTCTACATTCTTGCATGAAAATGACTTTAAATGAGATCTAATTTGAGGATTCAAATTTGAAAACACAGAAACTAAATCAAATCATTCATGAAATTCTTAACACAAGGATTTTCGAAAGGCAAAAAATTTCTTTTTATATTGATGAAAGGAAAATTCTTGTACAAATCTCAAAAATAAACTAAAAGTTGTTGTATATCAAAATTGTAAATTGATGTAGCTACAAAAATATTTCTTTACAATGCCTAAGAGAGCAAAGAGCAAGAACTGAGAAAAAACCAAAGTTTTTTCTCCTACAATACAAAACTAGAGGACTCCCAAGAGTCTAGGTGAGTCAATTGCAGTTAACTGAACTCCAAAATATCTCTAAAAATATGTCCCATGAGAAAATGAAAAAATCCTAGAAAAGAGGTGCCAAAACTGATCCAAATTAAGCTAAAATAGCTCCAAACCCTCCCTCTCAAACTAGTTGATCAAAGAGGACTCCAAAATCATCTCAATTTTGACTTAGAGTAAAAAATAGAACTCCAAAGGAACTTTAGTTTCAACCCAGTTTTGACTTGAAGACTCAACTCTTTTTCTTTGCATAATTTGAGGGCATTTATTAGTTTATTTTAACAAATATTAAAGGTAACTCAAACAATTATTTACCTTAATAAGTGTTAACACAAGCTAATATTACAATAAAATTAACAAGTTATTAAGGCAAGTAATTGATTATTACCCTAATACTTGTTAAGATGGCCTAATATATGCTTTGTGAATATGCAAAAAAAAGAAACTATTCTAATTTCAGGGGCCAAAACTTGTTGAATGGTGATTAAAAGGTTTAAAATATTACTTAGGTGGTGAAATCATAATGAAGACAACATATGACATGTTAGGAAAATATCAAAAGGGTTTTTTACCATGACCTTGACATTAATCTTTACATAACTAATGAAATAAAAAGTGAAAATAAATCACTTTGGGTCATCCAGGATTAGGGCTTTCATTGGGAAACTCAAAAAGAGTTTTAACCCTAGCCGTAGGCTCATTTGTAGTTAATTTTTTTCTCTTTTGCCTGTGCCTTCATGTCGTGCCACCAGGGTTTGAAGGTTTTGAGAGTTCTTCTACAATCTGGGTTTGCTCTACTCTGGTAAGTTGTTCATTGTGTTATTTTGATGAAAATATTGAGATTCTAATCTTCTGGAAAGAAAATATTGCTTAGCTCTGGTTGTGACAGTGAATGATGAAATATGTCATTTCCCCTTGGTATTTCCTTTGTTTCTACATTTTCCAACATAATTTCTCCATCTCTTGAGTATGGTAAATTCCTCGCTGCGCATATGAGCTACTAGGGTTTTCAATGTGATTTTTTGTAATTTTTCCATTGATATTTTTTTCCCTCTATTATCAAGAATGGCTGTTGTTCATTTATTATTGTCACAACAATAAAAAATTCAAAGTCCCTTGAAGGTATATGGGTTGGTGAAATTTGACACATCGAGTTGCTATTAGAAACTCTTTGTATAAACCAAACTCTTATGTTTATGTTACCAGGAAAACCTCTGTGTGATGCCTATGTATTGTAAACACTGACAACTTCAAGCACTCTATTATGCATACAATAGTTTGTTCATAGACTGGCTATAAAACCTTTTGGGTTCTCCTCTCAATGCACATGCATTTCCACAATAACCTTGCATCACATTTGCATTCAAGACAAAATTCCTACCACATCATTAGCCAAGAATCTATGTAGATGGAAAAAAATTTGTGACAACAAGGCATAAAATATAATTTATCCCAAACTGTATAATCCTCAAGACAACTATCACAGGTTTTTGATGTGCAATTGTAACCAAAACATAACTTAATATCATACTTGACAAATGCTTTTACAAATTGAAAACTCATACCATGTAAGTGGTAATTGTAGAAAATATTTCCTCACAAAAACCAGTAATGCAAAAATATTTCCATTATTGACCATGCAATTGTATGTGACAGAATGATCCAACATTCCATATTTGTGTCTCCAATATATTTCAAGAGTAGTCAACCTATTGCATTTGCAATGAACACTACATATACTATAATGCCCCATGAAATCTCCACCCACTCCTTTACCTGCTACTATGTATAAGTGGTTGTATCTTTGTGTCTAATATCTTGCATGTTCTCCTTTAAATTGTTACTTTCATTGTGACCTGCCTTTAGTATGTAAGAAAAATATTGCTTGATTGCCTCATTGATGATTGTCATGGACTTATTCATTGAGAAAAACCATGAAACCAGGTTGTCAAGCACTATTTGTCATTGAGTTTTCATACATTATGCTTGACTTTCCATAACTGATTAAGCTCATGGTCTTAGAAAAGATCTTTAAAATCTGCTTCCTTTGTCATGCTATTAGTCACCTTGACCGACCCTTGCCTTAATAAGGTCAGTACTCTCATTTCTACAAGGTTACTAACATTTTTATTTTCTTTGTGATTGTCCCAAAGATTGTCTTCATTGAACTGCCACATGAATTTTTGAGGTCTGACCTAATTCAACATTTGAGCATTGTCATAATGAAAAACCCAACAGTGTTGCATTCTTTAAAACCCTGCGATATGAGATTGCATCCTACTATGACATTATATTAAAGTGACTTGCTGCCTCATCATATCAAAGTGATTTGCAACATTGTACTATGAATTCTGCCACCTTGATTGTTATGGTGAATTCCTTTGCTTGGCATGTAAGTGACTGCTATGACTTGTAACCATTTTAATTTATGAAGTTTACACTTTATTCCTCTTGTGTAACTAAGAGGATAGTATGTTAGGCTCAACCCTTGTGGAAGACACATTTTCTCCACATACTGTGATGTTGAACAAAGTATTACTGCAATGGAAAGTGTAAATATACCTACATAGTGAACAAACAAGTTAATAAAAACAATGAAGCTCAAAGCCTTATGATGATTGATGATCCTCTACTTTTCTTGGATACATGTGATAACTGCTCAACTAATTTAATGCTTCATAAAAGTAGGTTGTATATCTGTTGATATTACACATGAGGAGAATTGGAATCCTGTGCTCTAGCATCATCTCCTCTATTTCTTGCAGACATTTCTAGAGCTTACCAATAAAGGGAGACGAGGATGCAACATATCAACACTGGGGTTCATCATTCAAGTAATGACATATCCATTTTCCTTTCATGTGTTCATTATTTTTTTCCTCTTTAGATGTATAATTTAGTTTTATGCTGCATTATTTTAGTCATTCCAATGACTTGTGTGGGAAACTTGTCAGCATAGTTTTGTAAAATGAATAAAAGACAACTATTTATGCAAAGTTTGTGTAATATTTTCTCTTTTTGTAAACAATTGCATAATGAAAATTGAAATACTTCATTTTATGGAATCTTTGTGTATCATAATGAAAATCTAGTAGAATTTTCTTTTTGTGTACCTTTCACTCTTAGGTCTTCACTGCTATTCCTACCCTACTTGATTGGGTTGATAACACAATTAGGTAACATTTTGGTGACCTATTCTATATGCTTTCCTTCTAAGCATCCTATAACAGTAGTATAATCCTATCCATTGGGAATAAGAGTCAGTTCTTATCCTTTTTACTCATAAAACTCTCTGTAACTCAATTGTTATAAAGAACAATAGTAAAACAAAACTAAAAACAACTACCATGACTTTGTTTAGAATAGGGCCAACAAACTATGCAACAACACTTTTTGAAAAATAAAAAAAGAACTGAAATAGATGTGCGAACAACCCTTATTAATTGAAAACTAACCTAATTATAGTACATTTACAAATCTTAACCTCTTAGAAACAAGGCTTGAGGTGAATCCCATTGACTAGGATAGGTAACACCTGTCCATCCAACTTTGAAAGCTGAATAGTATTATGCTATTTGCATTCAGTGATCACATAAGGGCCATACCACATGGCATCAAACTTGGTATGCTTACTGGGTCTACTTTCATGCTTATCCCACTTAAACACAATATCACCTTCATTGAACACTCTTGGTACTACTTTTCTATCAAAAGTTTTTTTCATCTGAGCTTGATGAATCTCTAAATTCCTGAGTGCTTCTTTTATTACCTCCTCTAACTCAATCAACTGTGTAAGCCTAATTTCCATAGGCTCCTCTTCTAACATTTCTAGCTCTTTAATGAAATTCAAAGTTGGCAATTCAACTAAAATTGGAAACTTGGCCTCTTTGCCATAAGTAAGAACATAAGGTGAATTACTTGTAGCTCTTTTAGGAGTTATCCTATTAGCCCAAAGGGCTATCTTCAACTTGTCATGCCAAGTCCTCTAATTATCCTTAATCATCTTCTTGATGATTTTAATCAAGTTCTTATTGGTTGATTCAACTTTTCCATTACCACGAGGGTAATAATTGGATGAAGTATTAAGATATATATTGTTTTTAATAGACCAGTCAAAAACTCTCAAACCAACAAAGGCTAATGCGTTATCAAAAATGATTGAATCAAGAGTACTAGACCTTACCACTAGATCTTGATAGAAATTTAAATCAATGGTTTCATTTGCCTACTTCAAAGCCACAACCTCTGACCACTTAGTAAAATAATTTGTTGTTGTTAATATCCATTTGTGACCTACACTTGAAGGTGGGTTAATAGGACCAATAAATTCAAGACCCCACTTAGCAAGGTCCGTTCTACCTGAATTGGGTGTAAAGGTAAGGTTGCATGCCTTTGCTTTCTTGCAAATAAAGAGCATTTGATACATTTCCTAACCCAAGCATGAGCATCTTTAAATAAATTAGGCCAATAATAACCAACTCGTAATCTTAAGAGCTATTGTTCTAGGTGAAAAATGACCTCCAAAAGGTCCATCATGAGACTACTCCTAAATTTTATCAATCTGATCTAGTTTAACACATCTTAACAAAACTCCACGAAGGTCCAAGTTCCTATATAAAACTCCATCTATAACAGCATAAGGAATGGCTTGAAGTATGAAACACCTTATTTTTTTCTTTTTCCAAACCTTTAGGATAGTCACCAGTGTGAAGGTAATGTATCATTTGTTGAATCCAATTGGAGGAAGGAGCTACATCAAAATTTTGTTCCTCATTTTTGAGCACTGCCACAACTTGCTCATCAAGTTCTTTGTTGTCCTCTTCATTTCTAGCAAGCCACTCACATAAACCTTTTCCTCTAACCAACTTAGTAACCTTGATATTGACATCATATTCCATTACCTTAGTTATCCAACCTGCTCTCTTATCATTGATATCTTTGCTAAGCAAGAAATATTTAACTATAGGATGGGCAACCATCAACTAAATTTTATTGTTAGAAACCATATGCCTAAGTTTTTTAAGTCTTCTAACTACAACTAGGACATGATTTTTAACAAATGAGTATCTCACTTCATAATCTTGCAAAACTTGGCTAAAGAAAGCCATAGGCTACTCTAATCCTTCTTCATTTTGTTGACAAAGTATATCTAAAATAGTATCAACACTCCCAAATGCATATAATATAAATTTTTTAGCAAAATTTGGGTTTATGAGTGTTGGGGCTGTTGCAAGTGCCTCCTTTATCTCTTCAAAAGTCTTCTTACCTTCCCTAGTCAAGCTAAATGGAATATTCTTTTTAAGTATTGAAGTAAGAGGCTTTAAGAGAGCTGTAATGTTTGGAATGAACCTTCTTTCAAAATTGATCCTACCTAGAAAGCTTTCCAAGCCTTTCTTGTGTGTTGGTAGTGGTAAAGATAGAATAATAGTGATTCTTTTTGGATCTATTGAAATACCATGCTTGTAAACTACAAGTCCAATAAGCTTACCCCGATGGACATAAAAAATGTAATTTTTGGGTTAAGTGAAACGTCATACTCTCTGCAGCTCTCAAAGATCTACCTTAAATGATCAAAATGTTCGTTAGAATTTATTGAAAAAAATAGTAATGACATCTAAATAAACAAGTACAAACTTATTTATGAGGCCTTGGAAAGCCATGTCCATAGCTCTTTGAAAAGTTTATCCTGCATTGGACAATCCAAAGGGAATATTTCTATAAGTCATGGTACCACATTTGGTAGTAAAAGTAGTTTTGAACTAATCTTCCTCTTTTTATTAAAATTTGGTTGTACCTTGCATAACCATCTAATAATGAAAACTTGTCAAAACTTGAAACAACTTTTAAAATCTACTCCATTGAAGGTAGTGGATAATGATCCTTGAGAGAGGCTCTGTTTAGATCATGAAAATAAACACATAACCTAATCTCACCATTATTTTCCTAATAGGTACCAAGTTAGAAACCCAAGATGTATGCTTAATTGGAAATATAATATTACCTTTGATTAGCTTGTTGAACTCTATTTTCATAAGATGTTCTAGCTTGGGATTTAAAAGACTTTTCCTTTGTCTTACTGGTTTTTCCTTGGGTTCTAGCTCAATAGTGTGTTGAGCTAACTTAGGGTTAAAACCCTTCAAATCTCCATACTCCCAAGAAAAAATATCATTAAACTCCTAGAAAAGTAAAATAAAAGCATGCTTCTCTTCCTTAGTACATACCTTGCCAAGTTTCAGAAGCTTGTCTCTAAAAATCTCTATGGGATCATAGTGCTCTTGTTTCATTGACATTCTAGATTTATCTTTTCTAACTTGATCATCGATATTAAAAATTGATTCTAAGGTTACCAAACCTTTAGGCAACTTATTTGATTTCAGCTGTAAAATCTGGTTATGATACTATTGCTACCATTTTTGCTAGTTTCTAGCTGCAAACTCAACTTCTTCAATTAGAAAGTTTATAATCTACTCATCACTTTCAAAAACCTACCAATTTGTATTCTCATATGGCACTGATGGTCTCACTACCACCTTCACATATTACTGTACCTCAACATTGTGCACATTAGTTGGAATATCAAAATAGGAATGTAAGACAACCAACCTATTTGTTTCTTTATTTTGGTTTCTCGGAATGGACACCAGATTGAAAACATCAAATTCCTCAATTAAATCCCAAGTTCTATGCTTATCAAGTTTAAGAAAATCATTCTTTTTCACATTCAAATTTATTACTTGATTTGCTACTAATTTTGTATCACCAAAAACTTGCAAACATTTAATACCTTTCTTTCTAGCCCATTCTAGGCCATGAATGAGTGCCTCATATTCCACAACATTATTTGAACAACTGAAGGAAAAATGAAAACTTGAATAATACCTTTCTGCATCAGGAGAAATCAACATAGCTCCTCCACTAGCACCCACCTTGCTTCTTGAGCCATCAAAATACAACTTCCAAAGCTGATTGGCTTGCTGTTCAGATTGCTGTGTTTCCTCTTTAACTAAATTTGGGACAGCTATATCATGCTCATGAATCATATAAATCCCCATTCATACCTCATCCATTTGGTTGAAAGGGTCAAATTTGTTATTCTTAGCTGCCCACTCATCTAAATTTATATCAAGTATGCCTTCAATAGGTGTGCTGGGGTCTAGGGTCATGGATTGATCCTCCTGCTCATGGATGGCTAGGTTTGCATTTATAGCACTAGGCACATATGGCTCTATGTGATCCTTAGCTTGGGGTTGTAATTTTATGGTCACCTTAGTGCCATATCTTGTTCTGAAAAGAATATGAGACCAATCTAATGATAGATATCCTCCCAATTTTGCAGTAAAATTCCTAGAGAGGCATATTCCAAAGAAAGGTGTCAGATTTATAACATAGATATCTTGTGAGATAGAAAAATTTGGACAAGCATGTAAGGTAAGAGGCAGATTTTTAATCACCCCAACTGATTGTATAGTTTTACCATCTAATTGAATCACTTCCTTTGTGAGAGGCTCATATGTCAATCCTAGTTTATCCACTAATTGCTTTGGCATAACAAACCTGCTTGCACCCAAGTCAATCATACAATTATGTACTAAGTGATGGCCTATAATCAGATTGACATAAAATAAGGTTGGTTTAGCCTCTTGAGCTAACTGCTCACTCTTGGTTTAAGGGTTGTTTACTAGCAGAAATTTGGGATACTCTTTACTAGACTCATCAAAAATTGAAATCTTATTTAAAGAATCTTCCAATAAATCTTTTTTCCTAGGAACATGTAAAACATTCAACATTGACAAACTAATAGTAGTTTTCTTCATGCGATCCACAATATTAAACACAGTAGTACTAACCTTTTGCTATCCTTTTGAAAAAACATCAGTTTGGGATTGAATAGGTAGTGATTGGACTTTTGGCTA
>VDFB02047230.1:469302169-469368071 GCA_007258455.2 Sequoia sempervirens
AATAGGTTTTAAGAGTACGGAAGGTGCTTTGATGGAATTAAGTTGTTGCCTTATTTGTATTTTATGAGTTTTGGCTTGAATTTGATGGCTTGAAGTTGTAGTTTGTGAAAATGCATTGAAAAAGGTTGGATGATGATTTGGATAGCATGTGTAGGTCCATTGTGGTGTGTTTTAAGTGTTGATAGGGTGATAAAAGGCTAGGAAGTTTTAGTTTCAATAAACCCTCTTTGAGCATGCCTAGAATGGCTTAAACAAGGGTTTGATGTTTTGGCGGATTTTTGATTGTTTCTCTTGATGAAAATTGTTGATTTATGGCTTGTGTAACTTGGTTGAGAATATCCAATAGATTTTTGTGTCTGGAAGGAGGTTTAGGTTGATGTTGCTTTGTAAAAGTGGCCTAATTTGGCCTTGGGGCAGCATAGCAATAGTGTTTTGGAGGTGATGGTCCAAAGTGACCTTATGTACTTTTTAGATATGTTTTGTAAGAGGATAATGGGTGTCTAAAAATATGAAAGGTTTGTGGGTTTGAGGAGGATTCTGTAAGATATGCTTAAATTTTATCATTTGGAATGCTACAAGGAATTGCAAGTGAATGGTGAGTTGAACACCAAGATGAGGGTTTAATGGTTGAAAGAGGGTTTGAATATAAACTAATTGTGATTGTTGAAGGTTTTCCTCCCTGCTCTACATCAAACTTACATTCTACAGCCTCATGGGATTGATTCATTACAACAAAATCAACTCTAAAAAGAAAATCTACTATTCAAAGCCATAATCTGCACTATTGGAGCCACCTTCTACAACTCCCACTTAACCCTTTTTATTTTACCCAATAACTTCCCTTGAATGTTCTAGAAAGTTCAAATTTCCCTTTTGTTTTGGCGCCAAAAGTCCTACTATTTGATTTCTAGCCTAGGAAGAAATTTTAATGAAATTCACTTTTTAGAGGGGCAACTTCATGGAGCCATAACATTTGATCCGAGTGTCCAATTTCCTATTATTGCATATCGTTGGAAATCTCTCAAAGAGATCTAAAATGCATGAACCTATTGTAGGTCAATTTGTTAACCTTTTGAGTTGTTTTGGGGCCTCTAAAGTCTTCATATCTAAAATTGAGGTTGCATTAGATAAATTTCTCAGGACGAAAACTTTAATATCTCCCAAACCGTGTAGGGTATTGAGGTGATTCTTTCATGATTGGAAATTTTTTCCAGTTTTGCTCCTTCGGGTAAATTTTTAGATCCATATGAGCCTAATTAGGCTGACTTACTAAAAATAGTAAGTGCCCATTTTTTGCTATTTTTGACACCTGACTATCTTACACCCCTTAAGTGCCATCATGGGACTCAAAACAACTAAATAAAATAAAGAAAATATTTTTTTGGATGATGCAAGATTTCCCTACACCGTTGGATGCTCCTGCATTAGATACCCAGGGTAATTTGAGAAGTGACCCTATCACTTCTCAGGAGTTAGAGGGAAACTAAGACAGTTAACCTTAGCCTCAAATAACTATGATGAATCTTCAACATACCTTCCTCTCCATTTCACCAAGTACTCTGCATATTGCTTGTTTATTGTGCTTCTACCCACATGGCTATCCAAGATTTCTTCTATCTCTTCCTTCTCTGAAGTAGGTGCTGGAATTTTCCCCTGTTCTTTTATCGGCCCCTCCTCTATATCACCTTCATGATACTCTATCAAATCAGCAATGCTGAATACATGAGAAATGTTTATTCCACTAGGCAACTCTATATCATGAGTATTTCCTAAATCATGCTTCTTCAAGATCTTGCATGGTCCAAACTTCATCTTTAACTTGTATGTACCAACTAGAAACCTTTCCTTTCACAATTGAACCATGACTTCATCTCCTACCTGGAATTCCTTACACCTCATTTTCTAATCTTCTTAAGCCTTATATTGTGATTTCATCTTATTGATATATTTTTTCACCTCTTTGTGCAAATTCTTTAGGTGCTTAGCAAAATCTTCAGCCTCAACTCTAATCTTCTCCCACTTTTCCATCTTTCTTAGTTCAAAAGTAGTTATTGGATTACTCCCATACACAGTTTGGAATGGCAATTTTCTAGTGCTCTTGTTGATAGAATTACTATAAGAAAAATTTTCCTATGGTATAATCAAATCCCATCCCTTAGGCTTATCTCCTACTAAGCGTCTTAGCAGGTTACCTAAACTCCTATTCACCACCTCTATTTGTCCATCAATCTATGGATGGTGTGTAGAACTGAACTTCAAATTGGTCTTCAACTTCTTTCATAATTCCCTCCAAAAATAACCAACAAATTTGGTATCTCTATCTATATACTCTTTGGTAGACCATGTAGTCTCACCACCTCTCTGAAAAATAACTCTGCAACATGAATAGCATCACTAGTCTTATGACACAAAATTAAATGTGTCATCTTTAAAAATCTATCCACCACCACAAATATGGAATCATGCCCTCTTTGTTTCCTTGGAAATCCAAGAACAAAATCCATGCTAATATCCTCCCATGGCCTCTCAAGTATAGGTAATGGATGATACAATCCAGTATTTTGACTTGCTCCTTTCCCCATCTCTACAATTTTGAATAAAATTCTTCACATCTTATTATAACTATGGCCAATAATAGTTCTCACTGACAAGAGCAATGGTCTTATCTCGACCAAAATGTCTAGCCAATCCTCCACTATGCTTCTCCTTGATTAGATTCTATCTCATAGAAATCCTTGGAATGCACAATTGGCTTCCTCTAAACAACATCCCATCTTGGATTAAGAAATCCAACCATCTCATCCTATCCAATGTAACAGGTTCCAAACAATCCTTCCAAGCTTCTGCAAAGTTTGGATCTTCAAAATACAAAATCTTGAGTTCATTGAACCCAACAACCTCTATATTCATTTCTACAAAAAAAAATTTCCTTCTACTGAAGGCATCTACAACTCTGTTTGACCTTCCACTATTGTGCTTCAAAACAAAGGTATAACTCTGCAAAAACTCAACCCACTTTAAGTGCCTTTGATTTAACCTTTCTTGACTATTGAAATACTACAAAGCTTGGTGATCAGTATATAAAAAAAAAAAATTGGCAACAAATAGTGTCTCCATTTCTTCAAGCATAAAACTCCTAATCATAGACAAAGTATTTCTTCTTAGCATCATTCAACTTCTCACTAAAATAGGCAACAGGCTTACCTTCTTGACTCAAACAACTCCTATGGCAGTTCCACTAGCATCACGATCTACCTGAAAGACCTTATTGAAATCTGGAAGTGCCAAAATAGGTTGCTCTATAACTTTCTTCTTCAACATATCAAAAATTTTGGTTGCTCCTATATTCCACTTAAACTCTTTTCTATCGCCTCTCATTACTTCAGTTAGAGGTGCACAAATACTACTGAAATTCTTAATAAACTTTTTTGTAAGAACTTGCTACACCATGAAATGATCTTACCTCTGTAACATTCCTCAGGGTAGGCCATTTAATGATAGCTTTCACCTTCTCTGGATCCATTTTAAGACCCTTTGTTGAGACAACAAATCCTAGATACACCAACTCTCTCTTCACAAAACTACATTTCTTCAAATTAATCAACAACTTCTCCTCCCTTAGCTTCTCAAAAACTCTTCAGACATGCATCGAGTGCTCCTCCAATGTCTTACTGAAAATAAAAATATCATCAAAATAAACAATAATATTTTTTCCTAAAAATTCTTTCAATACCTCATTCATAAGCTGCATAAATGTGCCTGGTGCATTGGTTAACCCAAAAGGCATGACTAACCACTCGTACAAGCCCTCCTTTGTTTTAAAGGTTGTCTTTCATTCATATCCTTCTCTAATTCGGATTTGGTGATATCTTCTCTTCAAATCTATCTTCGTGAAGTACTCAGCTCCACTCAAACAATCCATAATGTCATCCATTCTCGACAAGGGAAATCTATACTTGAAGGTGATCTTGTTGATGGCTCTAGAATTTGTACACATCTGCCATTCCCCATCATTCTTTGGTGCTCATACTATAGGTACTACACATGGAGTCAAACTCTATCTAATCAATCCCTTCGGAAATAACTCTTGCACTTGTTTTTTTAACTCTTCACTTTCTACTGGAGTCATATGATGAGCTGCCTTATTTGCAAAACTAGCTCCAGGAATCAAGTCCATCTGATGAACAATCTTTCTTACTAGAGGCAAACCTTCAGGTACGTTATCATAAATAATAGCTTGAAACTCACTCAACAAATTTTAAACCTTTGCAGGTACCTCAGTAGTATCTTCTTTGTCAATTCTAGGGATCAATGCAAAACACATATGCTTATGCCTCATACCTTCTAGGAACTTTTTTTCATCAACCAAACAAATTCTTGCATTACTATATACCTTTTCTTCTACCTCTTTCAAGGGCTTCAACTTATGACAAACCCCATCCTTTGTCAAAGAATTGGTGTTGGCATGTCCATCATGTATTGTTTTCCGATCAAACTGCCACGATTTTCCTAACAACATATGAAAAACATCCATAGGAATAATATCACACAATACCTCATCATGGTAATTTCCAATCTTGAAATTTACCATAAATTATTCATTTACCAAGGCTTTTTGGTCCTTTTGTAACCAAGCAATCTGGTATGGGTTTAGATTCCTTCTTCTCTCCAACCACAACTTACTAACCATTTCTTTTGAAACAAGGTTATCAGTACTACCTCCATCAATAATAACATTGCAAACTTTACCTTCACACTTACATCTGGTGTGAAACAAATTCTTCCTTTGATTTGGTTCCTTCTCCTCATTCAACAAGGCTCTTCTAGTAACAAGAACCTCTCCTCTTTATGCATCCTCAGAATATGAAGACTCAATATCTTCATCTACATGTGCAACTCGTGCATTACCCTCAGGTCTTTTATTTTTCCTTCCTTGATCTTGAGGACACTTGTAGGCTCAATGTCCTTCTTCTCTGCACTAGAAACAAGTTCCATGGAAGCCTCCTCTTCTCGGTCCTCATCTAGATCTTCCTCTTCCTCTTTGGTCTCCATTATTCTGATCACGAGGATGGTAGGTGTTATCTCCTTTCTGGTTCTAGTTGCTACAAGAGCCTTCGCCCTTATTTTGATCTTCATTTTGACCTCCATATGACCATCCACTGGTCTTTCCTCCATGGCCTCCACCTCATTTTTTTTTCTTAAACCTCTTGTTCATCCATTCTTCAACCTTTAGAGAAAACTGATAAGTGTTCTCAATGGTGGTCATTCTTATGAGTGTCGTTTCTTCCTATATGCTTGGCTTTAACCCATTAATATAACAAGCAACTTTCTCTATATTCACCTCAGAATGTCTTGTCCAAATTAGGACCTTGTGAAATTCCTCTGTGTATTCTTTCACCATTCTTGTTCCTTGCCTCAAGCTTTGCATCTTCTTGAGCAACTCCAATTCGTAATCGACTAGAATAAATTGTTTCTTCAATTTTGACACCATTTTGTCCCATCTGGAAATTTTATCTTTCCCTTGTCTTCGTCTTTCTAATTGGACCTCTTTCCACCATATATTGGTGTGGCCTTTCAATTTTGTCTTTGTAAACCTCACTCTGTGAGGATCTTCAATCTCCTTAAACTCAAAAAATTCCTCCATGTCACTGATCCAATCGATCAATTCTTTAGGATTCAGACTTCCACTGAAAGTTGAAACCTCCATTTTAGGTCTCTTCCCAATGCTTGAGATCATTTGCAATAATCTTCTTTCTCCAAGATCCATTGGATCCTGCTCTTCCTCTTCCATTTCCTCTTTTGTTTCATCTTCACTGTCATCTCTATCTCGTTGCACATCTCTTCTTCGAACCTCTTGCTGCAAGGTTTATAATTGCCTTCTAAGGGCTATGATTTCATCTTTAGGTGGATCTCTTCCTCCACCACCTCTACCTCTACCTATGCCATGTTGGGCAAGTCTTGGAGGCATCTTGAACTCAACCCACACTCATAGGTCCTATTGCAACTACCTCACATGTGGCGCTTTGTTACATGATTAGGAACTCCTGCTCTGATACCACTTGATGAGGGCCAAGCTGCCTGAAACCACAAAAATCATAATAATAGATACCAACACAGAAGATGCAAGACAAAAAAATAACCCACTCTCAATTATTTTTAGATAATGAAATTACAAATTTAAAACTTACATGCTACATCCTCATGGGCTTGATTCATTACAACAAAATCAACTCTAAAAAGAGAATCTACTATTCAGAGCCACAACCTGGACTATTGGAGCCACCTTCTACAACTCCCACTTAACCTTTTTTATTTTACCCAATAACCACCCTAGAATTTTCTAGAAATTTCAACTTTCCCTTTTGCTTTAGCGCCAAAAGTCCCACCGTTTGGTTTCTAGCCTAGGAAGAAATTTTAATGAAATCCACTTTTTAGAGGGGCAACTTTGTGGGGCCATAACTTTTGATCCGGGTGTCTGATTTGCTTTTATTGCATATCATTAGAAAGCTCTCCAAGAGATTTATAGTGCATGAACTTCCAAAGGTTAGTTTGTCAACCTTTCAAGTTGTTTCAAGGCCTCTAAAGTCTTCATATCTGAAATTGAAGTTGCATTGGAGAAATTTCTCAGGATGAAAAAACTTTAATATCTCCCAAACCGTGCAAGTTATTGAGGTGGTTCTTTCGTGATCAAAAATATTTTTTCAGTTCTGCTCCTTGGGGTAAATTTTTAGGTCCATACGAGCCCGATTAGGCTAACTTACTAAAAATAGTAAGTGCCCTTTTTCACTATTTTTGGCGCCTGGCTATCTTACACCCCTTAAGTGCCATCATGGAACTCAAATCAACTAAAGAAAATAAAGAAAATATTTTTTTTGGATGATGCAATATTTCCCTACACCGCTGGATGCTCCTACATCAAGGACTCTTAAGGAGATGGCTAGTTGTATGATTCAATCTAGGTCCATGGCTCCTACATTTTGGGCCAAAGTTGTCAGTTGTGCCAACTATATTTAGAACTATATGCCCCACAAGGCAATGCGAAATATGACTCCTAAGGAGGCTTGGTCTCATCACAAGCCTAATGTATCCTTCTTTAGAGTATTTAGTACTGAGGCCTGGGCATTCATTCCAGATGGTCGAAATAAATCAATGGAGAAGAAGAGTCAGCAGTACATATTTGTTGGCTATTGTGAGGATGTGGAGGCATACATATTGTTTGATCCTAACACACAAGAGGTTCATTTTTTTGTGATGTTTAGTTTGCTAAGTCTTTCACACATACAGATCCTCCTTCGATTTCTTCTTCATTACAACTTACTCTTCTTCAGTTGATGATGCTTTGCTACTTGAGGAAGATTTTGATGATGGTCTTGATCCACCTCCTCCTCATTCACCTACTAGGCCCTGATGGTCTCAAGTTACTCTTGAAGAGGTTGGTCCTCTTGTTGGTGATCCCATAGACACTCACCACACTCATTCTCAAACTTAAGGAATCATTCTTTTGAGTCATGTTGTTTAGATGAGATCCTTAGAAGTTTTCAGATGCTTCAAGTATTCTAGAGTAGGATAGTGCTATGGTTGATGAATATTCTTCTTTGATGTAGAATCATACTTGGGATCTTGTTCCTCTTCCTAAGGGAAGACAGTTGGTTCGATGCAAGTGGGTGTATCATACCAAGTATGCATAAAATGGTTCTATTGGCAAGTACAAGGATCGTCTTGTTGCAAAGGGGTTCTCTCAAGTTGAAAGAATTGACTATTTTTAGATCTTAGCTCCTATTTCCAAGATGGATTCTATTCACCTTGTCCTTGCTATAGCTGCATCACAGGGATGGTCAGTGTATCAGATGGATGTGAAGAGTGGTTTCTTGCATGGGGATCTTCATGAGGAGATTTATATGGAGCAGCCACCAGGTTTTATGCAGGACTCTTCACTTTTTGTAGTCTTCGACATTCATTGTATGGTCTCAAATAGGCCCCTCAAGCTTGGTATGAGAAGATGGATAGTTTCTTGATTGCTTCTGGCTACACTCACTACCATTTCGATCCCATAGTTTATACTCAGAGACATGGAGAGGATCTACTCATACTTGTGCTCTACATGGATGATTTGATTCTCATAGGGAGTTCTACTTCCATGATTCAGAGAACACAACAAGCATTGATGGAGCAATTTGATATGACCGACCTTGGTCTCTTGCATTACTTCCTTGGTCTTCAGGTTCATCATACTTCTGAGGGGATATTCATTTTCCATTAGAAGTATGCTCTTGATTTGCTTTAGAGGTTTGGTATGGTTGATTGCAAGCCTTCCCCCACTCCATTTTAGTCGGGTGTTGCATTATCTTCTAGTTGCACTACTCCTATAGTTGATCCTACCTTGTATCGACAGTTAGTTAGTAGTCTTTTGTACTTGACACATAGTCATCTTGATATTTCCTTTGTGGTTGGACTTGTCTCTCACTTCTCATAGGATCCTCATGAGATTCATGAGAAGGTCGCCAAACATATCTTGAGATACATTCAGGGCACTACACATTTTTGCATTCATTATACATCAGGCGCATCTCAGATTATGGGCTTCATTGACTCGGATTGGGCTGGTGATGTCAATGACCAAAAGTCTACTTTTGGCTTTGTCTTTTTCCTTGGTTTTGGTCCAATTGCATGGTCATGCAAGAAGCATACTGCTATTGCATTATCATCGACAAAGGATGAGTATTGAGGTGCATTTATTGCTAGTCGAGAGGTTTTGTGGCTTCATCAGTTGATGACTGAGTTCAAATTCCCTTCCACTCAGTCCACTACTCTTTGGTGTGACAATAAAAGTGCCATTTGTATCTCTTGCAACCCAGTGGAGCATCAGTGTACTAAGCATATTGAGATCCACATGAACTTCATTAGGAAACTCATCTAGAATGGTGTTCTTAGCTTGGAGTATTTTCCTATAGATCAATAGGTTGTAGACATCTTCACTAAACCTTTGGCATTTCCTCCTTATCTTCAATTGTGATTGATGCTTGGGGTGAAGGAAGTTGTCCTTGGGGGGTCTTGAGGAGTCCTTCTTCCTTCTTCATTTCTCTTTGCATATTTTTCTCTCTTTTGGAGAGTATTTTTCTCCCACAGGGTATTTCTCCTTTTCTCTGCTTGTGAGAGTTTTTTTGTTTTGTACATGGGTCCCTCATCATCCCTTATTGTCGAGACCCATCTTTTGCATTGGTTTGTTCCCCCCTAAGTTGCACTTAAGGGGGGGTGTTGGTGTGAATAAATTCTTGTACCTAGTTAATTCTTTTACTAGGGACTTAGGGGACTTAGTTCACATGTTAAATTTACTTAGGATAAAAGATTAATTCTAGATGTCTTAGTTGTCTTATCTAGACAAGCGATAGTTGTCTTATATAGACTTCACATCATCCTAGGTAGTTATGAGTTAGTTGTCTCATGTGATAGGATTAAGACACTTGTGATGATCTTATCTTATCCTATCTCTCATCCTTGCCTCTATAATTAAGGCATCTCTAGCATTGCATTGCATTGTATTGTATTGTAGTATTGCATATTGTATCATATTACAATTCTTGTTTGGTGGAATAGCATCTTCCATTGTTGCTTCTCTTTATTTCTTCTGGAGGTTATTTGGTATTACAAATTGAAGATCCTAGTTGCTCACTTCAACATAAACCTTTAGTGTGGATATGTTGAAAAGGTGTTTGTGGTATTGCAGATGCAGTAGGGTTACTTGGTTCCCAAGTGCTTTTGAGAAAATTTGCATAAAGATAGGGATGTTTTATGTATTGTGCTTCTCATTTCTTCATGCTTGAAGATGTGCTTGTGTGGTTTGAATATGATGATCATAATTCTTCAAAGGTGTTATATCCATAGTTTCAGGTTATGTATTGTGTGATAGTAGAAGATACATTTGATAGTGTGTTGGACTGTCTCTAGTTTGTGAAGAGGGATATCTGGGAGAAATGGAATTGCTCTACATTTCTCCACGCTAAAGTTTATTGTCTTATATATTTGGGAATGTGCTAATATCACCTATACCTACCTTCCCTTGGTTTGTTTAGTGTTCATTTGTCCCACAATATTGGTTCATGAGTTGTATCTCTATGGTAGTTTGATTGGTTGCACAAGGTGATAACATTCTCAATTTCATGTGTTTGCACTGGTGTTTTTGAATATTTTGTTCGTGTTGGAATATTCTGGGATTTTTTGTAATATTACTATGCAATCTATAGGATGTTTTTTTCCTTGGTGAAGTGTGAATTTGGTTTCTTGATAGTGAATGTCAATTTGGCCAACCTAGTGTGCTAGCATTGTTTGCGGATGGGCTTTGTGACTTATGGAAGCCTAGTGTAGTGTGTCGGTGTAGATTTGGGTCTTGGTTAACCCTTGATGTGGCCCACCTTCACTTCTTTCCACCATGGAGGTGTTTGTCACCAACCTATTTGGTGGTTGCACATTTGAGGTGCATACATTTTATTGAAGTCGACTTAGAGAAGGTTATTCAAGGTTATGAAAGATATATATGCAAGGTCAAAACTTTGGAGAATTTTTTAGTATGGTATGATGTATGTGTGATTGTATGTTGAGATCTAAGTGTGAGCAAGAATGTGTAAGACTACCAAAAGTAGTAAGTAGAAGGTTTTTATAGTTTAGTGTGCCAGAAGTCACTAAAGGCAGTGAGCTAAAGGTTGTTGATGGTAAAGATACATTGTGGTGGATTCTTGAGTTGCTCTGAGGTAGTGAACCTCCTTATAACTATTTATTTGTAATCCAGAAGAATTAATCTTTATGGGAAGTGATCCCTTAGTAGTGAGCATTTCCTTTTGGATAGTGATTCCTTTGGGTAGCGGGCCCTTTACACAATGAGCCTCTTGTATTCAGTTTTGTTTTTCATATAATGAGTTAATCTTCACCATGGTTTTTGAATCCTTAGAGGGTTTCCCATATAAAAATATAGTGTTCTATTATGAATGATCATGGATGTGTTGGTGTTTCATTTGTTTACATTCATAGTAATACATAATAAGATTTTGAAGGTTTTAATGCACAACTAATTCACCCCCCTCTCAGTTATCTTGTGTGTCTTAACATTTTTAACTTTAGTAGCATACACAAGGGTTTCACACTCAAGATAAACAAAAAATTGAAGACACATACATAGTTAGAAATGAGAGTCAAAATAAAACTAAGTGAACGAACTCAAAGAGACTTAATGAAAAAATTAAACTAAAATATTGAGTCCAATAGGCTCTATTTAGGGATGTGTGGCACTTGATGGCATAATGAGAATTCAAAAAAATATATTTTGGACTAAAATGGTAACCAAAATAAATTGGGATTAACTCACACTTAATGATGAAAAACAAGAATGAATGATTTCAGAAAGACACAACAGGATATCTATAAAAAAAACACAAACAAAAGACAAAAAAATAGTAGGTACAAATTAGACTTGAATTATTCACATGAAATAATACTTCAAGTATTAGACATGAAGGTAGCTCCATAAAACTCCTTGTTAAATATTTCAAATGGTAAATATTACCTCCATAGATCTTAGCAATTTTATATGGCCCAATCTATAAATTATTTAACTTACCATGTTTTCCTTTGTACTTGGATCTTGAATTCTACATGAGAACTAAATCTCCAGCCTAGAAGTCCCTTTGAAGTGCCTTCTTTTCAAACAGATAATGTTATCATTTTCTTATTTTATTTTTTTAATGTGCATTTCTTCTATTCACATCCAAGTTAACCAATGTCGTCACCCTATGAGAAAATGCAACACCTTCATTGTTAGAAATATCTTGTAGCAACTAGTACATGGGATGCCCCATACTAATTGGCATCTTTGTATCTATCCCATGAACAAGTTTAAAATTGATCATTCCAATAGAAACCTTATAGTTTACCCTATTCACCCACCTTGTTTGTTTAATTCCAATTTCCTTTTTATGATTTTTATAAGGCTTTTGTTACCAAACTAAGCCTATCCATTATCTCGGGGATGATAGGGGGATGTGAAGATGAGTTTAATTTCATACTCATACTCATTGCATAGTTTTGAAAGCTTGTGTAACCTAAAGCACATGGAATTATCCATTGTAACTCTTACAAGTACACCAAATATAGTTATGGAATTGTCTAGTAGAAAATTAATTACCACCCTAGAAGTAGAATTGTGGATTGGTATTATCTCAACCCACTTGGTGAATTAATTGGTTGTCACAAGGATCCACTTGTAGTCATTGTTGAACTTCTCTTGTGTTACCTATAAAATATTTTCCTTGATATTAAATGAGCCTTTACAATCATTATTAAGAGAGGAAGAGCACCTATAAACTTAAATTTACTAATAAATATCTAGTAGGCATCACACTTCCTTCCCCTTTCAACGATATTCTTGAAGAGTAGGCAACCAAAAACTATCTTTAGGGACCTTATATGTAGTTACTTTAAATTTAAAATGGCCCTCAAAATTCCTTGATGGCATTCATCAATTATTTTGTTGGATTGTCTTGATATAAATATTTGAGTATTATTCCACATGGGTCTCTCCATATCAAATTATCATTGACCAATGCATACTCTTGGGACTACAAATTCAAAGTTCTTTATTTTCTTCTATTCATCCTGGTAGGGCACTTCATGTTCAACAAATAAAATAATATTTTCTACCAAGGATCATCTTTCAATGAGCACTCTACATGTGTGATGAATGCTAATTTTAATCACCTCAATATCTTCTAGGTTTATATTTCTCATCAATTTTCCCAAACCTTGACCTCTTACTAGCTTGGTCATTTGAAATTCAATGTTATCTTCTATGATCTTATTGATATACTTACATTTTTTAGCTTCCTACTATGTAAGAATATCCTTCATTGCTATGTGTGGAACATATGCAATTACTTTTGCATAGATCAGTTATGGTCTTTAGTTTTTTATAGCCTTGACCATAGCAATGCATGATTCTCCATTTTTTAATATAATTCTAACCCCTACAAGTATTTTTACTAAATAAATGCAAATTTTTGTTCATTCTTATCCTTATTCTTTTCTAATAATGTGAAAAATATAGTATGGAAGGAAGCACATGAAAATAGTTAAAAAGGCCTAACATAATCAGGATTGATCAGAACTAATGCCTCCTTGATAGTTTGCTTAATTTCAAAAAATATCTTTGATGGTTCTTTCATCCTTGTGATTATTTTTCCTTTCTTTAGTATGTTGGAGATTAGCTTAGTATTCTCTACAAAATTTGGTACAAATTTCCTCGTGTGAAAGTGATCTTCCCAAAAAAATATTGAACTCCTTTCACTATTTTATGCCTAGGAATGAGGTCAATCAACTCGACCCTCTTTGGATAGATCTTGATTCCATCCTTAAAAATAATGTGTTTCAACAATTTTCCCTATTTACACCAAACATAAACTTCTTGGGATTCAAAGAGATCCCATATTCAAGGCATCTTTGGAAGATCTACTCTAGATGCTTGGAATGGTCTTTTCTATCCTTTGAATAATTTTTTAGGCCATATTGAAAGATAACCATTATTTCATCAATTAGAATTGCAAATACAACATCCATGTCTCTTTGAAATGTTGACCCCACATTATTGAGTCTAAATGGCATTCTCATATACACATTTGTGCCCCAAAGAGTTGTAAAATCTATCTTATATTTCTCTAAATCCTTGACCCCAACCTAGTTGTACCCTAATAAGTTATCCATCATTGACATCAACTTAGAACCATTCACCCTTTGCAGCAAGTGATACATGTTGGGAAGATGATAGTTTTCTCTTAGGGATTTGAAATTAAAGTTATTAAAGTTTATATACAAACTTATTTCTCCATTATTTTTCCTAACTAGAACAAGGTTTGAAGCCCTTTTGAGTGTCTAATTTATTTAATAATACACCCCTCTTTTATTTTTATCAATTATTTTTAGTTTTGGGTCTCTATTTTTGGGAAAATGGCTTCACATATAGCCAAAGTGCAATGGTGTGTTGAAAAAGGTCTTAATGTAAATCTTCAGCTCATCAAATGACCCAACAAAATATTTTTTGAATATATTCAATAGAATTATTAGTATACTCTTCTCTATTAGTTTTGATCTTTTAAGAATGTAGACCATTTAAGGTTTAGCATATGTCCCCAAGTTTACACATTTTACATTGCTTTCATAAATTGGTTGACCTTTTTTTGTAGTGATCTATGAATTAATTAAATAATTAAAATTATTTAATTAATAGAGGAACATGATCAAATATAATAATTAAATAATTAAAATTATTTAATTATGCAAGGAAGAAGACCAAGACAATGGAAAAATGACACTCGCAAACCAAGACATTTTTTCAATGTCTACATGTCCAAGGAGCTTGCCTTCTTCCACACATTTTTTTTCTTAGGATTCAAATATATCCTATATTCTAAACGGCTTTGAAATATTAATTCCAAATATTTTCACTGATCATTTCAATCCTTGGAATATGCAGTCAAATCATCTTGGTAGACAACCATAATTTCATTTATAAGGCTTGCAAAGGAAACATCCACAACTCTTTGAAATGGTGGATCCAATATTATTTAAACTAGATGACATTCAAACATATACAAGTGTTACCCATGGTGTGGTGATGGCCTTTTTATGTTGCTCATAGCTTTTGACCATGACTTGATTGTAACCTGAGAAGCCATCCATCATTGACATAAATTCTAAACCTCTTACTCACTATAGTAAATGGTCCATATTGGGTAGTGGATAGTTTCCCTTAAGAGACTTAACATTCAAATTCCTAAAATCCATGCACAAAATAATTTCCCCATTCTTTTTTCTACTGGAATAAGGTTTGAAACCCATTTTGAATGTTTGATTGGTTTAATAATACCTCCTTCTTTCAAATCTATCAATTCTTTCTACATTTGAGGGGCAAGAGTAGGGTTAATAGGATGTTGTTTATATCTATATAGATTTATACCAAGATCCAATATAATGATATGTTGGAACAAGTCTTCCCTATAAGCCTTCAATTCATCATAAGACCAAATAAAGTATTTTTTATTCCTTCTTAATAATGCTATCAACATTTTCTTCTCTAATGGTTTTAACCTTTTACTATTGTGCATTATTTTAGGATTTGATTCAATTCATAAATTCAAACCTTCTACGTCTTCTTCACTAATAGGCTTACTTCTTGTTTTACAACAATCAACATTATCAAACATCTTTCTAAAGAAACACGACCTCTTGGAATTGTATTTGTTTTGAGTTGAATAATATCATTTTTTAAAAGAGTTTCCTTAGCTTCTTCCTTTTTCTCCACCATGGGCTTCCAATCAAATAGTTAGTTCTCAAAGCGATCAATGTAATTTAGGAATTCATATATCTATTGATCATCATTGAATATTTTCCAATTGTAAATATTGTCTGGAATACTAGGCTTGGTAAGTAAATCAGCATCATACATGCATTAGAGGACATACATGAAGCATTAAATTTTAAGGATAATACAAAAAGGACATTAGCTATTACATTATTATCCCTCTTAGCCCAATTGGTGTTCAATTTATCAAGCACTTCAATAGAATCCCACATAACATTCCTATATATTCTCAATATCTTTTCTTTTGTGGAATATGTGCTCTAACTTGAGATACCACAAGTTTTGAATCACCATTCACTCTAATGCATTTTATGTCATATTTGGAAGCCACATTCAAACTAAGAAGCAAAGCTTCATACTATACCATGCTATTGGTGTATTCAAACTTAAACCTAAATGTGAATTTATAGTTTTTTCCCTCTAGGGACACTAATACAACTTTTTCACCATTACCCTATCTTGAACATGAACCATCAAAATTCATGTTCCAAGTGCCACTATTTCATGGGTACCAAGCTGGGGGAAATAAATTAGGATAAACCTATTTCTTAATTTCATCATCACAGTAACCCATAAAATAGTTAAATTCAACATTAAAGTAGAAAATTTGGTTATTTGCTCCATTTGGATTCTCCACAATAGTGAGCATTTCCTTCTCTCTATGAAATTGGAATTATTTTCATGTAGTGGTATTATCATAAGACAATTCCATATGAATAATACTACCAATTGAGGTTTCCCACTTCCTACATAGTAGTATAACTAATCTAGC
Organism: Sequoia sempervirens; assembly: GCA_007258455.2. Taxonomy (NCBI): domain Eukaryota; kingdom Viridiplantae; phylum Streptophyta; class Pinopsida; order Cupressales; family Cupressaceae; genus Sequoia; species Sequoia sempervirens. The sequence continues at coordinate 469,318,342 of VDFB02047230.1, forward strand.
TGGACAATAAACTATGATAATATCCATTAAATTTATTTTACTTGGGTATGAAAAAAGTTTCACTTCAATGTCATTCACTATCATAATTCCATTTACTTCATGATAATCCATGGAAAAACACTTTCCACGACTTTGAAACTTGCACATGCCTAGTTGGTTCATGATTTTTAATGGCATCACATTATTGGATGCCTCATAATCAAAAATACAATTACTTACCAACCAACTATTTATCAACAAATATGTATAAAATGGGTCAATTTTTTGTTTGTTACTTATAGATATAGTACACAAGTAAATATCAAGGGCCTCTTGTACATTGAATTTATCTATCCTATCTTTGGGAACATATGTAGGTTCATTTGTATGATAAATAAGAGCAGGGCCAATGATATAAAGTAATTCCCTTTCTCTATGTTCACGGATCCTCATCAACTCACTGAATATCACTTGAAATCTTAACTATCTCAAATATTGAGTCATTCCAATTGCTTGGTATGTAGGTAAAGGAGTGGAGAATGGAACTACCATAATATTAGTATCAAGGATGAAAGATATTACCTGACCATTAGCAACAACTTTCTTTGTGTTGACTAATTTTATAACCTCTTCAATTTTTTTAAAATGTAAGCTTAATTAAATGATTAAAAATAATTTAAGTAATACAGATAGAAGAAATGATAAGATGAAAATACATTAGTCATTTTTAGGTGTTTACAACTAGTCCTTGATAATGATGCCAATTTGTTGGTGATCTAAGCTATAGACCCAAAATCCCTAAGGTCTAATGATCTCCCAAGTGCCAGGGGTGTCAAATCTAGGAAGATTATGACAAACCTATATTCAAGCTAGGCAACTTAGGACTAGTTTTTAAGGTGGGTGATATCTCATTTTCTTCCAACTCTACAAAACCAATGGGGGTTTCCTTAAGGTACTAGAATATATATTACCATAGAAATTAAACATTCACCTTAACACAAACCATACCCATTTCATAGTGCATCCTTATTCTTGTTGTCACTCCATACCTATATGCTAGTTTAAGAGACTCAAAGTTAAGAACCTTATTAAATAGATGATCTACTATGCATAAGTTCCAATGAATGTGTTCTATAATACCCCTTAAAGTGTTACATGCATTCAAGCATGACAGTTAGAATACATAGATAAATAAGACAAAAAAGATGTATTTTGAGTGTGTTGAGGATGATTGGGAGAAAAAGCTAGTAACATACAGGTACCTTTATCCATTTTGGGTAACAAAGTCTTTGAATTTAACCAAACATGTAATAACCAAAACAAAGGTGATATCTTAATCAAGACACCACAAAATAATATGTCTTTCAAAATGCACAAGAAAGTTGGGCTCTACACATACATTTAGAAAAATAATTGATAGTTGCAAAATATTGAGTCTACTTAGTGATCCATGTGCATGCCCATACATTTCCTTTATTATGTTGAACAAATACCTTACAAAGGCTTTGCAAGAATTTTATAGTCATATAGTTGACCAAATAAACAACATACACCTAGTAATGAATATCATACACATAAAGACACTCAATAGAGGTTGATTTTTCCATTAATCACTTGATCTAAAAATGTTACAAATGTTATTAAAAATTTGGGATAAATTGAGATCAGTACAATACTAAAATAACTATACCCAAAATCAAAAATTGAAACTCTAGGGCCTCCTATGAATATCTTTCTTATGTTAGTTTTGTAACTACTCCTCCTTGATCCCAAAATTCTATCCTCCTACAAAAAAAACAACCAAGGATAATATATTTATGGAAGGAAGACGTGTAGGTTGTCAAAAAGACATGCCACACAAGGAAACCCTAACTACAAGCTCCGCTTATGCCTAGATAATAAGTGTCTTCTAAAAAATTGATTTGACCATAAAGAGGCATGAAAGAACATTCTCCTGACCCCTACCATACCTGATAATTGATGATTCATGGATTTGAGTGCAATAATGAGTATAAATACCCATGAAATATATTGAAATAATCTCTTAGAGGTGTTGCTCTAACAAAAAGAGGATCTACAAATAATGATTGAAGTATGGGAATTTTTTTCTTCATGGATCCATACCAAAATGCATTTAAAGTCCTTAAAGAAATCGCAAATCAAAATAAAAGGTAGTTTCAGGCCTTAATCACTCTGTAGAGGAGGTAGGTGCAATAAACGACATGGTGCTAACACTTGTTGAGTTGTAAGTAATCAACATCAACCTAGAGGAGGGAAAATGGAGCCTGTTGTGTTTTCCAATGGTTCCTAAAACAACCAAAACCTCTTAAAACTATTCTCCCTTTCCTTTGGTTCATCTCTCCATTCATCCTACCGTTTACCCTAACCATTGATGCTTGGAGAGGTAATAGGAACTTGTTGGGGGGTTCCTTTGGCTCCTAGAACCAAAAGAGCCTTTTACCACTTTTTCCTTGCATTCCACACATTAGAAACCCTTGTCAAGGGTTATATGGAAACCAAGAACCATTGGTTCTTGGTTCCTATGAAACCTTTGATCACTTCATCTTATATTTTTCCAAGGGTGGGATAAAATCCATGTCGGTTCCATGGGAATTAGGAACCAATGGTTCACGATGCCTATGAAATCTCTAATGAAGGGAAATAAGCCATCAAAGGTTTCATAGAAAGCTCCAACGACTCCTACTTAGCCAATTTTAGAATTTTGATTTTAGAGAATTAACTGAATTAAAAAAAAACAAAAGGAAGGATTAATGATGCAACATCAAAGGCACAAACCCAAGCAAGATAACCCATTTAAAAACTCTCAAATTACCTAAAATTGATGGATAAATGAAAATGAAAAGAGTATACCGTTAGATTAGGACATGGAAAAATGATGCACAACAAAATGGGGTGCCAACAAGAGTTATATTCCCATTAGTAATTTTTGATAGTTGGTAGGGAAAATAAATTATTTATAAAGCTATATTGATTGCAATGTAAATATTGTTGAAAAACAATAAAATAATAATATATATCATTTTGTTTATTGTACAATAATGATTTGATCAAAAAAATTTGTATTTACTGTACAATTTTAATAAAAATGAATCACCTCAGTTGAAAGGTAAATCAAAATTGATGTTATACTAATGGTGAAATTTGCATACCCATGTCATTTTCCTCTAGTTTTGTACCCATTTTGAGGAAATATATTAATACATGTAGATATAAAAATATTGCACAATCTTGTGTGAAGTTACAGTCATTCTCCTAGCATTTATGCATCCATACTCACATATTCCCATGCACTTAATCCCTACCTTATCATTGCATACACATACTTTTTTATATTCATATTATATAAGTGTTTATTATAATTATCCATACACTAACCCATATTTGGTTATTTTATTATCTAGGGTCATTTTTATGGTCATTAGGTGGACCTTGTGGTCATAGACAAGTGAACCTCACCTTTCTAAAATTAAAATAAAAAAATTAGCCAATTGGTCTCCTTTATTTTCCTATTGTGAGCCAACCAAGTACACATTTAATGGAATTTGATGCTATGAACTTGTATTTAAATATGTTCAATGCATTCACTTTAATCATCTAAAATCCACAGGTACTCTCATTATAAAATAATAAATGAATAATCAATAGTAAAAAATTTGGATTTGGCAGTAAAACATTTACATATCATTATAGGACCATTGCCTATTATCTTCAATATTTTACACATTTTCTAAGGGTCGATCTAGGAGAATACATCTTACAACATAATTATATTCCATCCTAGGCATATCTAATACCACCATCCTCTAGATATAGGAAAATAACATATTGGAAGAAGATTGTCTAAACAAACAACCTAGTAAAATTACACATTGTTTAGGGTTGAATCTGTAGATGTCTAAATTTGGACACTTAATTTATCCAAATTCATCCTCTTTCGTCTTATTTTCATTAATTAAGTAATACTGCTATTATTTAATTAATATCTTTAATTCTGCCAAATCCCTAAGGTATTTAATCAATAATACCTTATATCTTTAATCCTTCTTCCATCAATTGAATTAAATAAATATGTTATTTATTTAATTCCCTTGATGTCACATCCTCCATCATTTTTATCTTATCCCAATCCATTTTCTAATCCCATCATTAGGATGTGCACATGTCTAATCCTTGATTAGGATGTGTCACATCCTCCAACTTTTGCAAGTTGGCCTCTAATCTCTCTTAGCCACCTAACCTTCCTCTAACCCCTCATCAGCTAGCCTAATCAACCTCTCAAGGAATTTTTAATTCCTTTTATCCTTCCAAGGAATATTAAATTCATTTCTCTTCCCCATGTCCTTTATGACATGTGTCCTTAGTCAACCTTATTAAAGGCCTTCCCCTTTTGGACAAGGCACTCCACTTCCCCATGAGAATTTTTAATTCACCTTTTAATCCCCCAATGTATTTAAGGAATTTTAAATTCCTTCCCTCTTCCCCATGAGAATATTTGAGGAATTTTTAATTCCCCACTTGTCCTCTCTCCCACATGGAGACAAGTACCTCCTTTATGAGGAGATCTTGTCCAATCCCAAGGTACTTTGTACCCCTCTCCATGTCATGTATTTCTCCTTCCACCTCATGTCCACTTCACCTTTTAGGGATATATCACATGCCACATGTCAAGATGCGAGGGCTTGTGAGTTCTCAACTCACCTTAACCCTACATCTTGATATTTGGTGGCTCAATCTTGGCCCTCCATTTCCCTTAGGAATTCTCAAAATTCCTATAAATACCCCCTCTTTTCTCTCATTTTGGGGAGATCATTTTGCTAGCCAAACTCTTGCAATTTTGTTTCTCAACTTATACTTAGCCATTTTATTGTTTTCATCCACTTGCACTCATCCTCACAACATCTTTTAGCTTGCATCTTGTGCCATCCAAGGAGCATACACATCAAAGATCAAAGGGCCAACCAAAGGATCGACTTAACGCAAGGTATAGAGTTCCATTTTGTTGATTTTATCTTGCATTGTTTCCAACTTAGGCTAATCTTGAGGTGTAGGTTGTTTTGGTGTTTATTTGCACTCTTTTACTTGTTGCTCTTTTTCTAACGCTCACATTCGACCTATCACATTTCTGGCATGCCCGGTGGGACCCACAAACGGGTCTTTTTCTTTCACATTTTTTGTTTTTTTTGCATTTTTTGCAGAGTGGCGGACCTGTCCCTGCAAAGTGGCGGATCTGTCCTTACAAAGTGGCAGATTTGACCTTCTACTCTTTCTTTTCGGGGTCGCCATTTCCACATTGTTTGTCCGATTGACTCCGTTTAAAGGCAGTTCTTGTTATTTTTCTGTGCTCTTTCCAATGATATATAACATTTGATACTTTTGAGAAGTTGGCTGGGGCACCTTTTTCTTCTCCGATGGCGGACCTGTCCTAATGCAGTGGCGAACCTGTCCTAATGTAGTGGCGGACCTATCCTAATGCAGTGGCGGACCTGTCCTAATGCAGTGGCGGACCTGTCCTAATTCAGTGGCGGACCTGTCCTGCAGTGGCGGACCTGTCCTAATGCAATGGCAGACCTGTCCTAATGCAGTGGTGGACCTGTCCTAATGCAGTGGCAGACCTGTCCTGACAGAGTGGCGGACCTGTCCTGATAGAGTGGCGGACCTATCCTCCTGAAGGTAAAATTTTAAGTTTTTGCCGATTGTCTTTTGGTAAATTAAGCACATAGTTTAATTAAAGGGGTCAATAAACCTTGTTTGGTGTGCTTGTGGAAGGCTATTTGACGTATCTAATCCCCTTGCGCCATTTGACGATCCTGGGTGACGAGAAATCGTAGCTTTCCAAGTCCTTTGAGTCACCCCTTTTTCATTTTCTTAGTGGGACCTGCTTGGGGATTTCATCACCCCAAGGGACGATTCCAACCAGCCGCATTCCGTGGGGTATATATAAAGGGGAGAGAAGTTGTACCTCAATCCAACCCGCGTTGTAATTGCAAAAGCACGGGATGAGTGAAGAGTTGGTCCGAGCCTTTAGTATCTCGCTAAGGTTCCCGACTCACGCTTGTAACGGGTTGGTGTTCACGGTTTGGGCCTCACGTACCGTGCGTATATCAAGGACTCCTTAGCAACCATGTTCATCCTAGAGTAGAAGACTTTGTTGGCCATACCCACTTCTACTAAATCTTAGGGTTGTGCTGTCTGAATTGTCTTTTTCATGCAAAACTAGTCATTTTCAGTCTAGCCAAATCTGTTTATCAGTGTTTGCTATATTTTGGGTCCTTTACCTTACCCATCCATCAAAAAATTGAGCTTAAACTTATTCTTTGGCGGACCTGACCCACCGGTGGCGGACCTGTCCTGCTGTGGCGGACCTGTCCTGCTCTGGCGGACCTGTCCCTGCAGAGTGGCGGACCTGTCCTTATGCAGTGGCGGATTTGACCTTCTGCTCTTTCTCCCCGGGGTCGCCATTTCCACACTGTTTATCCGATTGACTCCGTTCAAAGGCAATTCTTCTTATTTTTCCGTGCTCTTTCTGATGATATGTACCACTTCATACTTTTGAGAAGTTGGCCAAGGCACCCTTTTTCTTCACCATCTACCTCCTCGAGGGGGGTATACCCTACCATTCTCTCTGTTTACTTGTTCCGAGTAAACATTCATCCATTTAACACATCCTTTCATCATTCCAAACTCTCGTTCTATCATTTTGATCATCTATTTACTCGTTTCGAGTAAACGTTCATCCATTTGCCACATCCTTTCATCATTCTAAACTCTCGTTCTGTCCTTTCGATCATTCGTTTACTCATTCCAAGTAAACGTTCATCCATTTGACACATCCTTTCATCATTTTGAATTCTCGTTCTGTCATTCTGATCATCCGTTTACTCATTCTGAGTAAACATTCATACATTTCACACATCCTTTCATCATTCTGAATTCTCGTTCTGTTATTCCGATCATCCGTTTACTCGTTCTGAGTAAACATTCATACATTTCACACCTCCTTTCATCATTTTGAATTCTCATTCTGTCATTCTGATCATCTGTTTACTCGTTCTGAGTAAACATTCATACATTTCACACCTCCTTTCATCATTCTAAACTCTCGTTCTATCATTCCGATCATCCGTTTACTCATTCTAAGTAAACATTCGTCCATTCAACACATCCTTTCATCATTCCAAACTCTCGTCCTATCATTCTAATCATTTTTTTACTCGTTTCAAGTAATCGTTCATCCGTCCTGATCAACCGTTTTCTCATTTTGATCATTTATTCATCCAATCAAATCATCATTTTCCCCATCCAAATCCCCTGAACTTTGTCTCAGGTTATTATCCAAATTGACCGAAGTGTCTGATCTAATCATCATCATTAACATACTCTTAGGATTGTCATCCATCCTAAGTTAATCATCATCGTCGGCCCAATCAATCCATTTTCAATCTCAAAGTGGATTCGGTGCCCCAATCATCTCTTTATCATTTAATCCGATCAATCAACATCCTAAGTCACCTAGGGTAATCTCTGAACGGCGTTTGAAGTCCCTTCCATCATCCTATCTGATCCATCGGTCGATCTTATCAATCAATCCAATCTAATCGCATCCCTATCCAACCACCTTCGACCCAATCAATCTACTTCCATCTCGAAGCAGATTCGGTGTTGTAATCATCCTTTGATAATCTAATCTAATCATCAAAATCAATCCCATCGTATCATCCAATCATCCTAATCTGAGCTTTAATCCAATCTCGATCTGAGCTTGTCCTAAATCCCGATTTGGGATCTTGTCCATTTCCATCCAAAATCTTTATCCATCATCTTTATCCTTTCATCATCATGAATTCTTATCCTCCATCAATAGTGGTCAAGGGAAACCCTAATTACATCAACAATGATAATGAAAGTCTTGTTGATCAAGAGGTATACGACATAGATCCCCTTTACACTATCATTGCTAGTAAGCTTTCTCCACCCACTTTCCAAAATCCAATCACCCCATCAAGTTATCCCATCATGTCTTCATGTATGCCTAATCACACTCCTTATGCTACCTTTGACAAGGGATGTCCATCATATCCATCATATCCTTCATCTACGTCATCCCCTTATCCTAGTTTGCCATCACAATACCCCTATCTTGATCCCCCATCCACATCCTCTTATTTCAATCCTCCATCCACATGTACCCACTACCCCAATCTCCCATACCAATCTGCCCAGCCTAATCCTACATTCACATCTTCCTATCCTATTCAAACACACCCACCAACTTACCCTAATCCGACATCCGCAGTTCCCTATCTCCATCCACCACCTCAATCTTCTCATCCTAATCCACCATCCCCATACCCTTACTACAATCCACCACCTGCCTCCTTGTGTCTTAATCCACCATCCCAATACCTTTATAACACGCCGTATATTCTACCAATGATCCACCGTCTGTGTCATCCTATCCTAATTCCCCATGCCCATATCCTTACCTTAATCCTCCATCCAGTCTTAATCTTCCATCTAATCCTAGTCCACTAATCCATAAACCTTCATCCACTCCCACCTCGCCATCTCAGCCTAGCGTATCCAAGTTTCTCCAAGGACTTATAACAAAGGAAACATCCCCCACTCCACACGTTGCAGTCGTGGAACCATGCCATCCCAACCCATCATCCATGGTCATTAGTAATGAGACCCTTCTCCATCCAACACCTATCATTGATGATACCATCACATCCTCTGAATCCATTGAGTCCCCATCTCCTACCATCACATCCTCTGAATCCACTGAGTCCCCATCTCCTACCATCACATCTACCAAATCCATTGAACACCCACCCCCTACTCCGAGAGCCGTCGAACCTATCGACGACACCCAAATCCAATCCACTTCTTCCACTCCTAGTATCCATTCCCAGGAATATCTTGAATCCTCCATCCTTCCATCTTCCCCACTTGAAGAGTCCCCCCATGACTCCATTATCATGCCTCCCACACACGATGAGTCATGCCAAGAGCCTGGTCCAAAGCATGCTATCATATCCCCTCCTCTAGATCAAGATCCTACCATCCCATCTAGTCCATCTCAAGATCACAATCCCCCATCCATTCCATCCCATGATCCTCTTGACATTCAAAATTCTACCACTCCATCTCTATCTCCATTGCATGAGCCCGCTACCACAAAATCAGATCCTATCATATCCCCTACTCCCTCTCTAGATACAACCCATCCAAATGCTGCTATCCCATCATCTCCTTCTCAGGATCCCCCATCATCGCCTAAAAATGCTATCCCCACATCACTTGCATATCCCCTTGGTACTCTCACATTCTTCCATGGTGGCCTCCTTGTAGAAGAAAAACACAGTGTATATACCACCCATCATCCCCCACCTAATAATGGACTCGCATCATGTTTTCAAAATAACAAAAATCCTATCATGGATCGAATGCTCAAGAACATGAACTATCAAGGAAAAGGTCTAGGCCTTCACGAGCAAGGTATTTTAGAGCCCATCCAAGTCAACGAACAAATCTGCATGCAAGGTCTTTGATCTATTCCCCAAGACTCACAATCTAAACATGTTGGTACAACTTCTAGACGTCCTCAACAAGCCTTCTCCAAAAGAATTTTTGGCTTTTCCCATCGCTCCACCAAATCATATGCTGCCATCCCTCCTCCTCTATCGTATCACCTCAAAACAATTGTCCATATTCCTCCTTCATCTGCTCCATCCATTTTGGGTCCTTACATCCCTCCATCCACCATCTCCCATCCTTCATCTACTCTATCCATCTTGGGTCCATATATCCCAAGATCACCTCCTCCATCTCATCCTTTCACCCATCCAACGCCTATCCATGTCATCCATCATAAACATCCCTCTCGCATATCCCATAATCAGGATCAACAAAGGCACATACCTAAACATCCCCATCTACACGTAACCCCATACTCCACCACCTCCATTGCTCCACATCATCCATCCCTCACACCCATCCCATTGCTAATAAATGCACTTTGATGCTAACATAAAATGCATAAATCCAAACATCCACATGAATCAAGCTTCCCATGTCCCTCTAAAAGACATGGTAAAGAAAAGAAAAACAAAATCCAAATCAAAACAAATCTATAGCTCAAAAGAGCCAGCAAAGCAAAGATAAAACCATGTGGATCCCAAAGAAAAAGATGTAATGCAGTCAAATGAAAAATCTGTAAGAACATCCAAAGTTGCTAATCCAAAAGCTAACCATACCCACCTTTCATCTCCTAAGTCTGTTTTGGGTCCCTATGTCCCGAAATTCACTATTCCATCTCCTCCATTATCCCCACATTCTCCATCCATTAGTCCTCTTATCTTTTCACATCCATCACCACATGTGCCAATGTTGGTCCTGAACTCATCTCCCCATCATGTATCCACCCCATCATTCTATCCATACCATTTCCAACATCCCACCCATTATCCCATGTATCTCCCCCATCAAATCCCTCTAATTCATCCTCTTGCATAATCCATTTATCCTCATAAGGTTGTACCAACATCCAACAGTTGGTTCGAACATGAGCTCTTAATACCTGATATGGAACTTGATGCTTGAGTCCTTCATCCATATCCTTATCACATGTCTTCTAAATCCACTTATTCACCTCCCTATCCTCATCCATCTCCTTTTGTATACTATCCAAAAAATCCAAAAAAATCCAATAAATAAAATAAAATAAAATAGTAAAGAGAAATAATCCATCCAATGGCGAAAACTTGGAAAACAAGAACCTTGGATAAGTACTATGATGAAAACCTTGCAAATAGGAGTCATGCGTAAATCCCCATCTGCACTTGGGGGCAACTTCCTGATTTGCATTCCCTCCATCCGCTATGCTTCCTGCTACGCTTTCGGCTATGCACCCATCTTCTTGCTATACATCATTTTCATCCATCCCCTCCACCCTATCGAGCTTACACATCCTATTTGGCATATCTCATTTATCACAATCCTTCCATCCTCCTTGTGATCTTGATAACAATGGGGCAAACATATAAGCATGCTTTGGACACCTCTTAGCATACATTCCCCTCATCCACACACTATCCTAATCCTCATTCGCACTCGTCTATGTTCCTTATCCAGCCATCATGCTCCCTTCCATCTCCCTTCCTTATCCATGCATCTTATCTTCATCCATCTCACTCTTTTATCTTCCCATCCACTTGTTTTCCATCCTTCATTCATCCCCGCACATGACATATCTAGAGTGGGGGCATCTATCTTCCTTTGTGCTATAGTCCTTGGAGACATTCATCATGTCAAATCACTCCTTTCCATTCCCCTATCATCATTTCCCTATCATTATATCCCCATCCCCATCCTCATCCTCCTATCCATCCATCAAAACACTCCCTTTCATATCCCCATCTTTGTCTTCCTACCAATCCCTTGTGTCTTCCCGTTCTCATCTTCTTATACATCCAAACCTTCCTTTTCACCTCCTTATCATCCTCCATCCATCCTAGCATCTATCCATCTACCTAGCCAATCCCCTCTATTCATCCAATCTCTTCCCCCTCCCCCATCCCTATCTTCATACCCGCCCACCATCACATCCCTGTCTCACTATTCCATCCCTACCTATCTCCCCCATCCTTTCCATCTTCCCATCCTCATCTCCTTCTCCTCATCCCATCTTATAATCCTTTGTCATTGGTATCTCGCTATAGCCTACTATCTCATCACCCATCATCTCATCATTCATTTATCCATCCTATCATCCTCCCAATTCCTCTTTTGATGACTTGGATAACTATCCCATCCCTGAGCTTCGTGATCACCATCATCCTCCAATCCAATCCAATAGGTCTATTTTGTCCCATTGTGTCGGTCCAATCCTTTTATCCCCTTATCTAGGGTCATCTCATCATCTTTCATCCATCACTTGTCTTTGGCCTTCTATAAAACTATGTTGCCCCTGTGCTTTCACGTAGGCAAGGTCGATCATTTGATCCGCCCCCAGGGTTCCATCCATCATCGATCTTCATTGTCCACTTTTCTCCTATTCTCCATCCTATCTTGGTCATCCATCAAAGTCTCCATCATGGTCTGTCATCAACCTTTTATCGAACTACGAGGGATTTGCACTTCCACGTAGGCAAGGCTAATCTTTGATTGGCCCTTGAGCCCCTAGGTCGCTAGGATGTGTCAGTCTTATGTCATGTCTCTTGTGTCACGTCACCAAGCTATGCCCTTATCTCGCTGGTTCTTAACAAACAAGATCCACTTGTATCATCAAATCCAATTAGTTCAGAATATCCTGCGTCATATCAATCTTTTAATTTGGTATCCATCATCGGTCTCAACAGGATGCATCCTTCCTAATAGACCTCATCAATCCCACCCATCCCCTTGATTGATCCTATGGCAAAGGACATTTGAAATTAATTGTGATATTTTAATGCTTTTGGATTTTGTTTATCATTTGAGCTCCCTATCATCACTTGTCATCGTCACCTTGATCCATCATATCATGGTGTGCTTTGACTCATCAACATAGGGGTGTATCTTGATCTTTTATGTCTTCTCGGTTGTCCCACGTAGTACCCACCAAGATCCCTGAGGTCTTGTGTTACGTTGGGGCATCCTTGTGTGCTTGTGGTTATCCCAATACCTGGCCCGACCAAGGTCACCATGACTTTGGGGTGTTGGGATATCCTTCTTGTTTGTTATGTTTGTTTTATGCATTAGACACTAATGCGCGCGGTCCTTATACCTTGGTGTATTGTGTCTTCGCTATAGCAAAATCGATTATGCTCGGCTTGGTGGTAAATTGCATTTTAGATTGCATTTCATCTTTTCATTCTCAAATCCCCATCCATTCTCATCCTTCATCCTCCCTCGTAATCTTCCATTGCATTGCATCATCTTCTTCAACTCCTCTTGCATCATCTCATCCATTTCGAGAGCCCACCCGTGTTCTCTTGAACCCGCATGTCCTCTCGAGGGGGCATCCTTCATCCCTAACTTCCATCTTTACCCCCATCATCTTCCTTCCTAGTCACTTCTTTGAATGGTGGGGCATCTTTCAATCTAACTATACCATCTTCTTCTAGGTTCTATATTTTAATGTCTTTGAAATGATGCTGCTTAAGTAACACCATCTCAAAGGGCAAAATCTTGAATCTAGAATTTGGACGCTTAATTTATCAAATTCATCCTCTTTAGTGTGTTTTTCATTAATTAGTATCTTGCTATTATTTAATTAATATCTTTAGTCACATGGAAATCCCTAAAGGTATTTGAATCAATAATGCCTTATATCTTTAATCCTCCCTTCCATCAATTGAATTAAATAAATATGTTATTTATTTAATTCCCTTGATCATCTCCAGATCATTTTATCTTATCTAATCCATCTTCTAATCCCATCATTACGGATGTGCACATGCCTAATCCTTGATTCAGATGTGTCACATCTTCCAACTTTTGCAAGTTGGCCTCTAATCTCTCTTAGCCACCTAGCCTTCCTCTAACCCCTCATCAGGCTAGCCTAAATCAGCCTCAAGATTTTTTAATTCCTTTTATCCATCCAAAGGAATATTAAATTCATTTCTCTTCCCCATGTCCTTTATGGCGTATGGCAAGATCAACCTTATTAAAGAGCCTTCCCTTTTGGACAAGGCACTCCACTTCTATGAAATTTTTGTTCACCCCAATCACAATGCATTTAAGGAATTTTAAATTCCTTCCCTCTTCCCCATGACAATATTTGAGGAATTTTTAATTCCCCACTTGTCCTCTCTCCCACATGGGGACAAGTACCTCCTTTATGAGGAGATCTTGTCCAATCCCAAGGTACTTTGTACCCCTCTCCATGTCATGTACTTCTCCTTCCACCTCATGTACACTTCACCTTTTAGGGCTATATCACTTGCCACATGTCAAGATGTGAGGACTTGTGAGTTCTCAACTCACCTTAGCCCTACATCTTGATATTTGGTGGCTCAATCTTGGCCCTCCATTTCCCTTAGGAATTCTCAAAATTCCTATAAATACCCCCTCTTTTCTCTCATTTTGGGGAGATCATTTTGCTAGCCAAACTCTTGCAATTTTGTTTCTCAACTTATACTTAACCATTTTATTGTTTTCATCCACTTGCACTCATCCTCACAACATCTTTTAGCTTGCATCTTGTGCCATCCAAGGAGCATACACATCAAAGATCAAAGGGCCAACCAAAGGATCGACTCAACGCAAGGTATAGAGTTCCATTTTGTTGATTTTATCTTGCATTGTTTCCAACTTAGGCTAATCTTGAGGTGTAGGTTGTTTTGGTGTTTATTTGCACTCTTTTACTTGTTGCTCTTTTTCTAACGCTCACATTCGACCTATCACAGAATCTAAACTCACAAGTTGAGTCTGATTATAGACTTGACCTAGACCTATCTTCTTGATATTATATAGAGCATAGATGTACACCATCGATTTTGAGACATTTACTAACACATATATATCAAATTTTCAAATCAATATCAACTAGATCTTAAAGTCTTCATTAAAATTTTATTTTCTTCAATCAACAAATTAAATACATCTATATTCTTAATTTCTTTTCATATATTATATTATATTTTAAAATACAAATCCATAAATGATTATCTTATTAAATTTAAGTTAATTATATTTCTTGTATAGTTTTTTAAATTAACTTTAAGTCACAATTAAAAAAGTTCAATTTCCTATTCTATCACCAATATCTCATCAAATATGTTGAAAAGTGGTTTTAAGTTGGAGGTGCCATGTAAATAATTGCTCACATTCCTTTTCATATAACTTGACCAAAAGTACAACCTTTACTAATATCAACTATCCAATTCCAACTTTAAAAGATCTTAACAGGGAGAATACTACAATCAATTGTGTTTCCTTGTTTTCTTTAAGAGGATAAAACTAAACATCTTCCCATGAAAATATATTCCTCACAAATTTTAGAAGTCAATATAGATACTTGATTTCTTAAAAAGGCTACACCCAAATGATAATAATATATTATAGATAAGATTAGTGAGATGTCCAACAAAATCATAAACCCAACATTCTTCCATTCAATTAATATTTGTTTTGAAGTACATAGATGACCATTATTCTATGATGTGATTAAGTTGAGTGGGAAATTAGAAATAAAAGAAAAATAAATTAAATATAAGTAAAAACAAAATGTTAATATTTCTTCTAACTAGGTTTGTGTTGGTTGTGAAACAATTTCTAAGCAATGAACAAATTGATAATAAGTTAAAATATGTGTTTGGTAGGTTTTTATTAGGGGCATTACCTAATATTGTTATTATTATTATTAGGTATCTCTTTTAGAAAACCATTAGCAAATTAACATGTGTTGAGTAAATTTTATTAGAGATTATTAATATATTTTTATGAAGAGTAATTAGTATGTTTTTACGAAAACAATTAATAAGTCAACATGTGTTTGTTAGGTTTTAATAAGAACATTATTTAAATTTATTATATATTTTTTAATAAGAGACAATTATATAATAAACAAATATTTAGTTTTTAATAAATGATAATTAGAAAGTAAATAAATATTTATTAATTTATCATTATTATTATTATTATTTATGAAGAGTAATTAATAAGGTAATATAAGTTTGTCCTCTTTGTAAAGTATAATTATTTTGTAATAATTTTTATATAATTAATTTATATTTGTATGTTAACTATTTATGAATTTTGTTGTAGGTTTTTATTTCAATTTGTTAGATTGTTTTGTATTTTTACAATTATGTTTAACAAGTTTAAGTTTGTTTTGGAGTGAGTTAAAGAGGATAATATGTTGACATCTTGCATAAGAGCATCTTTTTTTTCAGAGATTAATGAATTAACCTTTCTATGCAGATGTATTTGTGCCCTCATCCTCTCACATTTCCTATAAATTCTCTCACTCTCTTACATTTATTGTGGGCATGACATATAATAACATACTATGAACATTTGATTTTATGCATTTAACTTATTGTATTATTTGCATTTGTATTTTGTTTCTTGATTGATGTAGGAGCATCATCAAATTTTGGTTTGTATTTGATTTTGTTTGGTGTTTTGTTACTTTCCAAATTTTGTTTTAAGTTGTGTTGGGGGCATAGTTGTTTTGAAAGGAATATTGAGCTTCATCTATGGTCAAACATGCATCCATGTGGGTGAAGGTAGATATATTGTATATGCATATGAAATCACAACCTTAAGGGATACCCATGTGGCTAGAGAAAAAAGAATAAGTTAGTTAGGAAACAATTATTGATGGGAGTTAAGAAACATGAAGATTGACATCGCAAGGGTAATTGAGGAAGTTACCAATTTTTAGTTAGGAAAACAGATTTTATAATGGAAAATTGGGTTGATCTTAGCACAAAATAAAAAGGAGAGGTGGTTGGGTTTGGGTGTACAAAAACTGAGATAATCATTTGGTTTTTGGCAACCAAAGAGGGAAAAAATTTGGCATTGGAAAGAGGAAGAAAATAAATAGTTATTATCATGGAAAGGAAGACTGTAAGGTAATTTTACTTCTTGTATACCTTTTTTAAACTAACTTTTAAGTCACAATTAAAAAAGTTCATTTTCCAATATATCACCAATACTCCATCGAATATGTTTAAGAGTGGTTTTAAGTTGGGGGTGTCGTGTAAAGGATTGCTCGCTATTCCTTTTCATCGAACTTGACCAAAAGCATAACCTTTACTAATATCAATTATCCAATTCCAACTTTAAAAGATCTTAACAAGGAGAATACTACAATCAATTATGTTTCCCTGTTTTCTTTAAGAGGATACAACCAAACATCTTCCCATGAAAATGTATTCCTCATAAATTTTGGATGTCAATATAGATACTTTATTTCTTAAAAAGGCTACACCTAAATGATAATAATATATTATAGATGAGATTAGTGACATGTCCAACAAAATCATAAACCCAACATTCTTCCTCATATTCTTCCATTCAATTAATATTTTTTTTGAAGTACATAGATGACCATTATTCCATGATGTGATTAAGTTGAGTGGGAAAATTAGAAATAAAACAAAAATAAATTAAATATAAGTAAAAACAAAAAGTTAATATTTCTTCTAACTAGGTTTGTGTTGGTTGTGAAACAATTTCGAAGCAATAAACAAATTGATAATAAGTTAAAATATGTGTTTGGTAGGTTTTTATTAGGGGCATTACCTAATATTGTTATTATTATTATTAGGTATCTCTTTAAGAAAACCATTAGCAAATTAACATGTGTTAAGTAAATTTTATTAGAGGTTATTAAATATATTTTTATGAAGAGTAATTAGTATGGTCTTACGAAAACAATTAATAAGTCAACATGTGTTTGTTAGGTTTTAATAAGAACATTATTTAAATTTATTATATATTTTTTAATAAGAGGCAATTATATAATAAACAAATATTTAGTTTTTAATAAATGATAATTAGAAAGTAAATAAATATTTATTAATTTATTAATATTAATATTTTATTTTTTTATAAAGAGTAATTAATAAGGTAATATAAGTTTGTCCTCTTTGTAAAGTATAATAGTTTTGTAATAATTTTTCTATAATTAATTTATATTTGTATGTTAACTATTTATGAATTTTGTTGTAGGTTTTTATTTCATTTTGTTAGATTGTTTTGTATTTTTACATTTATGTTTAACATGTTTAGGTTTGTTTTGGAGTGAGTTAAAGAAGACAATGTGTTGACATCTTGCATAAGATCTTTTCTTTTAGAGATTAATGAATTAACCTTTCTATGCCGATGTATTTGTGCCCTCCTCTCATATTTCTTATAAATTCTCTCTCTAACATTTATTGTAGGGCATGACATATAATAACATACTATGAACAATTGAGTTTATGCATTTAACTTATTGCATTATTTGCATTTGTATTTTGTTTCTTGATTGATGTAGAAGCATTATGAAATTTTGGTTTGCGTTTGATTTTGTTTGGTGTCTTGTTACTTTTTAGATTTTGGTTTGAGTTGTGTTGGGGGCATAGCTATTTTGAAAGGAAAATTGAGCTTCATCTATGGTCAAACATGCATCCATGTGGGTGAAGGCAGATGTATTGTATATGCATATGAAATCACAACCTTAAGGGATACCCACATGGCTGGAGAAAAAAGGAATAAGTCAGTTAGGAGATAGTTATTGATGACAGTTAAGAAACATGAAGATTGACATCATGGGGGTAATTGAGGAAGTTACCATTTTTCAGTTAGGAAAATAGATTTCATCATGGAAAATTGGGTTGATCAACACAAAATAAAAAGGAGAGGTGGTTGGGTTCGGGTGCAGGAAAACTAAGATAATCTTTTGTTTTTTTACAACCAAAGAGGGAAAAAAGTTGTCAGTGGAAAGAGGAAGAAAATAAACAATTATTAGTGTGGAAAGGAAGGTTGTAGTAGGAGAGTGGCATGGGAATTTGACTAGCTACACATGGTCGATAAAGGGAAAGAGAGAAGCCTAAAGCAAAGGAATCCAATATTGAAACCCTTTGTAGCCTTCAAGGGAGTAAATGTTGTTTCCTATTGAACAAGATTTTGTGTCCATATAGTTGTGCTGAGCTCACTTGTCATCAATGAAAGAAGGTTGATTGATAACTTTCTTGTTATGGTTATGTAATTTGTCTTAATGCTTCTAGCCTAAGCATAGTGTTGTCTTCATATTGCATTGTCTTTTTGTTTCCAATAAAACATGGGAATGGTTGAAATAATTTGATGGTTGTGTATCCATCATTATTAGCACTGAATAACACTGTGGAGGTATTGAAACTCTAGTTTTTCATGTTTAGGGAGTTTATTAAGTCTTTTAAATTATCTTTGAGTTTAATTTCAAAGAAAGTTACTATGAATCAAAGGTTGTGTTTTTCTATAGAAGGAGTTCAAAATAACCAAGGATAGTTTTGGTATTTGTGTCTATTCATAGCCATCAGGTTTTGGTATCGCCACAAGTGACTAGGTAGGGTAGAATTGGGAAAGATGCCACCAAGAAGAATGGAAAGAGGAAGTGCCAAAAGAGGTATGGATAAAGGGATTCTTGAAATGTTACAAAATATCACGAAAAGAATGGAGGTCATGGAGCAAGCACAAAGGAGAAGGTTACATGATATGTAGGAGATATAAGTGACAATGAAGAGGAGTAGCCAAGAAAAGAAGAGGTGGTCCATGGAGAAGGAGAAGACCTTGATGGGGTTGAAGTAAGATTGTTGAGAGTATTCATGGGGGTTGGAGCCCAAGATAGAGGTTCCCCTACTCAGGAAGCCTCAAAGGAGAGGAACTCATTGATTGGATCAATTACCTTGATAAATATTTTGAATACGAAGAAGTAGCAGAGGATAAACGAGTCAAGTTTGGATGCATGAGACTCAAAGGGCACACTTCTATGTGGTGGGACTATGTTTAGTCATATAGAAGAAAGAAGAACAAGGAGAAGATAACTTCTTGGGATATAATGGTTGCCAAGTTGAAATCCAAGTTCATTCTTGGAGACTACTAGACTAATTTATTTAAGAGATTATAAAATCTTAAGCAGGAAGAGATGATTGTGAAAGAATATATAGAGGAATTCTACAAGCTCGTGATTCGGTTAAGGCATAGTGAAGAAGATATGGAGAAGGTAGCTAGGTACATCAATGGATTGTGGTATAATTTGCAAGATGAATTGAGTCTTTTGTCACCTAGGACTCTTGAGGAAGCATATCAATTTGCAATCAAAGTAGAAGAGAATATTATGAGAAAGAAAAATCAACAAGGAAGAAGTAAATGAAGAGGAGCAAGAGGAAGATGGAAACACTATAATAGAGGATAATAGCACCACCAAGGTGAAGAAGTAGGTACTTCTAGTGGAAAAACTAATCTAGAGAGAAGAGGTTTCCAAAATAGAGGAGGGAGACCATTTGGTAGAGGAGGTTACCAAGCAAGAGGAAGAGGCTTTTTAGGAAGTGCTTTAAGTGTAATAAGTTTGGTCACAAAAGTTTGGAGTGTTCTAAGTTTACACAAGAAGGCCACACAAGGTCTAAGAGGAGTAATCAAACTATGCAAGCAAACCAATAGAGTTGTGGTGTCACCTTCTCATAACTTAGAAGAACTTGTGATAGGAGAATCTTTGATGTTCAAAAGAGTATCGTTGAAGCCACCAAAGGAGATTCCATAACCTGTGCAAAAGGGATATTTATTCAAGACCAATTGTAAGGCTAAAGGTAAGTGTTGCAAACTTATTATTGATAGCGGTAGTGCAGATAATCTTGTGTCAAATTAAATGGTGAACAAACTAGGTCTTACTAGGATTAAACATCCTAATCCCTGTCAAGTTTCTTGGCTACAAAAGAGGCATCGGTTATTGGTAGATGAGCAAGCCTCAATAGGGTTTCAGATAGGTAGTTATAAGGATGCTATTATATGTGACATTATTCCCATGGATGTTTTCCATGTACTTCTTGGTAGGCCTTGGAAATTTGATAAGGGAGCCATACATGATGGAAGAAACAATACCTATAATTTTTAGAAGGATGGTAAAAAACATACATTGTTACCCCTAAGAGGAGAAGAAGGGGATAATAAGAGAAAGCAAACAAACGCTTGGTGCCGCATGGAAAATAATTTATGTGCGATGCGCACAACATGAATACGCAAATTAGTACTCTGCCCGCGACGCCCCACAAGCCGGATGACGGTTGAATATACGAAAAGAGCATATGGATACTATAAGTATCCGGGATGATTCAATGATGTCTCTCAATGAGAGAATACACCACGGCGGATTTGGTCTTAGCCCACCGCAGCCACAGTTGTATATAGATTGACTCCTAAGGAGAATGAGGAGATTAGAAAGGCAGCCATGACTGAATGGAATTAATTTGATAAGGGGAGAGTATTAGCCTGTTGTATTTGTTCAATAGTCTCGAAACTGGAAGAAACTGGACGGTACAAAATCTTAAGAGAAATCAATAAGACGTCAGCCATGAGGCCTCATCCCACATATTGAATTTGAATGGATTGTTTGAGGGTTCTCAGTGGTATTTTTTCAAAGATAGACTTGAAGAGTGGTTACCATCATATTAGAATTAGACCTGGGGATGAATGGAAGACAATGTTTAAGACTAATGATGGTCTTTATGAATGGTTGGTTATGCCTTTTGGGCTTACAAATGTATCTAGTACTTTTATGAGGCTCATGAATGAAGTCTTGAAACCATTATTAGGAAAGTTTGTGATAGTTAATTTGGATGATATACTAGTTTTTACTAGGTCTAAGGAAGAGCATCTAGAACACTTAAGGCTGGTTATGACATGTTTGCATGAGGATAATTTTCTAATCAACCTCAAGAAGTGCAGATTTATGAAGACTGAGTTAGTTTACTTGGGTTTTGTGGTATCTAGAGAGGGATTTAAGATGGACCAAGAGAAGGTTAAGGCCATTGTTGATTGGCCAACATCGATGAGTGCTTATGAGGTAAGGATTTTTCATGGACTTGCTAGTTTTTATAGAAAGTTTATTAAAAAAAATTGTAGCATAGTAGCTCCTATACTTGACACTATAAACGGGCATAAAAAGCAGTTCAAATGGAATCAAGAGTCTAAAAAATGTTTTAGATTGTTGAAAAATAAAGTGACTAAACAACCTATACTTGTGTTACCTGATTTTAACAAAGTCTTTAAAGTAGAGTGTGATGCTAGTGGCTTAGCAACAGGGGTTGTCCTAAGTCAAGAAGGGAAACCAGTTGCTTATTTTAGTGAAAAGTTAAATGATGCTAAGAAAAAATATTCAACTTATGATGTTGAATTTTATGCATTGGTTTAATCTTTGAAGAAGTGTAGGCATTACTTGATTCCTAAGGAGTTTGTAGTTCACATAGATAAGGAGTTTGTAGTTCAATTTATAAACAACCAACACAAGTTGAATTAAAGGCATGCAAGTGGGTGAAGTACTTTCAGAGTTTTAATTTTGTGTTGAAACATTAGAGTGGAAAAGAAAACAAAGTTGCATATGTGTTAAGTAGAAGAAGTCTATTGTTATAGGAAATTCAGGTAAATAGTGTTGGGTTTGAGGGCTTGAAGGAGTTGTATGAAACTGATTTAGATTTCAGCGATGCATATGAAGCTTGTAATAGTCCTATTAGTAAAGATAGAGGACTACAGATTGATTTTATGTTACAAGAGGGTTTTTTGTTTAAAGGTAGTCAATTGTTCATTCCCAGAGGACCAATGAGGGAGAATCTCTTAAAGGAGAATCATTGTGGTAGCCTAGCAAGACATTTTGGGCAAGCCAAAACTTACCTACAATTGAGTACACATTATTATTGGCCACAAATGTAGGTGGATGCAAAGAGGTATGTGGAGAGATACATAGTATGCCAACATGCAAAGGGAAACACTCAAAACACTGGTTTGAACCAACCACTACCTATGCCACATAGACCTTAGGATTTAGTGAGTATGGATTTTGTTGTATGATTGCCTAAAACTCAAAGAGGCAATGATCCATTTTCATAGTTGTAGATAGATTCTCAAAAATGGTTCATTTCATTCCTTGTAAGAAGACTAGTGATGCAACTACTGTAGCTAAGTTATTTTTTAAAGAATTCATGTGATTGCATGGTATTGTATAGGAGTGAATTTTCACCCCTCTTGCAAATTCCCCTTTTGTATCCCTCCACCTTAGAAAATCAAAATTGACTATGAAATTCCACATCACCCATCCACAATGCATCCACTTGGCACCTATCTTTTGTGTTGGTGGGGGAATTTTTGTCGTGGACACAAGCACGACACATGGATGTCTGCGCAGTGTGCTATCATCCCTGATAGATTCCTACCTTTGGAGTCCGCAAGGACATTACACTCCTCATTGGGGACAAAATGTAATGCCTCTATGTCTACCAGTCGACCCGAAAATGGCTCTTCCTCTCCCATTTTGATCTTCAAATACCTATCTTGCTTATTCACTTCATCTCTTTTGGCAATTTGGACTCCATTCTACACTAGGTTGAGATTTTGAGCACTCTTTGAGAAACTCAACATGCCTTCTCCACATCTTGTTGCATCTTTAGCCACCATTAGAGTTGCAACTTGGTGTCCCAAGGGTCTTCTTCTTCGTTGTTGTG
This sequence comes from Sequoia sempervirens, assembly GCA_007258455.2. Classification (NCBI taxonomy): domain Eukaryota; kingdom Viridiplantae; phylum Streptophyta; class Pinopsida; order Cupressales; family Cupressaceae; genus Sequoia; species Sequoia sempervirens. Next base: position 469,341,507 of record VDFB02047230.1, read on the forward strand.
ACAGTGTAGACCTTACCAAGTTTGCATCCTCTTCTACATGCTTGAGGACACTTCGATTGGGAAGGTGACATTGCTTTTTGATTTGCATAGCATAATATTGTTGATTGTTTGATACTCTTTCTTGTTATTCTATTTATCACATTTTCTATCTTGTGGCTTTCCTAGTTGTTCGTGGAGGTGGAAACACCAAAGCGGGGGTTTGACTGAGGCAAACCCCTATACAACCCCAACATTTTTCCTCTCTTGGTTGTGTGTAGGTGTACGTGTGCATGGAGCTTGCTAGAAAACTAAACTCTCAATGAGTTGGTCTTCGTCACCTTAGTTTTCATCATCTCCTTTATCATAGTGATAGTTATTTTCTCGTACTTCATTATTCTATCCATTTCGTTAAATTTCTTTAGCTAAATCGTAAGTAGGTTTTTGGAAATTTGATACTATACTTTTCACTTTATGGCCATACAGATGCCAACACCCCAGAGAGACACCAGTGCACCGCACTATCATCCCTAACCTGCACTACTTTCCTTGGGAAGATAGTTGTCTAAGGTACAGTTCAGGTTCCAATAACTGGCTCATTTAGTCCCATTTAAGCATTCAAATCAATAGAGTGATAGAAGCACTTGAGAGTGCTCTTCATTCTCTATCCTTGACCTAAACACTGGCTTAGCTTGAGGTACGTTAGGGAAACCCTCTGCTCTTAGCTCTCTATGACTTGGAGCCTTGGTGTGATTGGCCCCCCTACCTTACATTGTAGTGAACCCGACGTGAACAACATCTATCTGTTTCTTTGTGTCAAACTCTTTCTCGCACACTCGACAACTGAGCTAGACTTGGGTGTTATGAGGGTTTATGATCATCGCAACTTAGTCTACAACTTCCAAGTACGTTGTTAGGAGAAGTCTACGACACTTACAAATGGAAAATATGAAGGTCACTTTTGGTTATACTACTAGTTTTTCCACAGGTCTTACATACGAGATAGGTTTCATTGATGAGACCACTCATATACCCACTCCTCCATCATCCCCCATAGCTTCATCTATGGATGAGCATGATGTTGTTCATATCCCTATAGAAAATATCTTGGCATTAGATAGGAGGTTGTTGGACCTCATGAATCATTTGGAGAAAGCACTGAATATGGAAAAAGCCACTAGGCTTGCTAGTGAGGTGAGATACATGTTAGGGAAGGATCAGATAGATACAAAGTTCTTACGTGGCATCACCGATCTAATCGAAGCATACATCCATTTGTATAGCACTAGATTGGGTACTACTCGAGGAGAGGTGCTCGATGCCTATGAAAGACAAATAGGTGTCCTGATACTTCCATCAGTATCGTATGTAAGGGTCGTAATTAGTCCCCTCACTAGTGGTTTCCTGCCATGAAGCTCCTACTTTCAAGGTGCAGTAGAATACCTTGCTCACCCCACTCTCTGCCCTAGTGGTGTGGGCTTCTGGGCAATGCAAAGTTTCGGTGCCCAGGTGCTAGCGAGGTGGCCCAGTGAGCCATGTACCAAACAGTGAGTGGTTTCGACTAAGGTCCTTCCACTCAGGGTGGTGGTTCGGGCGGTTGCCAAGCAATGGTGGCCCCTGGGAGGTGGCTTTGAGGGTGTTCTGCAGGTCCTATGAGGCCCACCCACCTTATCATCCTCCCACCCTAGTTTGCCTCTTCTTTTAAAACATGTCAGTTCTGCAAAACCCCACCTAAAGGTTTCTCTCTAAGCTCCAACCCCATGACATTTTCGTCCCTTCCGGCCAAAGTCCATTGTTAAAGTGGTACTATGCACTCCCTTCCAGAGGGAATTTGAGATTCCTGGGCTCAAAGTGCGTGATGCATGACCCAGAACACATAAACACCCTGTCCATGTATACAAATTTATTTCATCACAATGCTCTAATGGCCAAACTCTTCCCTTGATCTCTCAAGGATACAACACTCGAGTGGTACTGTTCCTTGCCTAATAATTCTATATTCTCATTTGATTAGCTTGTCAATCAGTTTCTTCATCAATTGTAGGCTAACATCAGTCTGAAGATGACCTCAAAACTCATTCGATGTAAATAGAGAGAAAACAAGAAGATAACTAAATTTATAAAGGTGACAATGCGCTGCTCTTTCTCATTAGTCTCCTTACCTACTTGATCTGAACAAGAAACCCATGGTTTTGAAGAAGTCATTCCTACCTGAAATTTTCACACATTTAGGTAAGCATACTGTAGCACGCAAACCGTAATTAAACTTTAGTGGGATCTTCCCACTCCTATTCTAAGGAAAGTCTAGACAAACATCTGGTGCCACAAACTCTACTATGACTAATGATCATGACCTCACAATGAGAAGCCATGTAATCTGGCTCCTTCTATTTTACAAAAGTTGTTAAAGGATAAGATCATAACTTTGGAAAATCCTTGACCTTTGATGGAACCTTATCCTGATTGGTACGATGGGAGTGCTTTTTATTAGTACCATCATGTTAACAAGCATGATATCGAGTGTTGCATCCACCTGCATCATGAGATATAGGATCACATCAACGATGGTACCATCCGTCTCGATGGGAAGAAACAAAAAGCAAATAAGTCGACAGCGAAGGCCAATAGCGAGTTGTAGAATTATACAGACCCATTTATGTTTCATTCTATGAACTTGATTATTGACCCCTTTGATGCTTCTCCTCAACCCTTGGCACATGTTAATATGGTTTTGGTTACTCCTCCCCCACAGCTTGCGATTGGCTTGCTAGATGTGACTTTCACCTCGTAGGATTTGCCTTTGAGTAATAAGCCCTATCCTCTATACATTCTTGCTTGCCTCAATGGAAACATTGTGGCAGGAGTCCTAGTTGACCATGCGAGCCAGGTAAATGTTATTACGAAGGAGACGTTATGGTTAAATTCATTACAGAGGGAGGAATATGAGAAAATGAAATCTATCATAAGTATACACGACGGTCTCTCTCTTAAGCCATATGGCTCTATAACTCTTTCTGTCCTAGTTGGAACTAGGGCTATGGATACAACTTTTGATATCATTCCAGAATCTGATCTATTTAGGGTGAAGTTGGGCATCCCATGGATAGCTTCCATGAACGAAATCTCTTTCATTATTCATAAATGTTTAAAGTTCTCCCATGAAGGTGTCATGCACATTGTACACAACACTAGATACCAGCCATTAGTATCCCATGGGGGTTAGTCCTTGGATCATTTTTGGCCCACCCTGGTTGGTATGCTCCCTCTTAGACTAGACCTGCTTTACTGAAATTACATAAAGTATAAAATCAAGGGAAAAGGACAGTTGAAAGTGACTCACCCAGTAGCACAACAGTGAGATGCCATCTCCTCTCAAAACAGAAAGGAGAAGCTCGCTTGTCCTTAGGGAACCACTTTTTCCTCCCAACCTGAAGAGGAGCTTTGGGTGACTACCCTTGGTTTTTGCATAAGAAGTTTGATGGTACCTGCTTGGTGTAAGGCTAATATTTGGGTATTCGATCTTCCTACCTTACCCACGAGCCCTCATCCTGGTGTGTATGGTAAAGGGGAAGGCTCCCTGCGGGGAGTCCTCTATGTCTCAACCTCTATGGCTTCCTACCACTCCTATTGCCAAGGCAGTGAATGGGAAGAGGCTTGCCACTGAGGCATTAGAGTCAACTCCCCCGCTATTGCTCCAACCTCTTTTGAAGTTCTCCCTCTTGCTCTTGTCCAAGAGTCGCTCCCTCCACCAAAAATAGTTGTGATGGACACTCTGATGGCCGAGCAGGAGTCCTTTGTTCCATCCCAGCTTCCACCCTCTAGCTCCCAGAGTCGAAGGAACCACCTTGCGTGTGACCACAAGCGTCGATGAAAGGATTTGGATGTTGAGCATGTCACTTTGCAAAGGAAGGAAGGGGACTTGACCGCCCCTATTTTAGGGCATGCTATAGTCCTCCTCTCCTGTCCCCTCTTTTTCAGTTCAATCAACCTCGGTGCTGCTTCTAGCTCATGCTACAAGTGTAAATGCCCCTAACCCTAAAAAGGTGTAGGTGCTTATTGCTCCTTCAAGTGATCCACCTCTTTTGATGTCCATCCTAGACATCCTGCTATTCTTGAAGCTCGTAGACATGCCAAAAATCTCAATGGTGTCTGACATGGTCTTCCCCTCCTCTTCTGCTCGTTTTGCCTTGTCTATGTGGGTCTAGCATCCTCCAATGAAGTGGAAGATGGAGGATATCCCTACTAGTAAAGGGGGTTGAAAGAGGAGTCCACCTTCTTCAAAGGGTGGTTCTACACTATCATGTGTCGTCCTAGTGACAAGAGAAGCTTAGACGTCCCTAGAGTTTGTCATTGCTCCTAAGTCACTCAGTGAGCCTAGCAATGACTCTCGAGCATTGCCTCCCTTGTCTACTGAGGTAATACATGGTCCTCCTATGAAGTGCATGTTTAACTCTTTAGGCAAGGTCCTATCCCTTTCAGTGATCTTCGCAAAGTCACTGACCTTTACTCCACAAGAATTGAGCAGAGAAGACCTTGCGGGGCCTTCTTCCTTGGCTCTTGTTGTTGGGGGTTGAAAAGTTCCCCCCTTGATATTCCACCCTTGCAGGCTCGCTTTCCTTCCCCATATAATGATCTAGATTGGGAGGCCAATGACCTCTTGGTTGATGAGTGTTAGTGGGTGCCTCTTCTTTATCTGTAGTGTAGATTGTGTGTGTGTTTGTGTTCCCTTGTGCTTGTGTTATGTGTTCTTGGATGACCATTGTCACCCTCGTAGGTGCTTGTATACAAGAGTGTTATGTGTCGTACAACTTCCTCTATTTGTGGCATCATTCTTCCTCTATTATATGTATTGATTTTTGACAATTGGGGACAATGCAAAGTGTTGGGGGCATTTAGGCTCCCCTTTCATGTTGACCCAATTTTATTTTTTTATTTTGTCTTCTTGTGCATTCTTCATATGGTCTGATATAGTAGAGGGTTGATGAAAGTTCATTAATATACTATTATACTTATCTATATTTATGAGTAGCTCTGACTCTAAAATATCATATCATCGCTAAGTCCCTTATTCGTGATGTTATTGTCCCTTCTTGAATTTTTGTTCTCTAATATTTTGTGCTTGCTTTGTGATGTTGTGGTGCTCATGTGTTGTCCCTCGCGTGTGCAACAACATTACCACAGTGACATCTCGCTATGTTCCACGAGCCACAACATCACTTTTTCATTCTTTCTTTTCTCTCCTTAGGATGTCACATGCCTCTATGTTCAGCACACACCATCCTAAGGGGGGGCTATCATGTCAATTTTGACTTTCATAAAATGCATTTGGTGGCTAATGAATATTTTCTCAAAAGTATTTTCAAAACATTTTTCAAAAACTATATTCTCAACAAGGACCCCTAGGGGAACGTGTTTCCTTCATCATGGGTTCATAAAGAAAGAACTTGAAGAACTTTCCTCTAAGGAGGGAGAAACTTTTCATGCGGGAGAAACCTTGACCTTCCCCTCACAAGGGGGCATTTTCTTCCTTTCAAATTCCTTGATGAAGTGAACATATTTCGAAAGGATTCCTTGATGTTGAATTGATTTGCGAAAATATTCCTACACTTTCAAACAATGTGTCCCTTGAGTGGACCCCTTTTCTTTTGAAGGGTTCTTGAGGGACCCCTTTAAAATCTCTTCCTTCAATTTTTTAACTGTCTTCTTATTTTCCTGTGTGGCTACTCTTTGTTTTCTAACATGTTTTATCTGCAGATTAACATGTTGCTTTGTAGGTGCCCCTGTGAAGTTGCTTTCTAGTTCGACTCTATGGAGTCCCCTTACATTGGGCTTCCTTCAGGAGAGAGTACCTAGGTGACACCTTCTTTGTAGGTCTGAGGGCCTGTGAAGCACTTTCACCCTATGAGATTTTTCCATCATTGGTCTATGGGCCTTCGGTGTACTTTGTTCAACTCTGTAGTTTTGAGGATCTATGGAGTCCTTTGTTCAAACCTCCTCAAGAGAGAGTACTTGTGGATTTATTTGCTTGCCCTGCGCTTTCAAGCTCACCAGATTGCAGTCTGCTTCCATAATGGTTCATGTATACATTTCTAAACTCTTCTTTACCAAACATTTGTTGACATTCATGGTCGCTAAAGTGGGGGAAAAATGTATAAGAGCAAATTTGCACCCCTCTTGAAAATTCCCCTTTTGCATCCATCCACCTCAGAAAATCAAACCAGACTACAAAATTCCACATCACCCATCTGCAATGCATCCACTTGGCACCTGTCTTTTGTTTCAGTGGGGGAATTTTTATCGAGGGCACGTGTGTGGTGCACAGACGTCTATGTAGTGCGCTACCATCCCTAACAGATTCCTGCCTCTGGAGTCCGTAGGGACATTACACTCCTCATTGGGGATGAAATGTAACGCCTCTATGTCGACTAGTTAACCCGAAAATGACTCTTTCCCTCCCATTTTGATCTTCAAATGCCTATCTTGCTCATTCACTTAATCTCTTTTGGCAATTTGGACCCCATTCTACACCAGCTTGAGCTTTTGAGCACTCTTTGAGCAACTCAACACGCCTTCTCCACATCTTACTACATATTTAGCCACCATTGGAGTTGCAACTTGGTGTCCTGAGGGATTGCGTCTTCATTGTTGCGGAAACGTAGACCTTACCAAGTTTGCATCCTCTTCTACGTGCTTGAGGGAACTTCGATTGGGAAGGTGGCATTGCTTGATTTACGTAGCATAATATTGTTGTGATTGTTCGGTACTCTTTCTTGTTATACTCTTTATCACATTTTCTATCTTGTGGCTTTCCTAGCTGTTTGTGGAGGTGGAAACGCCAAAGCGAGGATTTAACTGAGGCAAACCCGTATACAGCCCCAACATTGTATCTCTCTTGGTTGTGTGTAGGTGTACGTGTGCGTGGAGCTTGTTGGTGAACTAGACTCTCAATGAGTTGGTCTTCATCACCTTAGTTTTCATCATCTCCTTTATCATATTCATAGTTATTTTCTTGTACTTCATTATTCTGTTCATTCAATTAAATTTCATTAGCTAAACCGTAAGTAGGTTTTTGGACGTTCGGTACTGTACTTTTCATTTTCTAGTTGTATGAATGCCAGTACCCTAGAGAGATGCCAATGTGTCACGTTGTCGTCCCTGACCTATGTTGCTACACTCGAGCAAAGATTTGTTTGAGGTATGGTTCGGTTTCCAATAACTGACTCGTTTAGTCCCATTTAAGAATTTGGATCAGTAGAGTGACAAAAGCACTTGAGAGTGCTCTTCATTCTCTATCCTTGACCTAAACACCCACTTAGCTTGAGGTAAGTTAGGTCAGCCCTCCGCTCTCAACTCCTCGTGACCTAGAGCCTTGGTGTGGTTGGTCCCCCTACCTTACAGGTATACCCAAGAGTATAGTATCTAATAGAGACACAGTTTTTGGGTAACTTTTGGAGAACACTTTGGAAGAAGTTGGGCACCCATCTCAGTTTTAGCTTAGTTTACCATCCCCAAATGGACAATCAAACATAAGTGGTTAACAAAATTTTGGTTAATATGTTGAGGTGTCTTGTTGGAAACACACCTGGGAATTGGGATATGGCTTTAGCACATGTTGAATTTGCTTATAATGATTCTGCAAACATGAGTACAGGTTTAAGACCATTCTCCATTGTTTATGGTATGCATCCAAGGGGTGTATTTGAACTCAAAGATATTGGTAATTTCAAGAGAAGTGTAGATGGTGAGGAGTTTTCCAAATGTATTCATGACCTTCATGAAGAGTTCAAATTATAGATTGAGGGGAGAAACCAACAGTACAAGTAGTATGTTGATAAGAAGCATTGAGAAGTGCATTTTTAGGTTGGTGATCTCATTTTGGTTCATCTTAGGAAGGAGATATTTCCAAAAGGTGAATACAAAAAATTGAAAATGAATATCATTCCTTGCAAGATTCTCAAAAAGATTTTTGCTAATGCTTATGAGATATCTCTTCCTTTCGATATGGGTCTCTTTCCCATCTTCAATGTGACTGATCTCTATCCCTACAAAGGTGAGGAAACAAATGGGATAATAGACAGAGCTGATTCCAAGATGGGAACCACAAGTGACCAAACCATATCCGATCAACATTGAGTGTATCTTGGAGAAGTAGTTGTTGAAGAAGACCCAAGGAAAGGAATATTTCCAATACTTGGTTAAATGGAAGGATCATCCTTTGGAGGATGCCACTTGGTTAAAAACTGCATAGATCTCCAAATATGGTCATAGTGTGGATGACCTCATGAGTAGGAGCTCATGATTTTATTTTGTTTTCGGGGGAGCTTGATGCGAGAGCATCATCAAATTTTGGTTTACATTTTATTTTGTTTGGTGTTTTGTTAGTTTCTAGATTTTGATTTGAGTTGTGTTGGGGGCATAATTGTTTTGAAAGGAAAAATGAGCTTCATCTATGGTCAAACATGCATCCATGTGGGTGAAGGAAGATATATTGTATATGCATATGAAATCACAACCTTAAGGGATACCTACACAGCTAGAGAAAAAAGAATAGGTCAGTTATGAAATAGTTATTGATGGTAGTTAAGAAACATGAAGATTGACATCGTGGGGGTGATTGAGGAAGTTACCATTTTTCAGCTAGGAAAATAGATTTCATTGTGGAAAATTGGGCCGATCTTAGCACATAATAGAAAGGAGAGATGGTTGGGTTTATACGTAGGAAAACTGAGATAATCTTTTGGTTTTTGGTAGCCAATGAGGGAAAAAAAGTTGGCATTGTAAATAGGAAGAAAAGAAACAATTATTAGCATGGAAAGGAAGCTTGTAGTAGGAGAGTGGAGTGGGAATTTGACCAGCTACAGGTGGTCGAGAGGGAAAGATAGAAGCTTGAAGCAAGGCATCCAATATTGAAACCCTTCGTGCAACCTTCAAGGGAGTAAACGTTGTTGCCTATTGAACGAGATTTTGCTTCCATATAGCTGCACTGAGCTCACTTGTCATCAATGAAAGAATGATGATTGGTAACTTTCTTGCTATGGTTATGTAATTTGTCTTAATGCTTCTAGCTAAGCATAACTTGTTGTCTTCATATTGCATTGTCTTTTTTTCTTCCAATAAAACATTGGAATGGTTGAAATAATTTGATGGTTGTGTATCCATCACTGTTAGCACTGAATAATACGGTGAAGGCATTGAAACTCTAGTTTTTCATGTTAAGGGAGTTTATTCGGTCCTTTAAATTACCTTTGAGTTTAATTTCAAAGTCAGTTTACTATGAAACAAAGGGTGTGCTTTTTTGTAGTAGTTCAAAACAACCAAGAATAATTTTGGTATTTGTGTCTATTCGTAGCCATCATTGATTAATAGAAATAACTTCATTCTCTTATTCTAGATTTTGGGTCATTAGTTAGAATAGTGATATTGTGATTAAATCTAATAGACTATACTTTTACACTATACTTGTAGTCTTTTTTACTACATCTCTTTATTTATAATCATTTTTGTTTTGTTCATTTTTTTTTATTAAGAGGGGTAAATGCTTTTGACCCAGAGCTATGAACCTATGAGGTCACAAATAGGGGACCTCATCCCCAATATAAGTTCTCAACAATTACACCCCAATGGGGTTTGAACCTTGATGGCAAGAATAACAACACAACAACTTAGCCATCACACCATGCCACTATTGGATTTTTGTTTTGTTCAATTTAAAAAACCTCTAGAATGCAATAAGTTTTGGTTATATGTGCTTTCTCCAAAATCTAACAAGACTAGACTCTCTTGTTATCTAACTATGATAATCATTACATACTTAAACAATTAATGTGAAGACAATAATGTTATGTTTGTAGTACTTAAATACAACTTCTGAAAATAGTTATACTCGTAATTTATATAAAAGTAATGTTATGAAAAATCATTTTTTTATTATTTTTGATTAATTTATTAAAGTGAATAGCTTAAGTCCATCTCTATTTTTGTTTAAATTATGGGAAAGTGATAAATTTGTCAATGGAGTTATTAAATTGATGATTTTTTTGTAATACAATTAAATCAAAGTGATAGAGGGTTCAAATATCCAATTTGAGGATGATGCTAAAGATTCTTATAGAAATAGAAAAACAAGCTTCATATCACATATAATCAAAATGAGATTGAGTAAACATACTAATAAGCCTCATGACAAGTTTATTCAAGCAACATATATATAAGGCATATGAGTGTAAGCCCTAAGTCAACGTAACTTGTTAAGATTTTATAAGAGGTATACTATTTTTGTACTTTACATTAGTGAAATAGAAAATCCTTTTGAATGTAATTGTGTGAGAGTTTTTTACATCAACATTTTTATTAAAATTCCATATCCATCTTAAACCTTTTGATAGCTGCTAAATTTTTTTTACTATGAACAACCTTATCACATGTTAATCTTGTAAAAATTAAAATTAAATATTATAATATTGTTAAGGAAGAATTTCAATTATACTTGTGCCACAACTATCTATCTTCTATGTAGTTATGTCCTCCTACCTTTTAATGAAATTACCTTTTGATTTCAAAAAACATTTTGGAATCTAATTCTAATCTTAATCATCATGTAATTATTAAGAATGTAAGGTAAATGCCATTTTAATATTTGGCTTATTAAATTTTAATATAGGCTTCAAAAATATTTGATAATAATCAAAATTTTAATAAGTCTTTTTATAATAATAATAATAATAATTTTTTGATCGGTACTCGCTTTTGACTTGAGCTTTGAACCAATGAGGCCACAATTTGTGGGGGACCTCATCCCCATGTTTGTCTGGTTTGACACCAGTCCATTTTTCTCTTCTTCTACTCCTCCCTTCTTTTCCTTCCTTCGTCGCCTCTCACCTTGCACCATCGCACATCCCTCGTACTCCATTTTTTTCTTCTGTGCTCCCTTCTCCATCCTATACTCCGCTTCCTCCATTCTCCGTTCTCCACCCCGTACTCCATTCTCCCTTCTCTCCATGTCTCTTTCTCTGCTCCATACTCCTCCTTCGATTTCTTCCCTGCCACCTGCCACCTGCCACCTCTCCGAGTCTCCTTCTCCATGCCGACCCCCTCCACACCTTTTCTTTGCTAGTGGATACACCCTGTACCTCCACTGCTGTAGGGTAAATCCTCACACTACCTCTTGCCACTGCCACATCCTCCCATCCAACACACCTACCTCACTTCACTTCTGCTGCTGGACAAACCACCGTCGACGGTCCCACCAATTGATCCTTTGCCCTACCTTTTCCTCCCACAGCCTTCCTTCCCATCGCATGCCTCCTGGTGAGAGTCGAACACCTAACCACCGTATCAACACGGTGTTGCAACTGCCGTTGCACTGCGGGGTGAACCCGTCTTTTTATAATTATTAGTCTTAAATAAAATTCTTTAATTTTATAAAAAATATTATATAAGTTTTACTAACTATTATATAATCTAATTAATTAATATTTTTAAAAAAATTGAAGAAAGAGGGTAAAAATTTATTAATAATAGAAGATCAACCATGCAGAGAAATTAGGGTCCAAATAGGCACCCAAAGAAACTAGGAACACAAAACCAACAGAAAACCAACCAAGAACAGGACCCACAACAAGACCAACCAACTGCCAACATCAACCCACCATGTCCTCAAAGATAATATTCTCTAAATCTTGGTAATAATTTGGGGGTAGCTGCTCTCAACCATCAATTTGCTAACCACCATCCTACTCAAAAATTCACTTGGCCAAATAGTTAGCAACCCTATTCCACTCTCGAGGAATGCACAAGTAAAAGACACCAAGTCCATCATGGAGCAAAACTACATAATATGCCTAACAATCGAAGCAAGTTGCTAATTCACAACCTCCAAATTTTTCCCATTCAATAGATTAACAATGATTTAAGAGTTAGATTCATAGATGATCTTGTGCCATCCAAGAGCACAAGCTCGCTCCATAGCCCAAATAATAACCAGACCCTCCATAATGTTATTGATTTTATGCTCCTTACAGCATGAGAATAAGAAAATAATAGAACTAGAAGAATCTCTTCCAACACCTCTGATCCCAACAAGCTAAGGATTGTACCCATAGAAGAACCATCAATATTAATCTTTAGAACATCCGTCAAAGGAGGAGACCAACCCCCAACTCTATGAACCTTATTTTTGGAATTCCTACCTCTTTGCGCATAAAAAGAATCAAAAGCCAGACCATGAAGGCCAAAACTATTCAAAATATCCTCATCTCCCATATCTAAAGGGAAGAACACCTCACATTTGGCTTCCACAGTCTCCTGAATCATACAAACAACTCTCTACCAAACCTATCAGATCATCAACTTGCTACCATGAAAAATCCTACGATTCCTTTCAAGCTAAATTTTCCAAAGGATGAAAGGAGGACCTATACACCACATAATTTGGAGGAAAGAAGCCTAAGTCGGAGGTCTTCCTAAACTACTCCAGAATTCAACCAGAGAAGAAGCATGAACACAAGGATATCTCCAAATGCCCCACCAAAAATGCCAAAGAAGCATAGAGAAAGGACAGTGAAAAAATAGGTGAGACAAATCCTCTTCACTGCAACCATAAAGAATGCAAATAGAAGGGCCCTGAAATCCCCACTTCCGAAGATTATCCCAAGTTAAGCATTCATTCCAAGCTAAAGTCCAAAAAAATTCACTTAGGCCAGGAAAATTTGTTCCAAACATGTTTCCACCAAGTAACTTCCATACCCCCATACTTTTGAAAGATCAACTCCTAATAACCACTAGCCATCGTGAAAAACCCCTTAGGGTCTAGACTCTAGGCCAAAATATCCCTCTCCATGAGAAAGCTACATTCTCTACTTGCAAGAATATTTATAAGCTTCGTGTGATCCTCCTTTGAGCCACCTAAAGGCCAGTCACTAGGATCCTTCCATTTAGACACTTCTACATGCCCATAGAGATAAGTAGTTTTGAAATCCACCACCCGTGACCAGCCAACCTCTAGGAAGTGTTGACAAAGATTCTGCAGATTAGGATACCTGCACATGATCAAAGAGAACCCATCCCAAGAGTCAAACTAGAAGAGAGCCTTAGCCCCCTATTAGAAATCCAAAACAAGTTATCCTTGATTAGCTTAGCTCCTTTTTTAAGTGTGTCCCAAATCACAAAACCTTTCCCCACAAGTGAAAACTATAAAACCTTTGCCTTTAGAGCACCTCTCAGATATTTATGATTTATAATCTTGGCCTAGACAGGATCCTGCTCAATGCACCATCTCCAATAAAGCTTAGTAGACAATGATAAACAAGCCAAAGTGGATTGCCTAAGCCCAAGACCATCAAGATGTTTTGGTCTATAGACAATATCCCACTACACCAAACTTCACTTTGAAGACATCAAACAAGCAACCCATAAAAATAGCCTAGCTAGAGAATCCAAATCCTTAATATAACCAATAGGAGCCACCTGAAGCATACACCTATAATTGGGAAAATCCTGCACCATCGACTTAAGAAGTTGTACCTGACCAATAAAGGAAAGCCACCTATGAGTCCAATGGTTCACCTTTGTACGAAACTTGTCTAAAATATTTTGCCAAGAGCCCCTAGGAAAAGTACCAATAGAAACAATAATGCTGAGATAAGTCAAAGGCAGGTGACCAATTTGAAATCTTAGAATACGAGCAATCCACTATTGAATGAACACTAGAGTATTGAAGAAGAAAATGGAAGATTTATCCTCATTAATCAGCTACTCGGAAGCAACAAGATAGATATCCAAAGCCTTGTGCAAATTAGTGGCCTCTCTAACCTTGGCCATACCCATTAAAGTAGTATCATTAACAAATTGTAGGTGAGATTGAGAAGGAAAACCATTATGCCAAACCCAACCTTGGATTAGACCTTGATCAACATGGCTCTTAATAAGCCTTCCTAAACCTTTAACCAAAAGAATAAATAAGGAGAAAGAGGATCCCCATGGAGAAGACCTCTAGAAGCTCCAAATAAGGAAGACAATTCCCCATTAACCAATACCAAGAAAGAAGTGGTGGAAACACAACTCATAGCCCACAAAACCCATTCTTCAGCAAAACCAAAAGCAATAAGCACTTTTCGCAAGAAGGACCACTGAACTCTATCCTAAGCCTCTGCCATATCAAGATTGATGAACATAGCTTTTTCTTTTGAGGCCACCATAGAATGCATAGTTTTAGTAGCAATAACAATACCATCCAAGATTTTCCTGTCTGTCACAAAGCCTCACTGTTCCTCCGAGACAAGCCTGCTTATCCACTATTTCAATCTCTCAACAATCAATTTAGATAAAATCTTATAGACCACATTACAAAGAGTAATGAGCTAAAACATACTCAACCTGCTAGCTCCATCACATTTGGGGATGAGTGCAATAAAAGTGGAATTCATAGCCCTTAACATTTGCTTGTTCCTCTGAGATTCATGCACCACCTCTAACAAATCCAAATTTATAATGTCCCATAATTCCTGAAAAAAATTAATCGGGAAACCATTAGGACCAGGGGATTTCCCTTTCTTCATCTAAAATACAGTGGCCTCTAACTCCTCTAGGGAAATGCAACTTAGGAGGTGCTCATTCATTTCCCTAGAAACCAAAGAAGGGATACAAGAAAAAACATGATTCCCTTCGACTTGCACATCTGAAGAATCTTCCCTGAACAAGGAGGCAAAGTATAAAGAAGCCTCTTTGAAAATTTCTCCCAAAGAGGACACGTGCTCACCCTTGACATTCACAAGAAAAGGGATAGAGTTTCCATGTCTTCTAGATTTCACAAAGTTAAAGAAAAAGATGGTGTTTTTGTCTCACTCCTGCAACCACTCCACCCATGCCTTTTGTTTCCAATAGATCTTCTCCCACAACTCACACTCCTCCAGAGCTTTCAAAGCCCTTCCCTTCTCCATGAGAGACTCCTAAGAAAGGCCAAGTTCTCTGATCTCCCAAGTAATAGCATCCAAACGTTGCTGAGCAACACTCTTAGCCTAGAAGATGTTATCAAAACATTACTTATTCCACCTTTTGAGCTGGTATTTCACATACTGCAGTTGCTTGACAAAATAATACATCACAGTGCCAAAAGTAGGTCTACCATGATGCCACCATTCAACCATGTAACCCTATAGAGAGGGGTCCCGCAACCACACAAGTTGAAACTTGAAAGATGGAGAATGAGCAACCCGAGCCAATAAAGCAAAAAACTTGATTGGCTAGTGATCAAAACTCCTCCAATCCAGAATCTCAGAGCTAGTAGACCAAGACCCACCAATCAAGAAGCAAGAGACCAGGAACTTGTCAAGTCTCACAACAATACAATCCTCCTCTAATCTTCTATTGTTCCACATAAATTGACCATTACTAGGCTTGATATCCACAAGGTTTAAGGCAAAAATATTATCATAGATAAGAATAACAGAAGGCTCCATCCTCATAACTCCTCCCCTCTTCTCTCCCAGATTAGTAATAGCATTAAAATCGTGAATAATAATCCATAGAAAAAGAGGAGCAATACTTCAAATGAATTGAATATGAGACCAAAGGCACTGCTTACTAGGCAAATCCATAGGAGCATAAATATTGGAAAGAAGAAAAAATTCTCTAGTTTTTAGGCTCAAAGCAACTACTGAAATAGAAAACTTACATGACATCCACCAAAGAGGGTGAAAATTCAAAGGATTCCATAAACATGCCAAACCCCCAACATTACCTTGGGCACCAATGCACTAGAATTGACCATACCCCCAAATTTTAGGCACCATACCAAACATATTCTCAATCGAAAGCTTAGTTTCCTATATGAAGAGCACATCAGGAGAATGCTTATGAACCAAATCATGACAACTTTTTGTCGAGGGTCACTATTCAAGCCCCTTACATTCCATGAGAGGATGATCATTTTTGGGAGTTGGAAAAATGGGAGTCAAGATTTTTAACAGATCTTGACTCCACCAAAGTCTCCTCCATCATCTTGATTTTATCTAAATCCTTCTTTCTCCCAACTTTGGAAGGTTTATCTAGAACCCCTTTCTTAGGATTCTTTTGATGAAGCCCTAAAGGAGGGGAAAGCCTATTTCCTTTATCTGCACCAGCCACCACTTGCTCCACAAGAGGAGAAAGATGAACCTTAGTCTTTTCCAAAGAAACAAGGGCCACAGGAACACCCAAGCCTAAAAGGCTTTGATCCGTGTCCATTTGAGCAAGAGATAAACCACCTTCTGGAATGCACTGAAGACCATCAGGAGAAGGACCATCTTGAATCGCCCCCAAAACACTCGAATCCAAGGCCATCATACCAGGGTTCACCTCCTACTAGCTAAGGTCATCCATCACAACAAAGTGATTGAAAGTTTCCACTTCCTGTCTCTCCTTAAAGGTTCTTTTCATTCCATGATTTTTTGCGGATCTTAGCAGGAATAAACCCCCCATTTTTTAGTCCCCGCACCCAAAATAGGAGCCTTACCCTTGTCCTCCTTAGTAGGCTTATGAGGAGGTAGAGAGGGTTGAGGCTTAGAAGAATGAAACTTAGGACATCTTCGTTGCAAATGACCATATTCACAACACAACCAACAACAAAAAGGAAAGTCTCATAGTCAAGTTGTTGCACCCATGAAGATGAACCCACCCAAATTTCCAAAGAATTAGGAAGAGGGTTACTCAAATCTATTTCCACACAAATGCGAGCAAAGGTCATTACCCTTTGATCTTGCATTTGTTATGAATGACCCACTAGTTTTCCCAACAACAAGGAAACCATGTGCAAGATGTCATTTCTCCAATATTCCATCAAAAACCAAGGAAGGTGCACCCACACCAGAACTTGATTTAGGAGCTCCTTCGAAGGATTAAAGCTAGTGTGCCACGACTTTAGAAAAAGACTAATATGATTGTGAAAATATGGACCTCCTTCAAAGACTTTATGTTGATCGACCATGCAATTAAAAACAACCATAAAGAAAATGTTAGCCAACAACATCACCTCTATTTCACCCTTGGGGTTCCAACTCTTTCTAGCCCATAAGTCTAAGAATGAAGGTAAGACCCACATTCCCATGAATTTGCAAATCAAAGCATGATTCATTAAAAATTTGACATCCTCAACAATAGATTTCGATTGAATCACCAGAATAGGCCTATTCAGGCTCTGTTGCAAACATCCATTAATTTTTGCGTTGCGAGGGCCCCCAAATGGAGTCGTCCCATCAATCTCCACATCGTTAAATGAAAACTTATTCTCAACACCATGCTTGGATGAAGACAAAGAGCTCATTCACAAGGAGGCTCAAAAATCCATATTATGGTTAAAGCTTATTGCCTCACTTGAGGCCATGAACAAAAGAAACCAACAATCGGAGATCCCCCTTCAATCCCCTCAAACCCCAACACCTAGCACTGACATTGATCAACAAATGCACAAAGAAAAAAATGAAAGAGAACATGCAATAAGAACCCCCCCGCAAGTATTAAAACCCCTCCCCATGCTGGAAAACACCCGTTAAATACACCAATTTGCAACAAGGAAACACATGCAATGGAGGCTGAGAACATGTAGACCCCTGCTCGCATGCCATCTTCATAATATTTTTAAAATTAATATTATATAAGGGATGAAATTAAAAGCAAAGTCATTATAAAATGATAAGTAGAATAAGACAGGTTATAATTAAACTTATTAAAATCATTAAAAAGGTTACATCAAATTTATAAAAAAATCAAAATTAGTATTGATGGGTAACGTTAAACCTCATAACATGACATATAAAGAGTTATAAAAAGATGACTAAGTGGAATCATTCAATATAATTAAATATCTTATATCATGTATGTGTGAAGTTGAAAATGAGTCGTCATTAAATGAAAAGTTAGTTTGTACAAAATTTCCACTTAATCTAATAAAATATCTTATATCATGTATGGATTATGGAGGTTGCGGATCTACACCAGAGACTCTCGCTCACACACCATCTTCATAATATTTTTAAAATTTATATTATATAAGGGATAAAATTAAAAGCTAAGTCATTATAAAATGATAAGTATAATAAGACAAGTTATAATTAAACTTATTAAAATCATTAAAACGGTTACATTAAATTTATAAAAAAATCATCAAAATTAGTATTGATGGGTAACATTAAACCTCATAACATGACATGTATAAAGAGTTATAAAAGATGATTGAGTGGAATCATTCAATATAATAAAATAACTTATATCATGTACATGGATGAAGTTGAAAATGAGTCTTCATTAAATGAAAAGTTAGTTTGTACAAAATTTCAAGCTTTATATACACATCAAAGTTGTTAAAAATGTCATCCAAGTATGTATCAATAGGTAAGGTTGAACTTCTTAACTAAATGTGAAAAACATTCATAAAATGATGGAGTAAAGTGTTTAGTATAGTTATAGGCTCCACATTATGTATATGAAATTATATAGAGTAAAATTTTCCATTAAATGATAAGTAAGTTTTGAATAAAAATTTAGTAAATAATAAACCTTGGCCCTATAAAATAGAATCAAATGCAAGTCCACTAAAAGAGAAAAATTGCATAAAACATAATTGTAACTACAATTATATTTGTAACCTTCCCTCTTGTGGGCAGGAAATAATGTGGCATAGAAAATGTAAGAACCATATTCAACTTTTGGTCTCTTACCAACAATACTTCACTAAATAGTAAAATTGAAGGAACCAGAAATGTGGATTGAAAGGTTTTAAGTTTGACATTGTTGTATCTATTTCATCATGATTAATTGCTTGTCTATTATTCTATTGAATTTTACTTTGCAAGCGACATTTTGTTGTTCCTTGTACATGTTATATTCTAATAGTGTACTTTATTCTTTTTGTTATTAATAAAGATGTTCTTCAAAAACAACTATATGTGTAAAATTGACAATCTAAAAAAAATAAACCACACAATATATGTATAAGGGACAAGATCATTATCAAGGCCTAAAGAAAACATAGTCCTTTGTGGATAGAACCTCATCTTCTAATATATGTATAACAAATGCAATCACCATTTTAGACCTAGAGGGAGTTCAACATTTAGGAACATAACTCCATCTTCTAAGGATTCACTATTTTAAATTTGGCCTCATTGGCCCAAGGTCTAATAGGTATGCTATTAATAAAGAATTCCATCTTTAAAGTTCACTGGAGGTTATCTTCGCCACTGGGTCTTCAATTGATGGAATTCAATCTCAATTTGAGTCTCGGGTGATGGTTGTGGTGCAACAATTGGAATTTGAACAAGATCTGGAACTAGCCTATTGCTTCCTACCAGAGGATTAAAGAATAGTCCTTTGTTGTTAGGTTGGTCAAGCTACAAAGTCATCTTTTGCTAATCAGGTGTGCAATTAATTTTATATTAACTTTCCTTTCTTATGTGAGAAAATTCTCTCATTTTTTTGACTTAATATTGATCAAATAGGAAGAGTCTTCTCCCTCTCTCACGTTATCTTGAAGAGGAAAAGTCCTCTTCCTTTCTATTGAATGAAGTTGGAACATGTGATCTTGTTTCCTTATCCTAACCCAAAGAACAAAAATATTATAAATAATTCCATCTTTAAAGTTTATTTGAGGTATAGGGCACCCCAGGATTAAAGAAGAATCTTTTGTTGTTAGGTTGGTCGAGCTACAAAATCATCTTTTGCTAACCAGGTGTACAATTACTTTTATATTAACTTTCCTTTCTTATGCGGGAAAATCCTCTCATTTTTTTTTGACTTAATATTGATCAAGTAAGAGAGTCTTCTCCCTCTCCTGCCTTATCTTGAAGAGAAAAAGTCCTCTTCCTTTCTATTGAATGAAGTTGGAACATGTGATCTTGTTTCCTTATTCTAACCCAAAGAACAAAAAGATTATAAAAGCATCCCTAAACCAAGGCTTGAGGTTGGGAGGGGAACAAAAAGAGGTTTGCCAAGGAAATAAAAGCAAAAAAACAAAACCTTAAAAAATAAAAAGGGTTTGTGTAAGAGGTGTCCTAAACAACAAAGGCAGCTTCTTTATGTTGTCTTTCCGGACAAAGTCCTGAAAATGATGAGTAAAAAAAGGAAATTTCCTACAGCTTTTCAAAAATAGAAAATATCACCGAAATAGGATATGTATTAGCATGTCTTAACTATTTGGAAATTAGAAAAAATCAACGAAATAGGATATTTTATTAATTTCTGTCTTAATTCAACTCGATTTAAGGCGGACTTGGAGTCCGGCAGACGACGGTCAAAATGATGAAGCCGGAGCGCTTTTGCATGGGCGAACGTCAAATTTGTGAGACTCATTAATGTCTTCGAACGTTTGAATGTGCAGAAATAAATTCTCTGTTGGACGATATTTTTTCTTTTCTTGGAAGGGAATTTGATCGTGTTCTTCTCATTTCTTTTTCAATTTTTTTGATGGATTCGAAAGATCTGGAGGAAATTTCTTTTCCTGCGAAGAAATGAAGAAATTTGAGGGGATGCGAAGATTTTTAGAAAGATATAGGGTTTGAGGGGAAAATTTAGAAATTTTCCGTGTTTTTAAGGGAAAAGGGAAAGGCTTTGGCTTGTTTTTGTGGAAGAAACGGAGGATTTTAACTGTGGGCAAACAGAAAACGAAGGATTTTGATTGTTGTGGCAAAAAATCGAAGGATTGTGTATGTTTTGGTCAAGGAACGAAGGATTTTGCTTGTTTTGGTAAAAAAACGAAGCATTATCCTTGTTTTAGCTCCAAAAAAGAAGGATTTTGGTCCTTTTTGCTGTTTTTGGGAAGAAGTTGAGGTTTGTGAGTAAGAGCGAGATTATTCGGCAAAAATATGTAGCAATTTGAACCGCTGTAGAGACATTTGAAAAGATTTGGAGTTTGAGAAAAAGGCTTGGAGATCTTGTGTTGCTTTCGGTAAGAAAACGGAGGGATTTGAAACTTTTGTGCTGATTTGGGGGAAGAAAACGAAGGATTTTGAAGATTTTGTCCTGCTTTGAGCAAGAGAAAGAAGGATTTTCAGATTTTGTGTCGCCGTTGGGAAAGAGAAAGTGTTTTGAACCGGAATGAGATTTTCCGGGGAGAAATTCGAGAAATTTGAGCAACGGTGCAGAAATTTCACAGGATTTAGTCTTTTAGAAGAAAAGGCTCTTTTTTTTTCTACCGCTTTTGGTGAGAACGAAGGCTCCAGATGATTGTATTGATTTCTTTTGGTTTGAAAGTAAGGGCTTTGAAGTAGAGCGAGCGTTTAGTTCAAAGAATAGAGGAAAAGGTACCGTTTTGCTTGATATTTGCATTGTTTGGTCGGGTATCTGAGCATTTAAGGGGTCGTCAAAAGTTCGAGCTCGTACGAGCTTTGTTTGAGCATCTTGAGCAACTTTCTATAAAGAAACGAAGTTTAGGCCATTTATGTAAATTTGACTGCTTTTTGTTCTGATCAGTGACTCTGAAGTTTGTAAATTTATCTTCGAGCCCCTTGAATTAAGGGGCTTTATAATTTCCAAAACTGGGTAACTTTGATCTGGAAATATGGATCTTTGTATCCATTCAGAAGATTTCTCTGTGAGCCGATCTGCATTTCAGTACAGATTCTAGATTCCTTGAATATTTTCTTTTCTTTTCCTGAGGAAGCCGCAGTTCTAATTCTCTTCACTATTGTTTACAAATCCTTCATACAAGAAGAAAAAAATATAGTGAAGTCAATATGTCTTTCAAAAGTATAGTGCGGGAGATCAAGGAGATGCGGAACGGGATCGGTAATATATCTAGAAGGCGAAGTTTTGACCTGAGGGTTTTGCAGCAGCACAAATCAAGGTCTCAGAGCACTGTAAGCGAATCGCAGTGCCAGTTTCTTTTTGTTCAGCAGAGCAAATGGGCCAATCTCCCTCCTGAAATACTTTATGATGTGATTCACCGCCTAGAGGCCAGTGAGGGAACGTGGCCTGCTCGGAAAAATGTGGTTGCCTGTGCTGGGGTGTGCAAATCATGGAGGGAGATCACCAAAGAAATCGTCAAAACGCCGGAGCAATGTGGAAAACTTACTCTTCCCATATCATTGAAGCAGGTGGGCATTCATTTTAGGCTTTAAATCAAGAGAAAGCAACGTTTTTGTATTTGATTTCATCCATTTCCTTGTTGATTGCTACGGTCTAAATTTGGGTATTGTTTGGAGGTGGATTTTTTTAGTTCGATTGCAGCGTTTTGTTGTTGATTGCTAATAACTAAAATTGTGTATTATTATCAGATTCTAACTTTAGATAAAATGGTATTTTTAACATGATTTAAGCTATATTTTCCGATTTTTGTGCCGTTTCTTTCTGTTAATTGATGTTGTTTAAATTTGATTTTCTGGCAACTATTTGGCATTACTAATGTGCTCGTCTTTCTGTTATTTTATTACAGCCTGGGCCGCGTGATGCACCCATACAATGCTATATCAAACGAGACCGGGGAACGTCTACGTACCACTTGTTCCTTGGTTTAAGTCCTGGTAAATTTGTTTTTTTAACCTATTTTAAAATACTTCATTTACAATGAAAGGCAGCTCTTTTACCCATGATTTTTTATAGCTCACCTTAACTACTGAGAGAACACATCTCTCAATTAGTGTAGTCATTTGTTGTTTTAGAGTTTATAGAATTATTGTTCCATCTGCATATATTGTAATATCCCATTTTTCAAGTTTGGCGGAAAATCAGAACCTCCAAACTGTTTGATATTTTACATGATGCAGATGGTAGTCCCATTGTTGGCCTTTTCAATGTCACACGCCTTTTTAGATGTTGCCTTCATTCTGGCCTTTGTTGTGTGGTTTTGTGTGAGTCAATCCTTTACCTTAATTCTATCTTCCCTCTGTTAGAGCTTTTGGATTTACTAGCTTTTCTTTTGTGGCTTATCAAAAATATATTTGGGATTTCCGATTTACTAAGCCTGTTTTCTGAATCACGATTCATAATTCCTGACTTTATGTGTGAGGCTTGCTATTTTTATTCAGCTTTATGTTTTATTTTGCTGCTTGTGTTTCTACTGGAGTGTATTTCCTTTATCTGCTGTGTGTGAATTTTGTTATGATATGGGGCAGTAGTTTCAGGGTTCAGGATAATAATTTCAAATGTCCTTTTTTGTTTCGTCTATCGAGTTACTTAGCCCATCGATATGGACTATATGCTCTATATGCTCAGTTGTAAATATTTCTTCATAGATCATTGGTGCATGCTTGTAAAAGCAATATGTTAAGAACTTAGAAGAGTTGTATATGTAAATATATCACTTGGTTGCATTTGTATTAGGTCTACTTTGATGGATGTTGAAAAACACTTTAGACTTCAAAGTTGATCTTTATATAACTCGTTTTATATTTAAATATACATTTCTTTTTCTGGTATTTGTTTGTCTAGAAGATGATCAAGGCTTAGTATGAGAAATTCAAACATCTTTTTGTGTTATCTTGTCATTTATGGGTACTTTGATGTTCAGTGGAAAAATTATAGGCTCCATATTCAATCTTTATGGCCTCTGTTTTTAACTAATTTGTTTTCTTGTATTTGGTTGTCTAGAAGATGATATACAGCAAGAACTGTTAACCTTTTTAACATTAGGTTATAGAAACTTTGGGGCCAAGAATACTATATATTTTGATCAGTTTCTATCTACAGCCTTGTTTTAGGATTTGCTGCATTTACTTCCGTTTTGGGGAAGGATGTATATCATGTGTTGATTCGGCCTGCCATTTCATTAGTTAAATCATTCATGTCAAGTTCAACCCTTATAGTTTAGGGATGTCTACGTCATTTCTTGGATAACTTGGTGCTTTTGTAAGTGATGATTTCATTCATCTATTTTCCTCAGTTCTCTTAGCTGTTTTTAGTTCGACTCATATATGCAGTAGGGTTATAACTATAAAAATTAAGCCAAAGTTACAATTCAATCCATAATCTGCATTTTGTACTGCAATTAGTTAAACTTCATTAAAAAATAAAGCATATTAATGTCCATAGACGAAAGGAGCTTAAGGGAATTCAAATTACTAGAGCCTTCAGTTTATGTCATTTATGATGTTAAAAAATTCCTTCTTAAATTTGTTCACTTATGATGGACTTTGTGAAGTGACCATAGATGTGAGTTTATAATTCTCAATCAACTTGAGGGGTAAGTTCTGGATTCATTTTAAATGTTAATTATTGGAAATTTTGTGCACTATTCAGTATACTGATATGCTACTGTCTGCTATATTTAATGAATTCTTAGAGAAGAAATAAATGAAGCAGTACTTCTCCATTAGCCGTGCCTAAGAAACATTTTAGTTAGTTTGCATGGCAATTCTTTTGATTTGTAGGAGGAGAGTCTGGAGTCATGTTTGACATTCTGTTTGATGTTTGTGCATGTTGCAGGTCTGATTGTTGAAAATGGCAAATTTCTCTTTGCTGCCAAAAAAGTTAGACGCCCCACAGGTGGTACAGATTATGTAATTTCTATGAATGCAGAGGACTTCTCCCGTTCAAGTAATACATATGTGGGTAAATTGAGGTGAGAGAATACTTCATATGGTTTCAATTCTTATTTTTTCAAGTTCAACTGTTTATGCTGACAATTCATGCGTTGTACTTTTGCTGACACACTGCAAGTATCGTGTTTACAAACTGATCTTCGTTTGTTGCCTCTGAATATTTGTAGGTCAAACTTCTTGGGTACAAAGTTCACAATATTTGATAGTCAACCTCCTCACAGTGGAGCAGTAGTGTCAAATAGTCGTTCAAGTCGGAGATTCTATTCCAAACAAGTATCTCCAAAAGTACCTGCAGGAAACTACAACATTGCAAACATTGCTTATGAATTTAATGTCCTTGGTACTAGAGGGCCAAGAAGAATGCAATGCACAATGCATTCTATTCCAGTTTCATCTATTCAGGCTGGAGGGTGTGCTCCAACACCCACAGAATTTCCTCATTCCTTGGAGGATTCCTTTTCGATGTCATTTTCTTCTCATTTGAAGGAGCCACTTGTGGATTTCAGCAGCTCTAGCTTATTATCAGAAGTTGCGATCAATGTTCTAAGCAAAGATGGACCTCTTGTCTTGAAAAATAAGGCTCCAAGATGGCACGAACAGTTACAGTGTTGGTGCCTTAATTTCAGAGGGCGTGTCACAGTAGCATCTGTGAAAAACTTTCAGCTTGTTGCAGCTGTTGAACCTTCACAGACTATTACACAGGCTGATCAGGACAAAGTCATTCTTCAGTTTGGGAAGATTGGCAAAGACATATTTACCATGGACTATCGTTACCCCCTCTCAGCTTTCCAGGCCTTTGCCATATGTCTAAGCAGCTTTGACACAAAACTAGCTTGTGAATGATATAAGTTGCTCGCCTTCATTCAAGGAGTTAATTGATCCAAAGCAGAAGTATTTTAGGGTGAAAGATTGGATAAACAAATTTCATGTACAAGAAATACAGCCTAGCTTCATGTTTAAAATGCTGATAAGGATTCAAGGCATTTTGGAACCGGTTTCATGGGACAGGAATACCACTCAGGCAAGCTCCTATGAAATACCACTTGGTGTTTCTGCAACTTTTGCCCTTGAAAAAATAAAGTAAATACAGAACTATTGGCTGCTATGCCTTGAATTGAGAAAATTGTATTTGCTTATTCCCAGGGCACTGACAAGGTTGAGATGCTATCAAGCAGTTTCTCTCATACTGGGGTATTTAATCATTTGTACTGCTTATTGCACCTATAGAGAACTATAACCATCTTTTGATTTATTCATGGTTAAAGGTGATATTGTTTTCCAACTGATTTGCATAGTTATGATCGTTAGGATAGGTTTGATGCATTATCGTGTATTGTTATTGGCTTGTGATAATATTAGGTAAGACGACTAAAATTTGTATAAATAGGGGATCAACTCAAGGCTTCCAATCGAAAATCCTGTACATTTTAGTGTAGGAGGAGCTTAGGGGATAAGATAATTTTATGAGGAAATTTATGCAACAATTGTAAATAAGCTAAAACTGTGCACTAACTGTCAGCTTAAAAATAATTTTTTTTGGTCACAAAGAACAATCTGTTCATGGTAATGGTATTACTATTAATTACACTTGAAAACGAAGTAGTGGCAGGCAAAAATGCTATCCTGAATATCAATGTGTCTGGAGTTGTCTGATGGACTATTTGAAGGCATGACACTGTCAGAAGAGTATGCACAGTATTCCATACATATGGTATAACTGAGGCCTGTTGATGTGGCGGGTCCCTCTCTTAGCGCAATGGCCTCTAAATGTTCTGGAGCTCCATTCTGTGATGGGCCCGTCTACAGCAGCCTCATATGGTAAAATTGTTATGCAATGATGGGTTGTAAGGCATTCAATGAGCAACAAAGCAAAGTGCAATTTTCTGTGACAGCTTTTCTGGCGGGGGCTTTGCTTTTCTGTATTATTTGACTAGTATGTAATTGTGGATAACCAGATCTCAATGAGCGCATGTGCTTTACCTGTCAATAAGCAACATTCTTTATTTTTTTTGCCTCTTATGGAGAAACGAGCCTCATTTGTTTGCCAAGTTATTTTCACACTATCATAGGGGCGTTCAAAAGAAGT
>VDFB02047230.1:469368171-469433373 GCA_007258455.2 Sequoia sempervirens
GGAAGCAATAGTTTTAGGTGGTTGGAAGTACATTTCCACATCCTAGCTTAGCAAGTTCCAATGGTATTCTTCAACACCACCAAGTCTTCTCTTTGCAAGTGCAAGGATTGATGAATCTTTATTGCATGCACTTAAGTTTTGAAGACCTTAGATTTAAGATATAATAAAAAAAATTAAAACTGTAAAATTTGATAGAAATAATGAATGTGAAAATTGATTCAAGTTCATATGCAATTCAAAATTTTACAAAACATAATGAACTCAATCTATTCACTTCAAGAAAAATCATATTTAAGATACTAATTCTCTATCACAACCAAATTAACTTCCTTTTATCAAACATCAAAATTACTTTTATTTTAATCATTTTTATATATCATTTCTACCCAAATATATATTTTTAAACTCTGTTCTCTAATCTAAAACTAAATGTTATTTATAATCTAATTAATTTAGGCGTAAAATGAATCAATTACCTCACGTGTGGACCATGTAGAAATCTAGGGAAACACCCAAAAATTTTGAAAACCATGATACCAAAGCATGCCTCATGCATTGCTCCCACATCATGGGAGGACACCTATTACTCAGGCTAAGGTTGCATCGATTTGTCCAAAAAATAAATGATATTTTATTAGTAGGAATCATGTGCTCTAAACAAATGGATAGACATAATCATAAGACGACAAAACCCACATTGTTGTTGGGTTTTAATGTTCTTTGTGCAGAGTATGTTGTGGATGACTGTTTTGGAGGGCCATTTTCAATGGCTTTGGTTTCATTTTCAATGCATTGATTTTGTAATAAAGAAAGAATGGGTCATTACCAGATGTTTCTGAAGGCATTTGTCTGCTGGTGGAGCTCCAAATAACAAGCTTAAATCAATGGTAATGCCCATCATGGGTGTACAAGACTAGACAAGAGCATTTGCTTTTGTGGAGATTTAAGAGGCAACATGCTTATAAAGTTTGGTGGCCTCAAGGATGTATTAAGATCAATCAAATCAGATATAACTAAAGTTGAGCTACGACAAGGGATAAGGGTAACCTCACTAAAAGCACTTTTGGTTTCCTCAACTATTGCCTTTAAAATAACCGCCAAATCTTTCCCAATCAATAACATCAAGCAACCATATCAAGCATATAAATTTGTTATACAACTGATATGACATGGGATTGATTTTGGATACTATGTTTTGCTTTTTACTATTTAAGCTTTGTAAGTGTTGATGTAGTTTTCAATTGATAGTATAGGTCACTACCAATCAAAAAATTCTCAAGAGCATCATATTTATTGTATTTGTTCAAAAGGGATTAAAACTAAGGATCGTTTTATTTTTTAGATGCTCACTTCCCTAAAAAATTAGGGAGTAGTTATTTTGTCTTTTTAGATACTTGTATAAATTTTTGCAGACCTTTATGACTCGTATAGTTCAACATTTGTTTACATCCCCGCCACATGAGACATCAAAAAAAATTTAAGAGCATCATATTTTGTTAGATTTGTTCAAGGGAGATTAAAACCAAAGATCGTTTTATTTTTTAGATGCTCTCTTTACTGCAAAATTAGGGAGCAGATATTTTGCCTTTTTAGAGACTCATATAACTCTTTGCAAACTTGGTAATGATTGACTCTTTTATTTCAAGGAACGTTTGAGCTTTGTCAACATATTATCAAAGACTTTGCTTCTACAAATACACTTGAAAAATTACTTCATTCACATTGCTTCTTCATAAATGAGTCGAAAGCATTCTCATGACAAAGTTATAGAGATGATGAGACCTATGAGACATGAAAAGATATGATTTGTTTTCATTTTTTAATGCTTATTTTTGTTAGCATTTTAATTTGTTGGAGTCACACTTACACTCTTTATTCCTTGTTTTTCATTATACTTTTTCTATCCCATAAATTAATTGTAACTTTTCATGCACACTAATATCATTATTATCATGACTACCAACAATCTCAATGTTTTGTCTTCAAACAAAGAGTGTTCTCTATAAAAGAAGAGGAATTGCCACAAATGGTTACATATATCATCTTAGTAATCTTATCAATCTCTATTTCACTCTCATTTGCATTTGTTCCTAGATATTCACTACTTATTTATTCCTATTTCATCCTCAATCATACACAATCCCATACATTTTCCTCACTTTGTGATCCCTTTGATACATTTCCAAACAACATGGAATCAACTTAGTTCAATCCCAAGGAGTGTAAAAATGAACCCAAAATTTACATTTTTGAATTTGAAATCCAACTTTTTCATCATCATTTTGAACTAACTTAACATGCATATTTACATATTGCTATTTCATGACATTTAAATTCATTCAGTGTGCAAGGAGATGGCATGCTAGAATCATTAGAACACACTTCATATTTTAAAGACCAATAAAGAATTAAATCTTCTTCATCATATAAAGCCATTTGCATGTCGGTGTAAGTTATCTTTAATGTCACTCATCATTGTTTATCCAACTCACCAAGAGGTTTGGCCAAAAATACTCATTCACATATCAAGTCAACAAGACCCTCAACAATATTTTTGGATACCATCTTGAAAAATTCAAATATCAAGAAGACAACAATGAGCAGATCTTCGAGTGCACATTCTTTCAATTTTATCCCTACAATGAGTAGATCTTCAAGTGCACATTCTTTCAATTTTATCCCTTATAACACAAATTATAACACAAATCAATTATGCACGGTAAATCAAGTTTACAGCATTCAAGATTGAATTCATGGTACTCAAGATTAACCTTCATCCTTTTCTATACCAGTTCAGAATTTAAGACAACTTGTTATTAAACTAATGCAAATAATTTTCTGAAGATAATCAGTTTAACACATTATCAGTATCATTCCTCAATCATAAATTGTAAAACTAAATACATATCCTTCTATTTAATAATCACATTTATTTCATTTTAATTCTCAAATATAAATTCTAATACTTAATTAACCTAAGAATTAAAATAAATTCTAAAAAAAATTATTTTCCTTACAATCTTAAACTAAAATTTGAGTGAAGCACATGGTGTGAATACAAAACCATATAGCATTATAAAGTTCAAAGAGTTCAAAGAGGTATATAAGCACCACTTGTAATATTAAAGAACATATAAATTATTATTTATCCATGCTGCCTGGGTTAAATTTGGCTGTTTTTGCCCGTCGATTAAATTTCCATGTCGGTTATTCATTTAAAACTGCCCTTCAAATGCTATGGCAGTCCGTCATTAAAGAAAGTAACATCAACGAATATATACCTAATCTTCCAGAATTTTTCTTTCTGCTCAGAAATTTCCATTTCATCTGATACAATCTTTTCAGATATTTGATTATTATTTTGCAGGAAAATGAGTCTGACCCTACTAACACCAGACTGACCCGATATCTAATGATAGTAAGATTAGGGTTTTGAGGTGGATAGTACAAAACTTAAATGCTACCTTATCTTAATAAAGACATTCATATATTCACATATCCTTTAAAAAATTAGGTATATTAGCATCTGTAATCATCAGGTGGTTATCTTGTAATACAGATTATTCAGAGAGCTTTTTGGAATCTAACCGTGCATGTTCTTTTTGCATTAGGTATATGCCTAAAAATGGAGAACAGCAGTGTAATTTTTGTTTTATATATTCTGCAATAAACTCAATACTTATAAAAAAAAGTACAACTGTCATTTACAGTACGATAGAGATCAGTAGATAAGCTAAAACCATTCTGAAGTCATTAAAATGCGCACGTCCAGACACCAAACTTCCACTGTCATAGCCGCTGTTGCTAAGAGCTCTGCAAACTTCTGTCTTGACATGTAGGTACAACAGTTTTTCCCTCCTAGATAATGGAACTCAGAAGAACCAAATACTTTACAAACTGACCGTTGCCAAAAAAATCCTGAGGATTGTTTCTTGTCCCTGTTTCATCGTATATAAAGTTCCGTAGTAGGATAAATCAGGAACATAAATGCACATTTATTCAAGTGCAATGCAAAGCAGCGTGATGTCCAATTACACGCAATACATTCCCACATTTAGCTTCTTTGCAGTAAACAGATATTCAATCTCCCAGAGTACATTTTAACTCTTTTCCAGATTGTAGTCACATATGATTTCCACAGTCCATAATGTTAAAAGCAAGAGATTTCTAGATTTGACTGAGTTTTTTTCTCTCTATTCAAGTGCAATGCAGAGCAGCGTGACGTCCAATTACATGCAATACATTCCCACATTTAGCTTGTGTGCAGTAAACAGATATTCAATCTCCCAGAGTACATTTTAACTCTTTTCGAGATTGTAGTCACATATGATTTCCGCAGTCCATAATGTTAAAAGCAAGAGATTTCTAGATTTGACTCTGAGTTTTTTTCTCTCTATGATTTAACCTCAATGAAAACAACACTCATTAACCTCAATGAAAACAACACTCATTAACCTCAATGAAACGAAACATTGATGCAAACAAATTGCACACAGTTTAATCCAGAAAACAACACTCTTTCATTGATATGAACTGTGGAAATCTAATGTCTTTTGAGTTTATCAACTGTCATAATAAATGGCAGTAGCTATTTTCATTTTGTTAGGTGATTCAAGCCAAATCTGCTGGGTTGTATCAGTTTCAACAGGCTGGTAGGCAATCAGCATCATATAAATTTTGTCCGTAGACTATGTAAGTGAATGTTTTATTTATCAGGAAAAGAACTACTCCAGGGTTTGGTCAGCTGAACTCCAAGCCTGTTATAAATAAAAGCACATTCAAAGCCACAACCATGAAGCTCTAAATGTTGATCTCGAACGAAACCAAACCAACTTTTAGATATCAAATAGACCAGAGCAAAGCATTTTTTGTTTCGAACTGTAAGTTCTTCCCTGGAAAATGCTTCCATTGAGGAAATCGACAGCTAAAGCTGCATAAGAGATCTGCTCATGAAATTAGAGTATAACTGCAAAAATGTGACTGAATCTTCACCAGTTTACCATAATACACATTAATCACTTCATTTGAACGCCCCTATGATAGTGTGAAAATAACTTGGCAAACAAATGAGGCTCGTT
This sequence comes from Sequoia sempervirens, assembly GCA_007258455.2. Classification (NCBI taxonomy): domain Eukaryota; kingdom Viridiplantae; phylum Streptophyta; class Pinopsida; order Cupressales; family Cupressaceae; genus Sequoia; species Sequoia sempervirens. The sequence continues at coordinate 469,373,250 of VDFB02047230.1, forward strand.
TCTCCATAAGAGGCAAAAAAAATAAAGAACGTTGCTCATTGACGGGTAAAGCACATGCGCTCATTGAGATCTGGCTATCCACAATTACATACTAGTCAAATAATACAGAAAAGCAAAGCCCCCGCCAGCAAAGCTGTCACAGAAAATTGCACTTTGCTTTGTTGCTCATTGAATGCCTTACAACCCATCATTGCATAACAATTTTACCATATGAGGCTGCTGTAGACGGCCCATCAAAGAATGGAGCTCCAGAACATTTAGGGGCCATTGCGCTAAGAGAGGGACCCGCCACATCAACAGGCCTCAGTTATACCATATGTATGGAATACTGTGCATACTCTTCTGACAGTGTCATGCCTTCAAATAGTCCATCATTTTATAAGGGACAACTCCAGACACATTGATATTCAGGATAGCATTTTTGGCTGCCACTACTTCGTTTTCAAGTGTAATTAATAGTAATACCATTACCATGAACAGATTGTTCTTTGTGACCAAAAAAAATTATTTTTAAGCTGACAGTTAGTGCACAGTTTTAGCTTATTTACAATTGTTGCATAAATTTCCTCATAAAATTATCTTATCCCGTAAGCTCCTCCTACACTAAAATGTACAGGATTTTCGATTGAAAGCCTTGAGTTGATCCCCTATTTATACACATTTTAGTCGTCTTACCTAATATTATCACAAGCCAATCACAATACACGATAATGCATCAAACCTATCCTAAAGATCATAACTATGCAAATCAGTTGGAAAACAATATCACCTTTAACCATGAATAAATCAAAAGATGGTTATAGTTCTCTATAGGTGCAAAAAGCAGTACAAATGATTAAATACCCCAGTATGAGAGAAACTGCTTGATAGCATCTCAACCTTGTCAGTGCCCTGGGAATAAGCAAATACAATTTTCTCAATTCAAGGCATAGCAGCCAATAGTTCTGTATTTACTTTATTTTTTCAAGGGTAAAAGTTGCAGAAACACCAAGTGGTATTTCATAGGAGCTTGCCTGAGTGGTATTCCTGTCCCATGAAACCAGTTCCAAAATGCCTTGAATCCTTATCAGCAATTTAAACATGGAGCTAGGCTGTATTTCTTGTACATGAAATTTGTTTATCCAATCTTTCACCCTAAAATACTTCTGCCTTGGATCAATTAACTCCTTGAATGAAGGCGGGCAACTTATATCATTCACAAGCTAGTTTTGTGTCAAAGCTGCTTAGACATATGGCAAAGGCCTGGAAAGCTGAGAGGGGGTATCGATAGTCCATGGTAAATATGTCTTTGCCAATCTTCCCAAACTGAAGAATGACTTTGTCCTGATCAGCCTGTGTAATAGTCTGTGAAGGTTCAACAGCTGCAACAAGCTGAAAGTTTTTCACAGATGCTACTGTGACACGCCCTCTGAAATTAAGGCACCAACACTGTAACTGTTCGTGCCATCTTGGAGCCTTATTTTTCAAGACAAGAGGTCCATCTTTGCTTAGAACATTGATCGCAACTTCTGATAATAAGCTAGAGCTGCTGAAATCCACAAGTGGCTCCTTTAAATGAGAAGAAAATGACATCGAAAAGGAATCCTCCAAGGAATGAGGAAATTCTGTGGGTGTTGGAGCACACCCTCCAGCCTGAATAGATGAAACTGGAATAGAATGCATTGTGCATTGCATTCTTCTTGGCCCTCTAGTACCAAGGACATTAAATTCATAAGCAATGTTTGCAATGTTGTAATTTCCTGCAGGTACTTTTGGAGATACTTGTTTGGAATAGAATCTCCGACTTGAACGACTATTTGACACTACTGCTCCACTGTGAGGAGGTTGACTATCAAATATTGTGAACTTTGTACCCAAGAAGTTTGACCTACAAATATTCAGAGGCAACAAATGAAGATCAGTTTGTAAACACGATACTTGCAGTGTGTCAGCAAAAGTACAACGCATGAATTGTCAGCATAAACAGTTGAACTTGAAAAAATAAGAATTGAAACCATATGAAGTATTCTCTCACCTCAATTTACCCACATATGTATTACTTGAACGGGAGAAGTCCTCTGCATTCATAGAAATTACATAATCTGTACCACCTGTGGGGCGTCTAACTTTTTTGGCAGCAAAGAGAAATTTTCCATTTTCAACAATCAGACCTGCAACATGCACAAACATCAAACAGAATGTCAAACATGACTCCAGACTCTCCTCCTACAAATCAAAAGAATTGCCATGCAAACTAACTAAAATGTTTCTTAGGCACAGCTAATGGAGAAGTACTGCTTCATTTATTTCTTCTCTAAGAATTCATTAAATAATTTAAATATAGCAGACAGTAGCATATCAGTATACTGAATAGTGCACAAAATTTCCAATAATTAACATTTAAAATGAATCCAAAACTTACCCCTCAAGTTGATTGAGAATTATAAACTCACATCTATGGTCACTTCACAAAGTCCATCATAAGTGAACAAATTTAAGAAGGAATTTTTTAACATCATAAATGACATAAACTGAAGGCTCTAGTAATTCGAATTCCCTTAAGCTCCTTTCGTCTATGGACATTAATATGCTTTATTTTTTAATGAAGTTTAACTAATTGCAGTACAAAATGCAGATTATGGATTGAATTGTAACTTTGGCTTAATTTTTATAGTTATACTTATAACCCTACTGCATATATGAGTCGAACTAAAAACAGCTAAGAGAACTGAGGAAAATAGATGAATGAAATCATCACTTACAAAAGCACCAAGTTATCCAAGAAATGACGTAGACATCCCTAAACTATAAGGGTTGAACTTGACATGAATGATTTAACTAATGAAATGGCAGGCCGAATCAACACATGATATACATCCTTCCCCAAAACGGAAGTAAATGCAGCAAATCCTAAAACAAGGCTGTAGATAGAAACTGATCAAAATATATAGTATTCTTGGCCCCAAAGTTTCTATAACCTAATGTTAAAAAGGTTAACAGTTCTTGCTGTATATCATCTTCTAGACAACCAAATACAAGAAAACAAATTAGTTAAAAACAGAGGCCATAAAGATTGAATATGGAGCCTATAATTTTTCCACTGAACATCAAAGTACCCATAAATGACAAGATAACACAAAAAGATGTTTGAATTTCTCATACTAAGCCTTGATCATCTTCTAGACAAACAAATACCAAAAAAAGAAATGTATATTTAAATATAAAACGAGTTATATAAAGATCAACTTTGAAGTCTAAAGTGTTTTTCAACATCCATCAAAGTAGACCTAATACAAATGCAACCAAGTGATATATTTACATATACAACTCTTCTAAGTTCTTAACATATTGCTTTTACAAGCATGCACCAATGATCTGTGAAGAAATATTTATAACTGAGCATATAGTCCATATCGATGGGCTAAGTAACTCGATAGACGAAACAAAAAAGGACATTTGAAATTATTATCCTGAACCCTGAAACTACTGCCCCATATCATAACAAAATTCACACACAGCAGATAAAGGAAATACACTCCAGTAGAAACACAAGCAGCAAAATAAAACATAAAGCTGAATAAAAATAGCAAGCCTCACACATAAAGTCAGGAATTATGAATCGTGATTCAGAAAACAGGCTTAGTAAATCCCAAATATATTTTTGATAAGCCACAAAAGAAAAGCTAGTAAATCCAAAAGCTCTAACAGAGGGAAGATAGAATTAAGGTAAAGGATTGACTCACACAAAACCACACAACAAAGGCCAGAATGAAGGCAACATCTAAGAAGGCGTGTGACATTGAAAAGGTCAACAATGGGACTACCATCTGCATCATGTAAAATATCAAACAGTTTGGTGGTTCTGATTTTCCGCCAAACTTGAAAAATGGGATATTACAATATATGCAGATGGAACAATAATTCTATAAACTCTAAAACAACAAATGACTACACTAATTGAGAGGTGTGTTCTCTCAGTAGTTAAGGTGAGCTATAAAAAATCATGGGTAAAAGAGCTGCCTTTCATTGTAAATGAAGTATTTTAAAATAGGTTAAAAAAACAAATTTACCAGGACTTAAACCAAGGAACAAGTGGTACGTAGACGTTCCCCGGTCTCGTTTGATATAGCATTGTATGGGTGCATCACGCGGCCCAGGCTGTAATAAAATAACAGAAAGACGAGCACATTAGTAATGCCAAATAGTTGCCAGGAAATCAAATTTAAACAAACATCAATTAACAGAAAGAAATGGCACAAAAATCGGAAAATATAGCTTAAATCATGTTAAAAATACCATTTTATCTAAAGTTAGAATCTGATAATAATACACAATTTTAGTTATTAGCAATCAAAAACAAAACGCTGCAATCGAACTAAAAAAATCCACCTCCAAACAATACCCAAATTTAGACCGTAGCAATCAACAAGGAAATGGATGAAATCAAATACAAAAAGGTTGCTTTCTCTTGATTTAAAGCCTAAAATGAATGCCCACCTGCTTCAATGATATGGGAAGAGTAAGTTTTCCACATTGCTCCGGCGTTTTGACGATTTCTTTGGTGATCTCCCTCCATGATTTGCACACCCCAGCACAGGCAACCACATTTTTCCGAGCAGGCCACGTTCCCTCACTGGCCTCTAGGCGGTGAATCACATCATAAAGTATTTCAGGAGGGAGATTGGCCCATTTGCTCTGCTGAACAAAAAGAAACTGGCACTGCGATTCGCTTACAGTGCTCTGAGACCTTGATTTGTGCTGCTGCAAAACCCTCAGGTCAAAACTTCGCCTTCTAGACATATTACCGATCCCGTACCGCATCTCCTTGATCTCCCGCACTATACTTTTGAAAGACATATTGACTTCACTATATTTTTTTCTCCTTGTATGAAGGATTTGTAAACAATAGTGAAGAGAATTAGAACTGCGGCTTCCTCAGGAAAAGAAAATAAAATATTCAAGGAATCTAGAATCTGTACTGAAATGCAGATCGGCTCAGAGAGAAATCTTCTGAATGGATACAAAGATCCATATTTCCAGATCAAAGTTACCCAGTTTTGGAAATTATAAAGCCCCTTAATTCAAGGGGCTCGAAGATAAATTTACAAACTTCAGAGTCACTGATCAGAACAAAAAGCAGTCAAATTTACATAAATGGCCTAAACTTCGTTTCTTTATAGAAAGTTGCTCAAGATGCTCAAACAAAGCTCGTACGAGCTCGAACTTTTGACGACCCCTTAAATGCTCAGATACCCGACCAAACAATGCAAATATCAAGCAAAACGGTACCTTTTCCTCTATTCTTTGAACTAAACGCTCGCTCTACTTCAAAGCCCTTACTTTCAAACCAAAAGAAATCAATACAATCATCTGGAGCCTTCGTTCTCACCAAAAGCGGTAGAAAAAAAAAGAGCCTTTTCTTCTAAAAGACTAAATCCTGTGAAATTTCTGCACCGTTGCTCAAATTTCTCGAATTTCTCCCCGGAAAATCTCATTCCGGTTCAAAACACTTTCTCTTTCCCAACGGCGACACAAAATCTGAAAATCCTTCTTTCTCTTGCTCAAAGCAGGACAAAATCTTCAAAATCCTTCGTTTTCTTCCCCCAAATCAGCACAAAAGTTTCAAATCCCTCCGTTTTCTTACCGAAAGCAACACAAGATCTCCAAGCCTTTTTCTCAAACTCCAAATCTTTTCAAATGTCTCTACAGCGGTTCAAATTGCTACATATTTTTGCCGAATAATCTCGCTCTTACTCACAAACCTCAACTTCTTCCCAAAAACAGCAAAAAGGACCAAAATCCTTCTTTTTTGGTGCTAAAACAAGGATAATGCTTCGTTTTTTAACCAAAACAAGCAAAATCCTTCGTTCCTTGACCAAAACATACACAATCCTTCGATTTTTTGCCACAACAATCAAAATCCTTCGTTTTCTGTTTGCCCACAGTTAAAATCCTCCGTTTCTTCCACAAAAACAAGCCAAAGCCTTTCCCTTTTCCCTTAAAAACACGGAAAATTTCTAAATTTTCCCCTCAAACCCTATATCTTTCTAAAAATCTTCGCATCCCCTCAAATTTCTTCATTTCTTCGCAGGAAAAGAAATTTCCTCCAGATCTTTCGAATCCATCAAAAAAATTGAAAAAGAAATGAGAAGAACACGATCAAATTCCCTTCCAAGAAAAGAAAAAATATCGTCCAACAGAGAATTTATTTCTGCACATTCAAACGTTCGAAGACATTAATGAGTCTCACAAATTTGACGTTCGCCCATGCAAAAGCGCTCCGGCTTCATCATTTTGACCGTCGTCTGCCGGACTCCAAGTCCGCCTTAAATCGAGTTGAATTAAGACAGAAATTAATAAAATATCCTATTTCGTTGATTTTTTCTAATTTCCAAATAGTTAAGACATGCTAATACATATCCTATTTCGGTGATATTTTCTATTTTTGAAAAGCTGTAGGAAATTTCCTTTTTTTACTCATCATTTTCAGGACTTTGTCCGGAAAGACAACATAAAGAAGCTGCCTTTGTTGTTTAGGACACCTCTTACACAAACCCTTTTTATTTTTTAAGGTTTTGTTTTTTTGCTTTTATTTCCTTGGCAAACCTCTTTTTGTTCCCCTCCCAACCTCAAGCCTTGGTTTAGGGATGCTTTTATAATCTTTTTGTTCTTTGGGTTAGAATAAGGAAACAAGATCACATGTTCCAACTTCATTCAATAGAAAGGAAGAGGACTTTTTCTCTTCAAGATAAGGCAGGAGAGGGAGAAGACTCTCTTACTTGATCAATATTAAGTCAAAAAAAAATGAGAGGATTTTCCCGCATAAGAAAGGAAAGTTAATATAAAAGTAATTGTACACCTGGTTAGCAAAAGATGATTTTGTAGCTCGACCAACCTAACAACAAAAGATTCTTCTTTAATCCTGGGGTGCCCTATACCTCAAATAAACTTTAAAGATGGAATTATTTATAATATTTTTGTTCTTTGGGTTAGGATAAGGAAACAAGATCACATGTTCCAACTTCATTCAATAGAAAGGAAGAGGACTTTTCCTCTTCAAGATAACGTGAGAGAGGGAGAAGACTCTTCCTATTTGATCAATATTAAGTCAAAAAAATGAGAGAATTTTCTCACATAAGAAAGGAAAGTTAATATAAAATTAATTGCACACCTGATTAGCAAAAGATGACTTTGTAGCTTGACCAACCTAACAACAAAGGACTATTCTTTAATCCTCTGGTAGGAAGCAATAGGCTAGTTCCAGATCTTGTTCAAATTCCAATTGTTGCACCACAACCATCACCCGAGACTCAAATTGAGATTGAATTCCATCAATTGAAGACCCAGTGGCGAAGATAACCTCCAGTGAACTTTAAAGATGGAATTCTTTATTAATAGCATACCTATTAGACCTTGGGCCAATGAGGCCAAATTTAAAATAGTGAATCCTTAGAAGATGGAGTTATGTTCCTAAATGTTGAACTCCCTCTAGGTCTAAAATGGTGATTGCATTTGTTATACATATATTAGAAGATGAGGTTCTATCCACAAAGGACTATGTTTTCTTTAGGCCTTGATAATGATCTTGTCCCTTATACATATATTGTGTGGTTTATTTTTTTTAGATTGTCAATTTTACACATATAGTTGTTTTTGAAGAACATCTTTATTAATAACAAAAAGAATAAAGTACACTATTAGAATATAACATGTACAAGGAACAACAAAATGTCGCTTGCAAAGTAAAATTCAATAGAATAATAGACAAGCAATTAATCATGATGATACAGATACAATAATGTCAATCTTAAAATCTTTCAATCTACATTTTTGCTTCCTTCAATTTTTCAATTTAGTGAAGTATTGTTGGTAAGAGACCAAAAGTTGAATATGGTTCTTACATTTTCTATGCCACATTATTTCTTGCCCACAAGAGAGAAGGTTACAAATATAATTGTAGTTACAATTATGTTTTATGCAATTTTTCTCTTTTAGTGGACTTGCATTTGATTCTATTTTATAGGGCCAAGGTTTATTATTTACTAAATTTTTATTCAAAACTTACTTATCATTTAATGGAAAGTTTTACTCTATATAATTTCATATACATAATGTGGAGCCTATAACTATACTAAACACTTTACTCCATCATTTTATGAATGTTTTTCACATTTAGTTAAGAAGTTCAACCTTACCTATTAATACATACTTGGATGACATTTTTAACAACTTTGATGTGTATATAAAGCTTGAAATTTTGTACAAACTAACTTTTCATTTAATGAAGACTCATTTTCAACTTCATCCATGTACATGATATAAGATATTTTATTATATTGAATGATTCCACTTAATCATCTTTTATAACTCTTTATACATGTCATGTTATGAGGTTTAATGTTACCCATCAATACTAATTTTGATGATGTTTTTTATAAATTTAATGTAACTGTTTTAATGATTTTAATAAGTTTAATTATAACTTGTCTTATTATACTTATCATTTTATAATGACTTTGCTTTTAATTTTATCCCTTATATAATATAAATTTTAAAAATATTATGAAGATGGTGTGTGAGCGGGAGTCTCTGGTGTAGACCCGCAACCTCCATAATCCATACATGATATAAGATATTTTATTAGATTGAGTGGAAATTTTATACAAACTAACTTTTCATTTAATGACGACTCATTTTCAACTTCATACATACATGATATAAGATAGTTATTATATTGAATGATTCCACTCAGTCATCTTTTATAACTCTTTATATGTCATGTTATGAGGTTTAACGTTACCCATTAATACTAATTTTGATGATATTTTTTATAAATTTGATGTAACCTTTTTAATGATTTTAATAAGTTTAATTATAACTTGTCTTATTCTACTTATCATTTTATAATGACTTTACTTTTAATTTCATCCCTTATATAATATTAATTTTAAAAATATTATGAAGATGGCATGCGACCAGGGGTCTACATGTTCTCAGCCTCCATTGCATGTGTTTCCTTATTGCAAATTGGTGTATTTAACGGGTGTTTTCCAACGTGGGGAGGGGTTTTAATGCTTGCGGGGGGTTTTTATTGCATGTTCTCTTTCAATTTTTTCTTTGTGCATTTGTCAATCAATGTCAGTGCTAGGTGTTGGGGTTTGAGGGGATCAAAGGGGGATCTCCGATTGTTGGTTTCTTTTGTTCATGGCCTCAAGTGAGGCAATAAGCTTTAACCACAATATGGATTTTTGAGCCTCCTTGTGAATGAGCTCTTTGTCTTCGTCCAAGCATGGTGTTGAGAATAAGTTTTCATTTAACGATGTGGAGATTGATGGGACGACTCCATTTGGGGGCCCTCGCAATGCAAAAATTAATGGATGTTTGCAACAGAGCCTGAATAGGCCTATTCTGGTGATTCAATCGAAATCTATTGTTGAGGATGTCAAATATTTCATGAATCATGCTTTGATTTGCAAATTCATGGGAATGTGGGTCTTACTTTCATTCTTAGACTTATGGGCTAGAAAGAGTTGGAACCCCAAGGGTGAAATAGAGGTGATGTTGTTGGCTAACATTTTCTTTATGGTTGTTTTTAATTGCATGGTTGATCAACATAAAGTCTTTGAAGGAGGTCCATATTTACACAATCATATTGGTCTTTTTCTAAAGTCGTGGCACACTAGCTTTAATCCTTCGGAGGAGCTCCTGAATCAAGTTCTGGTGTGGGTGCACCTTCCTTGGTTTTTGATGGAATATTGGAGAAATGACATCTTGCACATGGTTTCCTTGTTGTTGGGAAAACTGGTGGGTCATTCATAACAAATGCAAGATCAAAGGGTAATGACCTTTGCTCGCATTTGTGTGGAAATAGATTTGAGTAACCCTCTTCCTAATTCTTTGGAAATTTGGGTGGGTTTGTCTTCTTGGGTGAAACAACTTGACTATGAGACTCTTCCTTTTTTTTGTTGGTTGTGTTGTGAATACGATCATTTGCAGCGAAGATGTCCTAAGTTTCATTCATCTAAGCCCCAACCCTCTCTACCTGCTCATAAGCCTACTAAGGAGGACAAGGGTAAGGCTCCTATTTTGGGTGCGGGGACTAAAAAATGGGGGGTTTATTCCTGCTAAGATCCACAAAAAACCATGGAATGAAAAGAACCTTCAAGGAGAGACAGGAAGTGGAAACTTTCAATCACTTTGATGTGATGGATGACCTTAGCCAGTAGGAGGTGAACCTTGGTATGATGGCCTTGGATTCGAGTGTTTTGGGGGCAGTTCAAGAGGGTCCTTCTCCTAATGGTCTTCAGTGCATTCCAGAAGGTGGTTTATCTCTTGCTCAAATGGACACAGATCAAAGCCTTTTAGGCTTGGGTGTTCCTATGGCCCTTGTTTCTTTGTAAAAGACTAAGGTTCATCTTTCTCCTCTTGTGGAGCAAGTGGTGGCTGGTGCAGATAAAGGAAATAGGCTTTCCCCTCCTTTAGGGCTTCATCAGAAGAATCCTAAGAAAGGGGTTCTAGATAAACCTTCCAAAGTTGGGAGAAAGAAGGATTTAGATAAAATCAAGATATGGGGGAGACTTTGGTGGAGTCAGGATCTATTAAAAATCTTGACTCCCATTTTTCCAACTCCCAGAAATGATCATCCTCTCATGGAATATAAGGGGCTTGAATAGTGGCCCTCGACAAAAAGCTGTTCTTGATTTGGTTCATAAGCATTCTCCTGATGTGCTCTTCATTTAGGAAACTAAGCTTTCCATTGAGAATATGTTTGGCATGGTGCCTAAAATTTAGGGGTATGGTCAATTCCAGTGCATTGGTGCCCAAGGTAATGTTAGGGGTTTGGCATGTTTATGGAATCCTTTGAATTTTCACCCTCTTTGGTGGATGTCATGTAAGTTTTCTATTTCAGTAGTTGCTTGGAGCCTAAAAACTCGAGAAATTTTTCTTCTTTCCAATATTTATGCTCCTATGGATTTTCCTAGTAAGCGGTGCCTTTGGTCTCATATTCAATTCATTTGAAGTATTGCTCCTCTTTTTCCATGGATTATTATTCACGATTTTAATGCTATTACTAATCTGGGAGAGAAGAGGGGAGGAGTTCTGAGGATGGAGCCTTCTGTTATTCTTCTCTATGATAATATTTCTGCCTTAAACCTTGTGGATATCAAGCCTAGTAATGGTCAATTTACGTGGAACAATAGACGATTAGGGGAGGATTGTATTGTTGTGAGACTTGACAAGTTCCTGGTCTCTTGCTTCTTGATTGGTGGGTCTTGGTCTACTAGCTCTGAGATTATGGATTGGAGAGGTTTTGATCACTAGCCAATCAAGGTTTTTGCTTTATTGGCTCGGGTTGCTCATTCTCCATCTTTCAAGTTTCAACTTGTGTGGTTGCGGGACCCCTCTCTATAGGGTTACATGGTTGAATGGTGGCATCATGGTAGACCTACTTTTGGCACTGTGATGTATTCTTTTGTCAAGCAACTGTAGTATGTGAAATACCAGCTCAAAAGGTGGAATAAGTAATGTTTCGGTAACATCTTCTAGGCTAAGAGTGTTGCTCAGCAACGTTTGGATGCTATTACTTGGCAGATCAAAGAACTTGGCCTTTCTTAGGAGTCTCTCATGGAGAAGGGAAGGGATTTGAAAGCTCTAGAGGAGTGTGAGTTGTGGGAGAAGATCTATTGGAAACAAAAGGCATGGGTGGAGTGGTTGTAGGAGTGAGACAAAAACACCATCTTTTTCTTCAACTTTGTGAAATCTAGAAGACATGGAAACTCTATCCCTTTTCTTGTGAATGTCAGGGGTGAGCACGTGCCCTCTTTGGGAGAAATTTTCAAAGAGGCTTCTTTATACTTTTCCTCCTTGTTCAAGGAAGATTCTTCAGATGTGTAAGTCGAAGGGAATCATGTTTTGTCTTGTATCCCTTCTTTGGTTTCTAGGGAAATGAACGAGCACCTCCTAAGTTGCATTTCCCTAGAGGAGTTAGAGGCCACTGTATTTTAGACGAATAAAGGGAAATCCCCTGGTCCTAATGGTTTCTCAATTAATTTTTTTTTAGGAATTGTAAGACATTATAAATTTGGATTTGTTAGAGGTGGTGCATGAATCTCAAAGGAACAAGCAAATGTTAAGGGCTATGAATTCCAATTTTATTGTGCTCATCCCCAAATGTGATGGAGTTGGCAGGTTGAGTATGTTTTAGCTCATTTCTCTTTGTAATGCGGTCTATAAGATTTTATCTAAATTGATTGTTGAGAGATTGAAGTAGTGGATAAGCAGGCTTGTCTTGGAGGAACAGTGAGGCTTTGTGACAGACATGCAAATCTTGGATGGTATTGTTATTGCTACCAAAACTATTCATTCTATGGTGGCCTCAAAAGAAAAAGCTATGTTCATCAATCTTGATATGGTAGAGGCTTAGGATAGAGTTCAGTGGTCCTTCTTGCGAAAAGTGCTTATTGCTTTTGGTTTTGCTGAAGAATGGGTTTTGTGGGCTATGAGTTGTGTTTCCACCACTTCTTTCTTGGTATTGGTTAATGGGGAACTGTCTTCCTTATTTGGAGCTTCTAGAGGTCTTCTCCATGGGGATCCTCTTTCTCCTTATTTATTCTTTTGGTTAAAGGTTTAGGAAGGCTTATTAAGAGCCATGTTGATCAAGGTCTAATCCAAGGTTGGTTTTGGTGTAATGGTTTGCCTTCTCAATCTCACCTGCAATTTTTTAATGATACTACTTTAATGGGTATGGCCAAGGTTAGAGAGGCCACTAATTTGCACAAGGCTTTGGATATCTATCTTGTTGCTTCTGAGTAGCTGATTAATGAGGATAAATCTTCCATTTTCTTCTTCAATACTCTATTGTTCATTCAATAGTGGATTGCTCGTATTCTAAGATTTCAGATTGGTCACCTGCCTTTGACTTATCTTAGCATTATTGTTTCTATTAGTACTTTTCCTAGGGGCTCTTGGAAAAATATTTTAGACAAGTTTCATACAAAGGTGAACCATTGGACTCATAGGTGGCTTTCCTTTATTGGTCAGGTACAACTTCTAAAGTCGATGGTGCAGGCTCTTCCCAATTATAAGTGTATGCTTCAGGTGGCCCCTATTGGTTATATTAAGGATTTGGATTCTCTAGCTAGGCTATTTTTATGGGTTGGTTGTTTGACGTCTTCAAAGTGAAGTTTGGTGTAGTGGGATATTGTCTATAGACCAAAACATCTTGATGGTCTTGGGCTTAGGCAATCCACTTTGGCTTGTTTATCATTGTCTACTAAGATTTATTGGAGATGGTGCATTGAGCAAGATCCTATCTAGGCCAAGATTATAAATCATAAATATCTGAGAGGTGCTCCGAAGGCAAAGGTTTTATAGTTTTCACTTGTGGGGAAAGGTTTTGTGATTTGGGACACAATTAAAAAAGGAGCTAAGCTAATCACGGATGACTTGTTTTGGTTTTCTAATAGGGGGCTAAGGCTCTCTTCTAGTTTGACTCTTGGGATGGGTTCTCTTTGATCATGTGCAGGTATCCTAATCTGCAAAATCTTTGTCAACACTTCCTAGAGGTTGGTTGGTCACAGGTGGTGGATTTCAAAACTACTTATCTCTATGGCATGTGGAAGTGTCTAAAAGGAAGGATCCTAGTGATTGGCCTGTAGGTGGCTCAAAGGAGGATCACACAAAGCTTATAAATATTCTTGCAAGTAGAGAATGTAGATTTCTCATGGAGAGGGATATTTTGGCCTAGAGTCTAGACCCTAAGGGGTTTTTCGTGATGGCTAGTGGTTATTAGGAGTTGATCTTTCAAAAGTATGGGGGATGAAAGTTACTTGGTGGAAACATGTTTGGAACAAATTTTCCTAGACTAAGTTATTTTTTTTGGACTTTAGCTTGGAACAAATGCTTAACTTGGGATAATCTTCGAAAGTGGGGATTTCAAGGCCCTTCTATTTGCATTCTTTATGGTTGCAGTGAAGAGGATTTGTCTCACCTATTTTTTCACTGTCATTTCTCTATGCTTCTTTCGAATTTTTGGTGGGGCATTTGGAGATATCCTTGTGTTCATGCTTCTTCTATGGTTGAATTCTGGAGTAGTTTAGGAAGACCTCTGACTCATGCTTCTTTCCTCCAAATTATGTGGTGTATAGGTCCTCCTTTCATCCTTTGGAAAATTTAGCTTGAAAGGAATCGTAGGATTTTTCATGGTAGCAAGTTGATGATCTGATAGGTTTGGTAGAGAGTTGTTTGTATGATTCAGGAGACTATGGAAGCCAAATGTGAGGTGTTCTTCCCTTTGGATATGGGAGATGAGGATATTTTGAATAGTTTGGGCCTTCATGGTTTGGCTTTTGATTCTTTTTAGGTGCAAAGAGGTAGGAATTCCAAAAATAAGGTTCATAGAGTTGAGGGTTGGTCTCCTCCTTTGACGGATGTTCTAAAGAGTAATACTGATGGTTCTTCTATGGGTACAATCCTTAGCTTGTTGGGATCAGAGGTGTTGGAAGAGATTCTTTTGGTTCTATTATTTTCTTATTCTCATGCTATAAGGGGCATAAAATCAATAACATTATGGAGGGTCTGGTTATTATTTGGGCTGTGGAGCGGACTTGTGCTCTTGGATGGTGCAATATCATATGTGAATCTAACTCTGAAATCATTGTTAATCTGTTGAATGGGAAAAATTTGGAGAGTGTGAATTAGCAACTTGCTTCGATTGTTAGGCATATTCTGTAGTTTTCCTCCATGATGGACTTGGTGTCTTTTACTTGTGCATTCCTCGAGAGTGGAATAGGGTTGCTAACTATTTGGCAAAGTGATTTTTTGAGTAGGATGGTGGTTGGAAAATTGATGGTTGGGAGCAGCTACCCCCAAATTATTACCAAGATTTAGAGAATATTATCTTTGAGGACATGGTGGTTTGATGTTGGTAGTTGGTTGGTCTTGTTGTGGGTCCTGTTCTTGGTTGGTTTTCTGTTGGTTTTGTGTTCCTAGTTTCTTTGGGTGCCTATTTGGACCCTAATCTCTCTGTATGGTTGATCTTCTATTATTAATAAATTTTTACCCTCTTTCTTCAAAAAATTTAAAAATATTAATTAATTAGATTATATAATAGTTAGTAAAACTTATATAATATTTTTATAAAATTAAAGAATTTTATTTAAGACTAATAATTATAAAAAGACTTATTAAAATGTTGATTATTATCAAATATTTTTGAAGCCTATATTAAAATTTAATAAGCCAAATATTAAAATGGCATTTACCTTACATTCTTAATAATTACATGATGATTAAGATTAGAATTAGATTCCAAAATGTTTTTTGAAATCAAAAGGTAATTTCATTAAAAGGTAGGAGGACATAACTACATAGAAGATATATAGTTGTGGCACAAGTATAATTGAAATTCTTCCTTAACAAGATTATAATATTTAATTTTAATTTTTACAAGATTAACATGTGATAAGGTTGTTCATAGTAAAAAAAAATTAGCAGTTATCAAAAGGTTTAAGATGGATATGGAATTTTAATAAAAATGTTGATGTAAAAAACTCTCACACAATTACATTCAAAAGGATTTTCTATTTCACTAATGTAAAGTACAAAAATAGTATACCTCTTATAAAATCTTAACAAGTTACATCAACTTAGGGCTTACACTCATATGTCTTATATATATGTTGTTTGAATAAACATGTCATGAGGCTTATTAGTATGTTTACTCAATCTCATTTTGATTATATGTGACATGAAGCTTGTTTTTCTATTTCTATAAGAATCTTTAGCATCATCCTCAAATTGGATATTTGAACCCTCTATCACTTTGATTTAATTGTATTACAAAAAATAATCAATTTAATAACTCCATTGAAAAATTTATCACTTTCCCATAATTTAAACAAAAATAGAGATGGACTTAAGCTATTCACTTCTAATAAATTAATAAAAAATAATAATAAAATGATTTTTCATAACATTACTTTTCTATAAATTACGAGTATAACTATTTTCATAAGTTTTATTTAAGTACTACAAACATAAAATTATTGTCTTCACATTAATTGTTTAAGTATGAAATGATTATCATAGTTAGATAACAAAAGAGTCTAGTCTTGTTAGATTTTGGAGAAAGCACATATAACCAAAACTTATTGCATTCTAGAGGTTTTTAAAATTGAACAAAACAAAAATCCAATAGTGGCATGGTGTGATGGCTAAGTTGTTGTGTTGTTATTCTTGCCATCAAGGTTCAAACCCCATTGGGGTGTAATTGTTGAGAACTTATATTGGGGATTAGGTCCCCTATTTGTGACCTCATAGGTTCATAGCTCTGGGTCAAAAGCTTTTACCCCTCTTAATTAAAAAAATGAACAAAAGAAAAAATGATTATAAATAAAGAGATGTAGTAAAAAAGACTACAAGAAAAGTATAGTGTAAAAGTATAGTCTATTAGATTTAATCACAATATCACTATTCTAACTAATGACCTAAAAGCTAGAATAAGAGAATGAAGTTATTTCTATTAATCAATGATGGCTATGAATAGACACAAATACCAAAATTATTCTTGGTTGTTTTGAACTCCTATAAAAAAACACACCCTTTGTTTCATAGTAAACTGACTTTGAAATTAAACTCAAAGGTAATTTAAAGGACTGAATAAACTCCCTTAACATGAAAAACTAGAGTTTCAATGCCTCCACAGTGTTATTTAGTGCTAACAATGATGGATACACAACCATCAAATTATTTCAACCATTCCAATGTTTTATTGGAAAAAAAAAGACAATGCAATATGAAGACAAGAAGTTATGCTTAGCTAGAAGCATTAAGACAAATTACATAACCATAGCAAGAAAGTTACCAATCAACATTCTTTCATTGATGACAAGTGAGCTCAGTGCAGCTATATGGAAGCAAAATCTCATTCAATAGGCAACAACATTTACTCCCTTGAAGGTTGCACGAAGGGTTTCAATATTGGATGCCTTGCTTCAAGCTTCTATCTTTCCCTCTCAACCACCTGTAGCTGGTCAAATTCCCACTCCACTCTCCTACTACAAGCTTCCTTTCCACACTAATAATTGTTTCTTTTCTTCCTATTTACAATGCCAACTTTTTTTCCCTCATTGGCTACCAAAAACCAAAAGATTATCTCAGTTTTCCTATGTCTAAACCCAACCACCTTTCCCTTCTATTATGTGCTAAGATCAGCCCAATTTTCCACAATGAAATCTATTTTCCTAACTGAAAAATGGTAACTTCCTCAATCACCCCCATGATGTCAATCTTCATGTTTCTTAACTACCATCAATAACTATTTCATAACTGACCTATTCTTTTTTCTCCAGCTGTGTAGGTATCCCTTAAGGTTGTGATTTCATATGCATATACAATATATCTTCCTTCACCCACATGGATGCAAGTTTGACCATAGATGAAGCTCATTTTTCCTTTCAAAACAACTATGCCCCCAACACAACTCAAATCAAAATCTAGAAACTAACAAAACACCAAACAAAATAAAATGTAAACCAAAATTTGATGATGCTCTCGCATCAAGCTCCCTTGAAAACAAAATAAAATCATGAGCTCCTACTCATGAGGTCATCCACACTATGACCATATTTGGATATCTATGCAGTTTTTAACCAAGTGGCATCCTCCAAAGGATGATCCTTCCATTTAACCAAGTATTGGAAATATTCCTTTCCTTGGGTCTTCTTCAACAACTACTTCTCCAAGATACACTCAATGTTGATCGGATATGGTTTGGTCACTTGTGGTTCCCATCTTGGAATCAGCTCTATGTCTATTATCCCATTTGTTTCCTCACCTTTGTAGGGATAGAGATCAGTCACATTGAAAATGGGAAAGAGACCCATATCGAAAGGAAGAGATATCTCATAAGCATTAGCAAAAATCTTTTCGAGAATCTTGCAAGGAATGATATTCATTTTCAATTTGTTGTATTCACCTTTTGGAAATATCTCCTTCCTAAGATGAACCAAAATGAGATCACCAACCTGAAAATGCACTTCTCAATGCTTCTTATCAACATACTACTTGTACTGTTGGTTTCTCCCCTTAATCTATAATTTGAACTCTTCATGAAGGTCATTAATACATTTGGAAAACTCCTCACCATCTGCACTTCTCTCAAAATTACCAATATCTTTGAGTTCAAATACACCCCTTGGATGCATACCATAAACAATGGAGAATGGTCTTAAACCTGTACTCATGTTTACAGAATCATTATAAGCAAATTCAACATGTGCTAAAGCCATATCCCAATTCCCAGGTGTGTTTCCAACAAGACACCTCAACATATTAACCAAACTTTTGTTAACCACTTATGTTTGACTGTCCATTTGGGGATGGTAAACTAAGCTAAAACTAAGATGGGTGCCCAACTTCTTCCAAAGTGTTCTCCAAAAGTTACCCAAAAATTGTGTCTCTATTAGATACTATACTCTTGGGTATACCTGTAAGGTAGGGGGACCAACCACACCAAGGCTCTAGGTCACGGGGAGTCGAGAGCAGAGGGTTTCCCTAACTTACCTCAAGCTAAGCAAGTGTTTAGGTCAAGGATAGAGAATGAAAAGCACTCTCAAGTGCTTTTGTCACTCTACTGATCCAAATTCTTAAATGGGACTAAACAAGTCAGTTATTGGAAACAAAACCATACCTCAAACAACTCTTTGCCCGAGTGTAGTAGCATAGGTCAGGGACGACAACGCGACACATTAGCGTCTCTCTAGGGCACTAGCATTCGTACAACTAGAAAGTGAAAAGTACAGTACCGAACATCCAAAAACCTACTTACGATTTAGCTAATGAAATTTAATCGAATGAATAGAATAATGAAGTACGAGAAAATAACTATGAATATGATAAAGGAGATGATGAAAACTAAGGTGATGAAGACCAACTCACTGAGAGTCTAGTTCACCAACAAGCTCCACGCACACGTACACCTACACACAACCAAGAGAGATAAAATGTTGGGGCTGTATAGGGGTTTGCCTCAGTTAAATCCTCGCTTTAGTGTTTCCACCTCCACAGACAGCTAGGAAAGCCACAAGATAGAAAATGTGATAAAGAGTATAACAAGAAAGAGTACCGAACAATCACAACAATATTATGCTATGTAAATCAAGCAATGCCACCTTCCCAATCAAAGTTCCCTCAAGCATGTAGAAGAGGATGCAAACTTGGTAAGGTCTACGTTGCCGCAACAATGAAGACGCAATCCCTCAGGACACCAAGTTGCAACTCCAATGGTGGCTAAATATGTAGTAAGATGTGGAGAAGGCGTGCAAGTTGCTCAAAGAGTGCTCAAAAGCTCAAGCTGGTGTAGAATGGTGTCCAAATTGCCAAAAGAGATTAAGTGAATGAGCAAGATAGGCATTTGAAGATCAAAATGGGAGGGAAAGAGTCATTTTTCAGGTTGACTAGTCGACATAGAGGCATTATATTTCATCCCCAATGAGGAGTGTAATGTCCCTACGGACTCCAAAGGCAAGAATCTGTTAGGGATGGTAGCGCACTGCATAGACGTCTGTGTGCCACACATGCGCCCTTAACAAAAATTCCCCCACTGACATAAAAGATAGGTGCCAAGTGGATGCATTGCAGATGGGTGATGTGGAATTTTGTAGTTTGGTTTGATTTTCTGAGGTGGATGGATGCAAAAGGGGAATTTTCAAGAGGGGTGCAAATTTTCTCCGATACATTTTTCCCCCACTTTAGCGAGCATGAATGTCAACAAATGTTCGGTAAAGTAGATTGAAGAGTTTAGAAATGTATATATGAACCATCAAGGAAGCAGATCGTAATCGTGTGAGCTTGAAAGCACAGGGCAGGCAAATAAATCCATAAGTACTCTCTCTTGAGGAGGTTCAAACAAAGGACTCCATAGATCCTCAAAACTATAGAGTTGAACAAAGTAAACCGAAGGCCCATAGACCAACGATGGACAAATCCCATAGGGGGAAAGTGCTTCACAGGCCCTCGGACCTACAAAGAAGGTGTCACCTAGGTATTCTCTCCTGAAGGAAGCCCGATGTAAGGGGAATCCATAGAGTTGAATTAGAAAGCAACTTCATAGGTGCACCTACAAAGCAACATGTTAATCTATAGATAAAACATGTTAGAAAACAAAGAGTAGCCATGCAGGAAAACAAGAAGATAGTCAAAAAATTGAAGAGATTTTAAAGGGGTCCCTCAAGAACCCTTCAAAAGAAAAGGGGTCCACTCAAGGGACACATTGTTTGAAAGTGTAGGAATATTTTCGCAAATCAATTCAACATCAAGGAATCCTTTCGAAAGATGTTCACTTCATCAAGGAATTTGAAAGGAAGAAAATGCCCCCTTGTGAGGGGAAGGTCAAGGTTTCTCCCGCATGAAAATTTTCTCCCTCCTTAGAGGAAATTTCTTCAAGTTCTTTCTTTATGAACCCATGATGAAGGAAACACGTTCCCCTAGGGGTCCTTGTTGAGAATATAGTTTTTGAAAAATGTTTTGAAAATACTTTCGAGAAAATATTCATTAGCCACCGAATGCATTTTAAGAAAGTCAAAATTGACATGATATCCCCCCCTTAGGATGGTGTGTGTTGAACATAGAGGCATGTGACATCCTAAGGAGAGAAAAGAAAGAATGAAAAAGTGATGTTGTGGCTCGTGGAACATAGCAATATGTCACTGTGGTAATGTTGTTGCACACACGAGGGACAACACATGAGCACCACAACATCACAAAGCAATCACAAAAGATTAGAGAACAAAAATTCAAGAAGGGACAATAACATCACGAATAAGGGACTTAGCAGCGATATGATATTTTAGAGTTAGAGCTACTCATAAATATAGATAAGTACAATAGTATATTAATGAACTTTCATCAACCCTCTACTATATCAGACCATATGAAGAATACACGAGAAGACAAAATAAAAATAAAAATTGGGTCAACATGGAAGGGGATCCTAAATGCCTCCAACACTTTGCATTGCCCCCAATTGTCAAAAATCAATACACATAATAGAGGAAGAATGATGCCACAAATAGAGGAAGTCGTATGACACATAACACTCTTGTATCCAAGCACCTACAAGGGTGAAAATGGTCATCCAAGAACACATAACACAAGCACAAGGGAACACAAACACACACACAATCTACATTACAGATAAAGAAGAGGTACCCACTAACACTCATCAACTAAGAGGTCATTGGCCTCCTAATCTAGATGATTAAATGGGGAAGGTAGGCGAGCCTGCAAGGGTGGAATATCAGGGGGGGACCTTTCGACCCCCAGCAACAAGAGCCAAGGAAGAAGGCCCTGCAAGGTCTTCTCTGCTTAATTCTTGTGGAGTAAAGGTCAGTGACTTTGCGAAGATCACTTAAAGGGATAGGACCTTGCCTAAAGAGTTAAGCATGCACTTCATAGGAGTACCATGTATTACCTCAGCAGACAAGGGAGGCAGTGCTCGAGAGTCACTGCTAGGCTCATTGAGTCACTTAGGAGCAATGACAAACTCTAGGGATGTCTGAGCTTCTCCTGTCACTAGGACGACACATGCTAGTGTAGAACCGCCCTTTGAAGAAGGTGGACTCCTCTTTCGACCCCCTTTACTAGTAGGGATATCCTCCATCTTCCACTTCACTAGAGGATGCTAGACCCCCACAGACATGGCAAAAGGAGTAGAAGAGGAGGGGAAGACCATGTCAGACACCATTGATGTTTTCTGCATGTCTACGAGCTTCAAGAATAATAGGATGTCCAAGATGGACATCAAAAGAGGTGGCTCACTTGAAGGAGCAATAAGCACCTACACCTTTTTAGGGTTAGGGGCATTTACACTAGTAGCATGAGCTAGAAGCAACACCGAGGTTGATTGAACTGAAAAAGAGGGGACAGGAGAGGAGGACTATAGCATGCCCTAAAATAGGGGCAGTCAAGTCCCCTTCCTTCCTCTGCAAAGTGACATGCTCAACATCCAAAGCCTTGCATCGACGCTTGTGCTCACACGCAAGATGGTTCCTTCGACTCTGGGAGCTAGAGGGTGAAAGCTGGGATAGAACAAAGGACTCCTGCTTGGCCATTAGAGTGTCCATCACAACTATTTTTGGTGGAGGGAGGGACTCTTGGACAAGAGCAAGAGGGAGAACTTGAGAAGAAGTTGGAGCAATAGCGGGGGAGTTGACTCTAATGCCTCAGTGGCAGGCCTCTTCCCATTCACTGCCTTGGCAGCAAGAGTGGTAGGAAGCCATAGAGTTGAGACATAGAGGACTACCCACAGGGAGCCTTCCCCTTACCATACACACCAAGATGAGGGCCCGTGGGTAAGGTAGGAAGATCAAATACCCAAATCTTAGCCTTACACCAAGTAGGTACTGTTGACGCCAAAAATTGACGAGATAACAGTGCCTTTATGGGAAACTCAGTTCAAGGGGGACCCCTTTGCGCCAAACTGAGTGACCTCCGGATTTTAAAGAAGCCGACTTCTTCTATATAATGGTTTTTGGAAAGGGAAAAGGAAGCAGATATAATGAAACAAATATTAATCTAAGGCGATGCGCCAAAGCTTTTTGATAGGCACGATAAATCATAGACTCAAGGGCCTGAATGTTATTGATATGTTCCAAAACACCGGAAGCTTAAAGCAATAGCATAAACAGTTCATTTAATTGACATAAAACAATATCGCATACATTCTTACTGCTAAGAAGAGTCATTAAGACATGATTTAGACCAGCAAGTTTGCGTTCAATATATAGAAGTCTCCTCAAATGAAATGCTTAAGACAATAAAAAGCACAGTTCACAGTTTAATCAAGACATAAAAAGCAGAAAGGCCGAACAATAGGCACAGTCTGAAAGTATCTTGCAAATAAACATGCAAAAGAGGCCTGGCGTCTCTTGCTAAAACCAGTATTCTTCCTGTAAAATCTTGGACCATTTTCCCTCAACAGAGGGAGTATATATAGCCGGAGAGCAAAATCCCACCGCCTGGAGAGTTGTAACAGAATGATTCCACAATCCCCCGTAATGATGCCCGGATAAGAATATTCCCAATGCCGTTATGAGAGCAGCCAATCAGGGTACAGCATCCAGTTGGTTAGTTACAGGCGTGCCCTTTTGAAATGATGGCAGTGGTCCCAACCAGGCTTCGAAGCGACGAGTGTCGTCCACCGCCTTAGAGAACCACGGCGGCAGTCAATGACACCATCCCGCTCGGCCATCTCACAGCTTGCTTTGATAATCGATGTAAGGCACGTGGCAGCAAACCGCGGCCCGAATGAAAACTCCTTCTCCATTGACCGGGAGCTTGCGGAGAAGTGACACGTGAGGGAGGGACTTTGAAAAAGGGAAAGCATGAAAAAGGGGGAAAAATGGTGTGTGCGTGAACCTGGCTTGTCCCCGCGAACACGGGCAGGTGGGATTAGGAAATAAAGAAAGAAGAGAATCCTTCGCAGCCCCTCTACACTGCTAGGGAAAGGTGGCTACACCGCTACAGATGTAGGCCCCGTTTAAGAAACATATAAACAACAAAAAAAGGCGCGCTCAGCGCAGCATCTCAAGAGCCAAAAGGGAAGCCGCTTGCCAAAGTTGCGAAGCGAGGAATGCACACAAAGGGAAAGATCAAAAACCTACCGGGAAGCCGAAGAAACGCGGAGACGCGCAGGCCAACGCATGAACATGCAAAAAAAAGGGGAACCCGAAGGGAGCTGAGTGGAATATTATTTCAACAGGTACCATCAAACTTCTTATGCAAAAACCAAGGGTAGTCACCCAAAGCTCCTCTTCAGGTTGGGAGGAAAAAGTGATTCCCTAAGGACATGCGAGCTTCTCCTTTCTATTTTGAGAGGAGATGGCATCTCACTGTTGTGCTACTGGGTGAGTCACTTTCGACTGTCCTTTTCCCTCGATTTTATACTTTACGTAATTTCAGTAAAGTAGGTCTAGTCTCAGAGGGAGCATACCAACCAGGGTGGGCCAAAAATGATCCAAGGACTAACCCCCATGGGATTCTAATGACTAGTATCTAGTGTTGTGTACAATGTGCATGACACCTTCATGGGAGAACTTTAAACATTTCTGAATAATGAAAGCGATTTCGTTCATGGAAGCTATCCATGGGATGCCCAACTTCACCCTAAATAGATTAGATTCTGGAATGATATTAAAAGTTGTATCCATATCCCTAGTCCCAACTAGGACATAAAGAGTTATAAAGCCATATGGCTTAAGAGAGAGACCGTCTTGTGTACTTATGATAGATTTCATTTTCTCATATTCCTCCCTCTATAATGAATTTAACCATAACATCTCCTCTGTAATGACATTTACCTAGCTCACATGGTCAACTAGGACTCTTGCCACAATGTTTCCATTGAGGCGAGCAAGAATGTATAGAGGAGAGGGCTTATTACTCAAAGGAAAATCCTATGAGGTGAAAGTCACATCTAGCAAGCCAATCGCAAGCTATGGGGGAGGAGTAACCAAAACCATATTAACATGTGCCAAGGGTTGAGGAGAAGCATCAAAGGGGTCGATAATCAAGTTCATAGAATGAAACAAAAATGGGTCCGTGTAATTCTACAACTCGCTATTGGCCTTTGCTATCAACTTATTTACTTTTTGTTTCTTCCCATTGAGATGAATGGTACCATCGTTGATGTGATCCTATATCTCATGATGCAAGTGGATGAAACACTCGATATCATGCTTGTTAACATGATGGTACTGATAAAAAAGCACTCCCATCATACCAATCAAGATAATGTTCCATCAAAGGTCAAGGATTTTCCAAAGTTATGATCTTATCCTTTAACAACTTTTGTAAAATAGAAGAATAAGATTTTGCTAACTTCGTAAACTTCCTATTGCATCTGAGGTCATGATCATTAGTCGTGGCAAGTACATTTGCAATAGCTTTTCCTTTTCCCAAAATGGACACAATAGGCTTTCCTTCAGAATAGGAGTGGGAGGAAGATCCCTCGAATTGAACCACTGTTTGTTGATACTTTAGCAACGTAACACACAGATGTGTGAAAGAAGGGTATTTCATTAGGACAAACTTCTTCTACTAGGCTCACTGCAGGTTTCTTATGAATACCTTTTGCACATCCAAGTCAGGTAGCAAGTAAGAAATTTGTGAGAAGAGAACTTGGTATCACACTATAAATTTAGTTATCTTCTTTTTTTCTCTCTGTTTACATCGAATGAGTTCTGAGGTCATCTTTGAACTGATGTTAGCCTACAATTGATGAAGAAGCTGATTGACAAGCTGATCAAATGAGAATATAGAATTATTAGGCAAGGAACAGTACCACTCGAGTGTTGTATCCTTGAGAGATCAAGGGAAGAGTTTGGCCATTAGAGCATTGTGATGAAATAAATTTGTATACATGGTGTTGAAGGCCAACACATGTGTTTGCGGATCCCCTTTACCACCATATTTTCCAAACTTAGGAATCTCCATTCCCTACGAGAAAGGAGTAATCAAAATTTCCACCGACAATGGACTTTGTCAAAAGAAAGGTTGGAAAATGGTTGGGTGGAGGCTTGAGAAAGGCTCGCCAACTGGTTTTGCATTTGACCCATGTTTTAAAGAAGAGCATTCAAAACAAGGTCGAAGGATGATAAAGGCCTAGTGGAACCTCCCCCAGAACCACTACCACCAAAACCACCCTTAGAGCCACCTCCAGAGCCACCATTGTGACAACCGTCAGAGCAACCACCACCAGTAGGACAACCGTAAGAGCCACCTCCACTATTGAAGCCACCACTATGGCCTCCACTAGAGCTACCTCCACTAGCACCACCTCCATTTCCAAAGCTACCACTACTTATTCCACTAAATCCCCCACCACTAGGGGCAATAGGAGGGGTGAAGATGAAACCAAGGGGTATTCTACTTGCCTTGAAAGTAGGGGGCTTCTCAACAATAGAGGAAACACTGATTGAGGGGCCTATTCTGACCATGCATACAAATGCAGTAGGCATCAGGACACCTATTTGTCTTTCATAGGCATCGAGCACCTCTCCTCAAGTAGTACTCGATCTAGTGCTATAAAAATGGATGTATGCTTCGATTAGATCGGTGATGCCACGTAAGAACTTTGTATCTATCTGATTCTTCCCTAACATGTATCTCACCTCACTAGCAAGCCTAGTGGCTTTTGCCATATTCAATGCTTTCTCCAAATGATTCATGAGGTCTAACAACCTCCTATCTAATGCCAAGATATTTTTTATAGGAATATGAACAACATCATGCTCATCCACAGATGAAGCTATGGGGGATGATGGAGGAGTGGGTATATGAGTGGTCTCATCAATGAAACCTATCTCGTATGTAAGACCTGTGGAAAAACCAATAGTATAACCAAAAGTGACCTTCATCTTTTCCATTTGTAAGTGTCGTAGACTTCTCCTAACAACATACTTGGAAGTTGTAGACTAAGTTGTGATGCTCATAAACCCTCACAACACCCAAGTCTAGATCGGTTGTTGAGTGTGTGAGAAAGAGTTTGACACAAAGAAATAGATAGATGTTGTTCACGTCGGGTTCACTACAATGTAAGGTAGGGGGGCCAACCACACCAAGGCTTCAAGTCATAGAGAGCTAAGAGTAGAGGGTTGCCCTAACGTACCTCAAGCTAAGCTGGTGTTTAGGTCAAGGATAGAGAATGAAGAGCACTCTCAAGTGCTTCTATCACTCTATTGATCTGAATGCTTAAATGGGACTAAATGAGCTAGTTATTGGAACCTGAACTGTACCTTAGACAACTGTCTTCCCAAGGAAAGTAGTGCAGGTCAGGGATGATAGCGCGGTGCATTGGTGTCTCTCTAGGGTGTTGGCATCTATATGGCCATAAAGTGAAAAGTATAGTATCGAATGTCCAAAAACCTACTTACAATTTAGCTAAAGAAATTTAACGAAATGAATAGAATAATGAAGTACAAGAAAATACCTATTACTATGATAAAGGAGATGATGAAAACTAAGGTGACAAAGACCAACTCATTGAGAGTTTAGTTTTCTAGCAAGCTCCACGCACACGTACACCTACACACAACCAAGAGAGGAAAAATGTTGGGGTTTTATAGGGGTTTGCCTCAGTCAAACTCCCACTTTGGCGTTTCCACCTCCACGAACAACTAGCAAAGCCACAAGATAGAAAATGTGATAAAGAGAATAACAAGAAAGAGTATCAAACAATCACAACAATATTATGCTACACAAATCAAAAAGCAATGTCACCTTCCCAATTGAAGTGTCCTCAAGCATGTAGAAGAGGATGCAAACTTGGTAAGGTCTACACTATCACAACAACGAAGAAGCAGACCCTTGGGACACCAAGTTGCAACTCTAATGGTGGCTAAAGATGCAACAAGATGTGGAGAAGGCATGTTGAGTTTCTCAAAGAGTGCTCAAAATCTCAAGCTAGTGTAGAATGGAGTCCAAATTGCCAAAAGAGATGAAGTGAATGAGCAAGATAGGCATTTGAAGATCAAAATGGGAGAGAAAGAGCCATTTTCGGGCTGATTGGTCGATATAGAGGCATTACATTTTGTCCCCAATGAGGAGTGTAATGTCCTTGCAGACTCCAAAGGTAGGAATTTGTCAAGGACGATAGCATACCATGTAGACGTCCATGTGTCGTGCTTGTGTCCCCGACAAAAATTCCCCCACCAACACAAAAGATAGGTGCCAAGTGGATGCATTGTGGATGGGTGATGTGGAATTTCATAGTCAAGTTTGATTTTCTAAGGTGGAGGGATACAAAAGGGGAATTTGCAAGAGGGGTGAAAATTCACTCCTATACAATACCATGCAATCACATAAATTCTTTAAAAAACAAGTTAGCTACAGTAGTTGCATCACTAGTCTTTTTACAGGGAATGAAATGAACCATTTTTGAGAATCTATCTACAACTATGAAAATAGAATCATTGCCTCTTTGAGTTTTAGGCAATCATACAACAAAATCCATACTCACTAAATCATAAGGTCTATGTGGCATAGGTAGGGGGTTGTTCAAACCAGTGTTTGAGTGTTTCCCTTTGCATGTTGGCATACTCTGTATCTCTCCACATACCTCTTTGCATCCACCTACATTCGTGGCCAATAATAATGTGTACTCAATTGTAGGTAAGTTTTGGGCTGCCCAAAATGTCTTGCTAGGCTACCACAATGCTTCTCCTTTAAGAGATTCTCCCTCATTGGTCCTTTGGGAATGAACAATTGATTACCTTTAAACAAAAAACCCTCCTGTAACATAAAATCAATCTGTAGTCCTCTATCTTTACTAATAGGACTATTAGATTTTGGATTGGGGATGAGCGATGGCGCTGTGCGCAGTCTGGGTGCGAGCTAGGGCCCGCGTGCCCTAGCTCTTCCGTGCTTCCTGCTCTCTGCCTGCGGCTGCTATTGCCTCTCTGCTGCGTATTGGGGGGGTTTTTTCTGTGCTCGGGGGGGCGTGGGTCTAACCCTTGTCTGGTTGTGGGAGGGCGTTTTATTCTTTGTGTTTTTGCTGCGCCTGGCATCTTTGGCGGGTGGTGCCTTAAGATCTGTGACTGGGGTCTCTTGTTCTGCCTAACTTTGTTGTTGGTGTGGCTGTGTTTCCCAGTCCATGGAGAATCGGGGTTTTGTTTTGTCACAGATTTCCTTTGGGGATTTGGAGATGGTAGAGCCGTCTTCGTCACTGCATGCCAATGGTGAGGATCAGATGGGTAAACCTTTAAATAGCGGTGGGGTTTCTTCCTCAAAAGGGACATTTCGAATTAAAAAAGTAAACGGATGCTTGGAAAGATCTGAGGACCGACCTGTTCTGGTTATTCAACCTGAGCAAGTTTCAGAAGATGTTGAGTACTGGGGCAATCATGCCCTTATCTGCAAATTTTTGGGCCTTCATCTTTCTCTACCGGTGTTGTACTCCTGGGCTCGTCGGGTTTGGAATCCTGAAGGTGATATGGAGATTATTTTGGCAGCTAATAATTATTTTCTGGTCATCTTCTCTTGCATGTCGGATAGGAATAGGGCTTTTGAAGGGGGCCCTTATTTCTTTAACCAGGTGGGGCTTTTCATCAAGCCTTGGCACATGGGTTTCAACTCTGCTGAAGAGATCCCCTCGCGGGTACCTGTGTGGGTTCGTTTGCCGAGGCTTCCTCTAGAATTTTGGAGGGAAGATATTCTTCATTCAATTTCAGTGCTTCTTGGAAAACCTGTGGGATCGGCTACACAAACTCAAGATCGTAAGGTAATTTCTTTTGCTCGTATTTGTGTAGAAGTTGATTTAAATAATCCGTTACCAGACTCTATGGAAATCCGCCTGGGATCTTCTTCTTGGATCCAACAGCTAGATTATGAGACCCTCCCTTTTAGATGTCGAATTTGTCATGAATATGGTCACTTGCACCGCAAATGCCCCAGATTTAAACCCTTCCCCTTGGCTGCCTCTGGACCCTCGATGGGGGACAAGGGGAAGGATCCTGTGCCTAATGAACCTGCGGATAATGAGGGCTTTACTCAGGTCAAGCCCCGTAACAAAGGCAAGGGTAAGAAGAGAACTTGGTTGGATAGTCATAATGATGGCACTTTTAATAGATTTGATGTTCTGGAAGATTTGGCCCAGGAGGAAGGTATTCCGGTTGAGCTCTCTTCTGGGGCTAAGGGTATGCATGAAGGTCAGGATGAGGATGCAAAGAAGGAGGATCAGAGTGTATCTCCAGGGGACCTTATGGTTGATCAGATTGGTCAAGATCTACCTTCTCAGGTTCAGGATATCAGGGTTCTCCAAGGGTCACAGGCTCCGAAGGGAGTTGTTGTGACGGTTCCTGACCCCCCGAATCCTAAGGGGTCCTCAGATTCTATGAAAGGTAACAAAGCGCCTCCTGTTTTAGGCTTACTCCAGAAATCCTTTAAAAAGGGGCCTCTTGATAAGCCGGTAAGGGGTGGCAGAAAGACTGATCAAGAGAAGGTCAAGATTATTGGGGATACTTTGGTTGAGTCTGGGTCTGTGAAACCCATTGATTCCCACTTCTCCCTCCCCCATAAATGATTATTTTATCATGGAATGTTAGGGGGTTGAACATCATCCCTAGACAAAAGGCCGTTCGTAGATTAATTGAATCTCAGTCTCCTGATGTGGTTTTTATTCAGGAAACAAAGCTTACAGTGGATGGTTTGGCTAATTGCGCTTCGCACATCTGGCCCCAGGGCAATTGGCAAGGGGTGGGTGCTTTGAACAATTCGGGGGGGTTGGCTTGGTTCTGGAATCCGAGGAAAGTGCTCCCGTTATGGTGGATTTCTAGTCGGTCTTCTATCTCCCTGGTAGCCTCTTGTTTCGTGACTGGAGA
The DNA here is from genome assembly GCA_007258455.2 of Sequoia sempervirens. Lineage (NCBI taxonomy): Eukaryota > Viridiplantae > Streptophyta > Pinopsida > Cupressales > Cupressaceae > Sequoia > Sequoia sempervirens. Next base: position 469,403,606 of record VDFB02047230.1, read on the forward strand.
AAGGTGCTTCTTATCTAATATTTATGCTCCTACTAATCTTTCTGGTAAGTCGAATCTTTGGGCTCACATCAGTTTCATTCGGGCCTTAGACCCATTTCTCCCGTGGGTTATGGCTGGTGATTTTAATGCTGTTACTGGCCTGGATGAGAAAAGAGGAGGGATAGCCAAGTTGGACCCCTCTGCGGATCTTCTCAGGGATATGATTGGTTCCTTGAATCTCATTGATGTGAAGCCTTCCAATGGTGTCTTCACATGGAATAATAGGAGGTGTGGTGCTGAGGCTATCTCGGAAAGACTCGATAGATTTTTGGTTTCTTGCTATTGGATGAACAGTAGGTTGATCACTAGTTCTGAAATTCTTGATTGGAGAGGCTCCGACCATTGGCCTATCAAGCTCTCTGTCACCACGTATGGAGTCACCAAAAACCCTTCTTTCAAATTTCAGTTAATGTGGCTAAGGGATCAGTCTTTGCATGATCTTATGTTGGATTGGTGGTATGAGGGGTTGCTTCCACATGGGACAGCCATGTTTACTTTTTGTAAGAGGCTTCAGCATGTGAAGTACAGGCTTAAGAGATGGAATAACCAATGTTTTGGGAACCTCCATGCCCAGAAGATGGCTGCTCAGTCTAAGTTGGATAACATCACTCGTATGATTCGTGACCAAGGGCTGACCTCTGATCTAAGTATAGCTGAGTCCTTGGCTCTGAAGGGTTTAGAAGAGTGGGAGCTCCGGGAGGAGATCTTTTGGAAGCAAAAATCTCGTGTTGATTGGCTTCAGGAAGGGGATAGGAACACTGCTTTCTTTCATAATTCGGTTAAGGCTCGGAGGCAGGGGAATTCTATCTCTTCTTTGGTTTCACCTGAAGGGGCTCATCTCTCTTCTAGTGTTGATATGTCCAAGGCTACGGTCAATTATTTTTCAAACCTTTTTTCTAGGGAGGATCTTGCAACTAGGAATGAGGAGAGGGCCATCTTGGATTGTATTCCCCACCTAGTCTCTGCTGAGATGAATGGGGCACTCTTACATCCTATATTGTTACCTGAATTGGAGAAATTAGTGTTTAACATGAAAAAAGGTAAGGCTCCCGGCCCAGATGGGTTTCCTATTGAGTTCTTCCAAGAGTTCTGGGAAATAATAAAGTTTGATCTCCTGGCGGTGGTTCAAGAATCTCACAAGAACAAAAAGATGCTCAAGGCCATGAATTCTACTTTCTTGGCTCTCATACCTAAGAAGGAGGGGGCTAATCAGCTGGCTCAATTTAGACCTATTGCACTTTGTAATGTTGTGTACAAGATCATCACCAAATTGATTGCGGAGAGACTCAAACCACTCCTTGGTTCCCTGATTTCTCCTGAGCAGGGGGGTTTTGTTGAAGGAAGACAAATTTTGGATGGTGTTGTGATTGCTATGGAGGCTATTCATTCTATGGCTAACTCTAAGGAGAAAGCTATGTTTATGAAACTTGACATGGCTAAAGCTTATGATCGGGTGAGCTGGGAGTTCTTACAGAAAATTCTCTTGGCTTTTGGCTTCGATGTGGAGTGGGTGAATTGGGTTCTTAGCTGTGTGACTTCATCTTCCTTCTCTGTTCTCATTAATGGGGAGCCTTCAGAATTGTTTAGTGCTTCCCGAGGTCTTCGACAAGGGGATCCTTTATCTCCTTATTTATTCATTATCATGGCGGAGGGTCTGGGAAGATTCATTAAATCTCAGGTGAGGCAGGGTCTTATCCAAGGTTGGAGCTGGAACAATTCTCTTCCATCCTACTCTCATCTTCAGTTTGTGGATGATACTGCATTGATGGGCATGGCTCGAATTAGTGAGGCAGTGAACTTCAGGAGTGCCTTAGACATATATTTGAAGGCATCAGGTCAGTGCATTAATGATGACAAATCATCCATTTATTTCTTTAATACCCCTCGACTTATTCAAAGCAGGATTGCTAGGATCCTTAGATTTCAGATTGGTTCTCTTCCCTTAATGTACCTTGGGATCCCTTTGGCTTTGGGATCTCAACGTAGAGATTACTGGCAGGGAATTTTGGAAAAATTTCGGAGTAAGGTTAGTCATTGGACTTTCAGATGGTTATCTTCTGCTGGGAGAGTGGTTCTCCTAAAGACTGTGGTGCAATCTCTCCCCATTTATAGGTGTTGTGTGCAGGTTCCCCCTTCCACCTTTGTGAGGGATTTTGATGCTTTGTCTCGGCAATTCCTTTGGTCTGGCAACCTTCTCTCCTCGAAGTGGAGTTTAGTCAAGTGGGAGTGTGTCTGTAGGCCGAAGCATGCTGGTGGCCTTGGTCTTCGGTCTATGGCTCTTGTTGTCACGGCCTTGGCTGCCAAGCTATACTGGAGGTGGTGCAACAATCAGGATCATGACTGGGCTAGGATTCTTGCTCACAAGTATCTTCCTGGTGCTGATAGCCTTGATGTGCCGCGGCTTGCTTTGTTGGGTAAAGGTTCTTGTATTTGGGATACCCTTAAGAAGGGCGCTCAGCTGATTAAGGAGGGTCTCTTCTGGATTTGCAATAGAGGCTCTGATGTGCTATTTTGGCAGGACTCTTGGGATGGCCACCCTCCCATTCTTTCTAGTTTCCCTCAGCTTTGGCCTCTGTGCCATATCTTTTCTGAGGCGGGTTGGGTTAAGGTGGAGCATTTCAAAACATTCAAGCGAATTGGTCAGGCGATGGTGGCTTGTTGGAAGGACCCGCAGGAGTGGCCCATGGGTGGTTCAGATGAGGATCGTGCTGTTCTTATTAGAGTTTTGGAGGACAGGCTCTGCAGCTCCCTTAATGAGAGGGATGTTTTGGCTTGGAGTCCGAGCCCAAAAGGCAAATTTTCAGTTGCTCAAGGCTATGCTATGCTTGACAAGAACTTACATGGTCCCACTGAGGTGAATTGGTGGAAGAAGGTTTGGGACAACTTTTCTTGGCCCAAATGTAATTTCTTCTTATGGTTGGTTGCTCAGAAGAAGTGCCTCACTTGGGATAATCTTCGCAAGCGCGGCTTTCAGGGACCGTCTATTTGCTTCCTCTGTTCGCACAGTGAGGAATGTACCTCTCACTTGTTCTTTCTTTGCCCTTTTTCTAAAGAGATATGGCATAGATGGTGGGAGGCTTGGCATCATGGTTGTACTCATGCTACCTCCCTAATTGATTTTTGGGAATGTCTTGGCAAGTCTCCGGCTAAGACTTCTTTCTTGCAGGTGGCTTGGTCTGTTGGGCCCGTTTTGATTCTTTGGAACCTTTGGCTGGAGAGGAACCGTAGAGTTTTTTGTGGTTCCAAATTGGGAAGTTTTCAATTGTGGAAGAAGATAATTAGTAGGCTTCAGGAGACCATTTATGCTAAGTGTGATATGACTGAAAATATTGATCAGGGTGATCTTGCTGTGGTGCGGAATTTGAACCTGGGGGATAATAAAAGGGGTAACATTGCTGGGAGAAGACCTCGTCATGCTAGGCAACGGGTCTGTCGCGATGGGAGGTGGTCACCGCCCCCTGAGGGGGTTCTTAAGATTAATACTGATGGTTCTTCCCGTGGAAACCCTGGTCATGCTGGGGTCGGGGGTATTGGTAGAGGCAATGATGGTGGTGCGGTTTTTCTCTTTTCTATTTACAAGGGTCGACACTCTAATAATCTTATGGAGGCCCTTGCTATTAAGATTGCTATTGAGCGTGGCTGCTCTTTAGGTTGGAGGAGGATCATTTGTGAGTCTGACTCTCAGATTGTGGTGGATATTCTAAACAACCAGAGGTTGGATGATGTTAGTTGGCAATTAGCCTCTGTTGTCAGACAGATTTTGAGTCTTTGTAAGTCCTTGGTCTCTGTCTCCTTTTGTCACATCCCTAGAGAATGGAATAGAGTGGCTGATTGTCTAGCGAAGTGGGCTTCTGAGAATGTGGACGGCTGGGATATTAGTGGAAGGGAGGAGTTACCTCCTGATTATCATGAGATCTTAGAGAGGTTATTAGTGGAAGATAGGAATATGTAATGGGGTGGTTGATTTTTCTGGTGGTGGTCTTGGTTTGGTGGGCCTCTAGCCTTTGCTTTGTACTTTGGATTTGATTGAATAAAATTTTTACCCCTTTCCTTTAAAAAAAAAAAAAATAGGACTATTACAAGCTTCATATGCATCACTAAAATCTAAATCAGTTTCATACAACTCCTACAAGCCCTCAAACCCAACACTATTTACCTGAATTTCCTATAACAATAGACTTCTTCTACTTAACACATATGCAACTTTGTTTTCTTTTCCACTCTAATGTTTCAACACAAAATTAAAACTCTGAAAGTACTTCACCCACTTGCATGCCTTTAATTCAACATGTGTTGGTTGTTTATAAATTGAACTACAAACTCCTTATCTATGTGAACTAAAAACTCCTTAGGAAGCAAGTAATGCCAACACTTCTTCAAAGATTAAACCAATGCATAAAATTCAACATCATAAGTTGAATATTTTTTCTTAGCATCATTTAACTTTTCACTAAAATAAGCAACTGGTTTCCCTTCCTGACTTAGGACAACCCCTGTTCCTAAGCCACTAGCATCACACTCTACCTTAAATACTTTGTTAAAATTATGTAATGCCCCATCATAATAACCTAAGGAATGTTGCAATGTATAAAAGTGTAATATTTTTTTTTTTAAGTATAATTATTAAGTTAATTAGTTGCATACATTCGTTAAGCTATGTGACGTTACACTACTTTGAGTTTCCATAAGCGACTTTAGTATTTCGCATTGCTCATATAATTAATTAACACATACATTAAAGATATAAATTGCATAACATTTGAAACATCAATCAAGATAACATAAAGCACAAATTTATTTCATACATTGCATTTGATAAAATATACAATACTCATCCATCTCGATGAGGTAGTTCAATAATGTTTACATTTTACAAGTGTTCACCTCATATACAATTGAGGGATATTTTCAAATATAAAATTTACAATATACAATGATGAAATACACATAAGTTTCCAAGTGCAAGCTCTCCATCCATGAAGCTCTCGATGCCATGGTCAAACTAGGGACCCAACAGAGTAAGGTGCACGTTCCACCCAACCATGTGGTACCTGTAGCTCCACCCCCAGTGCTAGGAAATAGTAATATGGTTACCTAGACATAATCTACTAACCCTAGACACTAGTACATAACAAACTAATGGTTACATTGCTTCCAGATTTAGACAATTGATTGTTTTACATACACAAGGTTAACTGTTATTTTAGGTGGAGTGTCATAACAACATTGCAAAGGTTACCCTGGTGTTTCTTCCTAGGTTCCAGCCCCCAACCTTGGGTTACCTTGGTAACCTCTTATGAACCTGGCCCCATTGCAAGTCATTGTGGAATCGAATGTCTTTTGAAGAAACAAGACACCGATTTAACATTCCAGGCCTTCTCATTTTATACTCAAGACCGAAGTTGCTAGAGAGTCATAAGCGAGGCATTAGCATCTTGTTAAGGTTTTTTTTTTAATCTATCTATTGTGTTCTTTAGTTATCACTGACTTTCTAACTCTTTGCAAGTTACCCTGACACCACTTTGTGTGTCGGCCCTTACAAAAAGCCACTCCCCTAAACATAACAAGGATTTCTAAGTTTTCTTGACTAAGGTTTACAAAGTGTACAACATAAAACAGACAATATCAACACCATTCATAACGAACATCAATGTCTATGTTCACAAAAATCAGGTATCTAAGTACCAACTAATATCATGTACACATCTTAGCCAACATATGGTTTCAACTTAACAAACAGAATCCCCACGGTAATAAGTTGGTCTGGAAGACTTGTTGATTTAATACTTTCCCATTATTCCAAACGAGGAAACAAAAATTTAAAACAAATTGATAATTAAAAACCTACATTAAGATATACTAAATCCAATCAATCAAAATATGTGATACACAAAATCAATCATTTAAAGTATAATTTGTTTTCCATTCTATACCAAAAATGAAATCTATTCATAAACATTTATTACAATGAAATTTATGATTACTTCAAAATAATAGTTCATTCTAAGCTCAAATAACATAATCAAAATAAACCAATTGTCATAATATCTATTTCTAGATATATAATAAATCATTCTTTTAAGTATTTCATTTATACATAATAACTCTTCTAAAAAAATATATTTTTAAACATTTAAATAAATACAATTAATTATAAATATTATGTATACATATTATATATACATAATAAATATAATATAAATTCATATTACAAATTACCAAATCGTAGATTTATAAAATGCATAGAAAACATATTATACAATGGAAGTTAGGGCCCATAGCCCTAACCCGCGCATAGTGCCATGCACAGTGGGGAAGGGCTGCCTTTGCAACCCGCCCCACAGGCTCGGTCGCGGTGGCTGAGTCGTGCGCTGCCTGCATGGGCGGCGCTGGCTCGGCCCCACCCGCCGTGCCATTGCGGGGTCGGCTGCGGGTAGCCCCCGCCCTCATAGAGCTTCGGCTCTTTTGTTTTTTTTTAATTTTTTTTTTTTAATAATACAATCAAAAATCCGTGAAATACATTTCTGCATAGACAAAAATTTAATATGAATTTTTGTACGGCGATTCTATAATAAATCTTCATATAATTTCACTACAACATATATATATTTATATATTAAATATCAAAAGAACTTTCAAATACAAAGATCATTTATTGATAAATTTTCTACAGAATTTGAGAAAATTATCATTGTACAGGGTTATTTTCCTCTCAGATTTTCAATTTAATTCCAATAGGTTTTCAATTTTAAAACAATAAACATTTACTCAAAAACAATTCCCAAATATTCTTTTCTAAAATTTTCATAGAGGTTTTCAAAAAGAATCTTGTTTTTTGAATTCTTTCTTTTGCTTATCTAAGTTCTTGAAGATTCTTGTAGACAAATAATAGATATCAACAAAAGACTCTCCACCAGCAATTGCCAAAAAGTTGGAATTAAAACAAACAGATTTTCTTTACAAAAAAAACAAGAAACTAAATTACAAGAAAAATACCTGTAACACCTCTGTTGTCTGTAACTTGAGATTTGGCTGTAGAAAAGAGAATCCTCTGTTGCTCATAATACACAGTCCTCCAAAGCTTCTTCTACCAACACAAAAACACTTCCCACCAAGGGATCTTCCACAAATATACAGTAATTCCAAAATAACAAAAAATAGAGAAATTTTGCAAAAACTCCAATATTATTCCTGTGAGGAAATTGAATAGCCTCTGTAATTTCCCAGATCCAATTTTACCTTCGTAAACAAATTTCCTTAACAATAATCAATTAATGCACTGGCACACATGTCGAGAAGTGGTTGCAAAATATCTTCTCCACCACTTCTCGACAATCTTGCCCATTTCAAAATTGCATGAATTTAATTATTTTATTTAAATTTTAAAATCAATATCCAAATTGCATGCATGCATTTATTTATATTTAATTTAAATATACAATTTCCACAATTTATTTAATTTTCAAATATTAAATCTATTCACACACATAATTTTTTTAAAACAATTTAATTTAATTAATTAATTAAATTTAATCTTTTAAGATCAAACCATTTAACCAAATAAGCTAATTAATTAATTAAATAACATGTAACTAATTTCTTCAATATTTAAAAAAATAATAATTTAAAGCACAATAAACTAACATTAAAATTAACCAAATTTACCTTTCAAACAATTTATCCAACAAAAAAATACAAAACAACCCTATGACTTTGAACTAAAACAGATGATGTACTAAGACCGGGATTATAGATTAGACTAGGGTGAACCAAACTACTATCTCCCAATCAACGTATCCGTTGAGTCTTGACACGCTCAGACCTGAGTACCCAGGTGGAGTCGGTGTCATGTACCTACAATTCTTACCAACCAATAATATATATATATATACATATATATATATATACATATATATATATATATATATACATATATATATATATACATATATATATATATACATATATATATATATATACATATATATATATATATATATATATATGTATATATATATATATATGTATATATATATATATAAACCATTGAACAGACGCCGTCCGGGAGAAAATCACAGATATCACAGGGCACTCGCAAGCGAGTGATGCGATTTCATTCTCCACACCAATACACGACACATCAGACTGACGAAATAAATAACTGTTAGTCCATCAAATATATACATAACAATAATCAATTGAAAATAAACATCTACATTATCTCAAAGCATGTCTAAAATCATAAATCACCATAAAATTTATCATCATGTTACAGAATAATCCACTATCGCTCAAAACCAGTGATCAAAATATCCAAACAAGGTATCATAGTCTAATAGTGTGAAAACATAACAGTAGAAAGCATAAGCATAAACAAAGGGGTAATACATCCTCCCCCCCTAGGATCAGGCTTGCTCCTGAAAGCCTGCGAACAGATAGGGATAAAGTTCCCTCATGCATGTCGCAGCCTCCCAAGTAGCAGAAGCCTCATGGCTAGGATCCCATTGGACCCTCACCTGATCAACGTCTTGACCCCTCAGACCGAGCATCCGACACTATAGAATGGCCACGAGCTCCAAAGCCAGTTGCACGTCCTCTACCTGTAACACATTCCAATCAAGTACATGAGATATGTCGGGATGATATGGTCTAAGAACTGATACATGAAAAACATCATGAATATGAGACAAACTGGGTGGTAAGGCGAGTTGATACGCCATGGGACCAATTCTCTCTAAGATCTCAAATGGCCCAACAAAATGAGGTGCAAGCTTAGAGCCTTTTCCATAATGGATTGGACTCTTTCGCGGTCACACTCGAAGAAACACTCTATCACCAACAACAAACTGTCGGTCCACTCTATGTGCATCAGCATATTTCTTTTGCCTATCCTGAGCTACTATCAAATGCTCTCTAATACGGTCAACCTATTGCTCCATGTCACGAAGCATCTCAGGTCCAAGCAATACTCTATCCTCAAGTCGATCCCAACTCAAAGGAGTTTGACAAGGACGACCGTATAATGCCTGAAATGGTGGCATACCTATGGAACTCTAATATCCGTTGTTGTAAGCAAATTCTACTAAGTAGAGATAATCCTCCCAATGTGATTGTTGGTCCATTACGTACATCCTAAGCATATCCTCTAATATTTGGTTAAATCTTTCCGTTTGACCATCAGTTTGAGGATGATATGCTGAACTAAAGTTCAACTGTGTACCTAAAGCATATTGTAATGAAGTCCATAAGGCTGAAGTAAATACAGGATCTCTATCAGAAATAATCCTACGAGGAATCCCATGTAATCTAACTATGTCCTCCATGAATATCCTAGCTACAGATGAAGCATTATAAGATGATCATACTGGTGAGAAATGAGCTACTTTAGTCAAATGGTCAACAGTTACCATAATGGCATCATGTCGACGTGAAGATGTAGGTAACCCTACAATAAAGTCAACGGATATAATATCCCATTTCCATTCAAGAATGAGATGTGGCTGCAATAATCCAGCGGGATGTTGATGCTTATCTTTAACTTGTTGGCATTCAAGACACCTCGATACATAATCAGCAATATCATGTTTCATACCAGGCTAGAAATACAATTGCCGAAGATCAGCATGCATTTTCTTAACTCCTGGATGAGCTGAATAAGGGCCTCAATGAGCTTCAGTCATAATTAATGTACGAAGACCTTCAAAATGAGGTACATAAATATGACCTAAGTGTTGTAATATACCATCCGATTCTAGGACATATCCTACAAATCGACCTTCTAAAGTTCTACCAGATTCAATCTCCAACTTTACTTCCTGATATAATCTATCAGTAGAAAGTGCAGCTAAAATTTGACCTCTCAAATCTACTTCAAGAGTAGTAGCAGAGATCTCATGACGACGACGACTAAGAGCGTCAGCCACTACCTTCTCCTTTCCTTCAACATATTTTACTTCAAAATCATACTCACACAAGAACTCCATCCACCATCTCTACCTAGCATTCAAGTTAGGTTGCGTAAAGATGTATTGTAGACTACGGTGATTAGTATGAAGTTCAAAATGATGACCTAATAGAAAATGCCTCCACCAAATTAATGCATGTACTACCACAGCTAGTTCTAGATCATGAGTAGGATAGTTTAATCCGTGATCTTTGAGTTTACGAGACTCATAAGCAATCACACGCCCATCTTGCATCAAAACTACTCCCAAACCCTCTAAGGATGCATCCGTACACGCTACAAAATCCTTAGTAGGATCAGGAACAATGAGTATAGGCGCATTAGTTAACTTTTCTTTAAGAGTCTGAAAAGCCAACTGACACTGCTATTTCCAAACAAACTTCTTCCCTTTCCTCTAAAGAGAAGTAATAGGATAACCGATTCTAGAAAATCCCTCTACAAATCGCCTATAGTAACCAGCGAGACCCATAAAACTACGAACTTCACCTACATTAGTATGCACGAGCCAATCTACAATAGCTTGGATCTTTGAAGGATCCACATCAATACCTTTACCGAATATCACATGTCCAAGATATTTAATCTCAGTTTGAAAGAAATCACACTTCTTCAGGTTCACATACAATTGATTTTCCCTTAAACACTGCAATACCTGTCTCAAGTGTTCTTCATGTTCCTCGAATAGACTAAAATATCATTGAGAAATACCAGGACAAAGTGATCAAGGTATGTACGAAAAACACCATTCATTAGACTCATGAATACTGATGGTGCATTTGTTAACCCAAACGGTACTACTGTGAATTCGTAGTGCCCATAACGAGTTCGAAAAGCAGTTTTATGAATATCTGCTTTAGCTATACGCAATTGATGATACCCAGATTTCAAATCGATTTTAGAGAACACATTAGCTCCCTTAATTTGATCAAAAAGATCATCGATTCTAGGCAAAGGATAACGATTCTTAATCGTAACCTTGTTCAATTGACAACAGTCAATGCACAGCCTAAGAGATTCGTCCTTCTTTACAAAGATGAAAGGTGCTCCCCAAGGGGAAACACTTGGACGAATGAAACCCTTTTCTAATAATTTCTCTAACTGGATACGAAGTTCCTCTAACTCCTGAGTCGTCATTCTATAAGGAGCTCTAGAAATAGGCTCAGCTCCAAGAACTAGGTCAAATCTAAAGTCAATATCCCTCTTCGGTGGCATTCCAGGAATGTCATTGGGAAACACGTCTGTGAATTCCCTAAGAATAGGATGATCATCAAGAGATACCTCTTGACTCTCACCCTCTTCCAAATCAATAACTATTGTTGCAAATAGTTGACATCCCTGACGAAGACATCTCTTTAACTGCATAGCAGATATCATCCGCAAAGAGATAGGTCTTTTAATACCTACGATTTCCACTTTCGCACCTAAATCATTAATGCAACTAATTGTCTTAAGTCGACAGTCAATTACAGCATGATAAGATGCTAACCAATCCATACCTAAAACTATGTCATACGATCCTAAAGGTGTAACATATAGATCTACTAAGGTAGTTAACGTACCAATTTTTAGTTCATAGTTATGTACTAAGTTTTCTACTGCTACTTTCACCCCTGAGGCAAATTCAACTTGCCACTTACCACCTTGCTTTACCGCCACAAGACCATAATGATCTAGGATGGTCGATGAAATAAAGGAGTCAGTGGCTCCAGAATAAAAAAGAATGGAAACACTAACATCATGTAACTTACCTGAAGTCTCGACCACTGTGTTTTGGTGATCAGTTTGGCGGTCATTAACCGTAGCATATATTGTATGTGATCATCCTGCATCACCCACTATAGGCTCTGAAACTGTAGGTCGAGGCCCAAAACCAGTAGAACCTCTCATTGGAAACTGCCTAGCTATGTGTCCTTGCTGCCCACATGAGTAACAACCTGTGCCTGTGCCTCTACCGAATCCCCTGCCACCCAAAGGTGCATTGGATTGCTAAAAACTACCCCTACTGACAGTAGACTGGGCACTCTGCGTAGGCTGATCCTACCTATTGCGCTTGTTGTGCCACTAGTTATGACCCTTTCTTGTTTGAGGACTATTACCCTGTTATGGTTGTGGGTTATTGTTCTTTTGAGGTGTTCGTTGTTGTTGTTGTTGTTGCCCACCCTTTGTGGGTGTCTGTTGGTTCCTAGAGGAACCACCTGTCTGTGCCTATCCACCCCATGGACTAAAACCTACTACAGGAGCACTGCCAATCTGCACTCCTGTGTGCCCACCTAAAGCCATAACAAGGTTCTCCTCTACTATGCGAGCCTTCTCCACCGCAACTTCCATAGTCTTTGGCTCAAAGACTCGAGCACCACCACTAATGCAAGCATTTAAACCCCTGATGATGTGTTGTACTAGCATAGGCTCATCATCACCAATACCAACATACTGCTTGAGTTCATAGAACCTACGTTAATATTGCTCTACAGAAAGAGCCAACTGACGTAGATCATGGAACTCGTCAGCCCTACGTTGCCTCCAGTGTTCTGATAGGAACCAAGCTCTAAACCTCTCGACAAACATCTCCCAAGACACAGAACCAATATCCAAATGGAGCTTCTGCACCTCTAGGCACCACCAAGTAGAGGCGAATCCTCTCAAGTGCATAATAGCGCATCTGGCACGAGTATTGCTACCATAAGGGTGCATGGTGAAGCATCTACCCAAATCCAATAGCCCGGTCTCAGCCTCTAATCCACCTCCTGTACCATCAAAGGTAGGAGGGCGTGCCCTCAGTAAATCCCTCATATGACCTACCGTAATAGCATCCTGATGTGATGTTTCCTCTACTCTCCTAGGAGATCTATCTCTCTATCTAACAACCTCCTGCTCATCTACCTATCTAGGTCCAAGATGAGCGAGGACCTCCTCTAATAATGGACGTATCTAAGAACCCTCTACTGCAGACTATTCGGGATTCTATCCCTCATTTCTCTGACCAAACTGTTCTGCTTGATCACTGTGATGAGGACTCAAAGGGGGAGTAACCTGAGGGATTGGCCCTCGGCCTCCACCTTGATCTCTACCACGACCTCTTCCTCCTCACCTAGGCATGTTCCTACACATAACACTAACGAGTCTTAGATACTATTCAACCAAGGCTAACAATTTGCGACACTACGTACTAGGTCAACCTAATGGGCTCGCGATTACCCAGAGCGTCCAGTGTTTGTAACCTTTGATCTGATACCAATCTGTCATGCCCCATCATAATAACCTAAGGAATGTTGCAATTGTGTATAAAAGTGTAATATTTTTTTTTTAAGTTATAAGTATTAAGTTAATTAGTTGCATACATTCGTTAAGCTATGTGACGTTACACTACTTTGAGTTTCCATAAGCGACTTTAGTATTTCGTATTGCTCATATAATTAATTAACACAAACATTAAAGATATAAATTGCATAACACTTGAAACATCAATCAAGATAACATAAAGCACAAATTTATTTCATACATTGCATTTGATAAAATATACAATACTCATCCATCTCGATGAGGTAGTTCAATAATGTTTACATTTTACAAGTGTTCACCACATATACAATTGAGGGATATTTTCAAATATAAAATTTACAATATACAATGATGAAATACACATAAGTTTCCAAGTGCGAGCTCTCCATCCATGAAGCTCTCAATGCCATGGTCAAACTGGGGACCCAACAGAGTAAGGTGCACGTTCCACCCAACCATGTGGTACCCATAGGTCCACCCCCCATGCTAGGAGATAGTAATATGGTTACCTAGACATAATCTACTAACCCTAGACACTAGTACATAACAAACTAATGGTTACATTGCTTCCAGATTTAGAAAATTGATTGTTTTACATATACAAGGTTAACTGTTATTTTAGGTGGAGTGTCATCACAACGTTGCAAAGGTTACCCTGGTGTTTCTTCCTAGGTTCCGGCCCCCAACCTTGGGTTACCCTAGTAACCTCTTACGAAACCCGGCCCCATTGCAAGTCATTGCGGAATCGAATGTCTTTTGAAGAAACAAGACACCGATTTGCCATTCCAAGCCTTCTCATTTTATACTCAAGACTGAAGTAGCTCAAGAGTCATAAGCGAGGCATTAGCATCTTGTTAAGTTTTTTTTTTTTAATCTATCTACTATGTTCTTTAGTTATCACTGACTTTCTAACTCTTTGCAAGTTACCCTGACACCACTTTGTGTGTCGGCCCTTACAAAAAGCCACTCCCCTAAACATAACAAGGATTTCTAAGTTTTCTTGACTAAGGTTTACAAAGTGTACAAAATACAACAGACAATATCAACACCATTCATAACGAACATCAATGTCTATGTTCACAAAAATTAGGTATCTAAGTACCAACTAATATCATGTACACATCTTAGCCAACATATGGTTTCAACTTAACAAACAGAATCCCCACGGTAATAAGTTGGTCTGGAAGACTTGTTGATTTAATACTTTCCCATTATTCCAAATGAGGAAACAAAAATTTAAAACAAATTGATAATTAAAAACCTACATTAGGATATACTAAATCCAATCAATCAAAATATGTGATACACAAAATCAATCATTTAAAGTATAATTTGTTTTCCATTCTATACCAAAAATGAAATCTATTCATAAACATTTATTACAATGAAATTTATGATTACTTCAAAATAATAGTTCATTCTAAGCTCAAATAACATAATCAAAATAAATCAATTGTCATAATATCTATTTCTAGATATATAATAAATCATTCTTTTAAGTATTTCATTTATACATAATAACTCTTCCAAAAAAAAAAATTTTAAACATTTAAATAAATACAATTAATTATAAATATTATGTATACATATTATATATACATAATAAATATAATATAAATTCATATTACAAATTACCAAATCGTAGATTTATAAAATGCATAGAAAACATATTATACAATGGAAGTTAGGGCCCATAGCCCTAACCCGCGCACAGTGTCGTGCACAGTGGGGAAGGGCTGCCTTCGCAGCCCGCCCCATAGGCTCGGCCGCGGTGGTTGAGCCGTGCACTGCCCGCATGGGCGGCGCTGGCTCGGCCCCACCCGCTGTGCCCCTGCGGGGTCGGCTGCAAGTAGCCCCCGCTCTCATAGAGCTTCGGCTCTTTCGTTTTTTTTTTTTTTTTAATAATACAATCAAAAATCCGTGAAATACATTTTCGCATAGACGGAAATTTAATATGAATTTCCGTACGGCGATTCTATAATAAATCTTCATATAATTTCACTACAACATATATATATATTTATATATTTATATATTAAATATCAAAAGAACTTTCAAATACAGAGATCATTTATTGATAAATTTTCTACAGAATTTGAGAAAATTATCATTGTACAGGGTTATTTTCCTCTCAGATTTTCAATTTAATTCCAATAGGGTTTCAATTTTAAAACAATAAACATTTACTCAAAAACAATTCCCAAATATTCTTTTCTAAAATTTTCACAGAGGTTTTCAAAAAGAATCTTGTTTTTTGAATTCTTTCTTTTGCTTATCTAAGTTCTTGAAGATTCTTGCAGACAAATAACAGATATCAACAAAAGACTTTCCATAAGCAATTGCCAAAAAGTTGGAATTAAAACAAACAGATTTTCTTTACAAAAAAAACAAGAAACTAAATTACAAGAAAAATACCTGTAACACCTCTGTTGTCTGTAACTTGAGATTTGGATGTAGAAAAGAGAATCCTCTATTGCCCGTAATACATAGTCCTCCAAAGCTTCTTCTACCAACACAAAAACACTTCCCACCAAGGGATCTTCCACAAATATACAGTAATTCCAAAATAACAAAAAACAGAGAAATTTTGCAAAAACTCCAATATTATTCCCGTGAGGAAATTGAATAGCCTCTATAATTTCCTAGATCCAATTTTACCTCCGTAAACAAATTTTCTTAACAATAATCAATTAATGCACTGGCACACATGTCGAGAAGTGGTTGCAAAATATCTTCTCCACCACTTATCGGCAATCTTGCCTATTTCAAAATTGCATGAATTTAATTATTTTATTTAAATTTTAAAATCAATATCCAAATTGCATGCATTTATTTATATTTAATTTAAATATACAATTTCCACAATTTATTTAATTTTCAAATATTAAATCTATTCACACACATAATTTTTTTAAAACAATTTAATTTAATTAATTAATTAATTTAATTAAATAAATTTAATCTTTTAAGATCAAACCATTTAACCAAATAAGCTAATTAATTAATTAAATAACATGTAACTAATTTCTTCAATATTTAAAATAATAATAATTTAAATAACAATAATTTAAAGCACAATAAACTAACATTAAAATTAACCAAATTTACCTTTCAAACAATTTATCCAACAGAAAAAATACAAAACAACCCTATGACTCTGAACTAAAATAGACGATGTACTAAGACCGGGATTATAGATTAGACTAGGGTGAACCAAACTACTATCTCCCAATCAACATATCCGTTGAGTCTTGACACGCTCAGACCTGAGTACCCAGGTGGAGTCGGTGTCATGTACCTGCAATTCCTGCAACCAAGCAATAACATGCATATATATATATATATAAACCATTGAATAGACACACCGTACGGAGAAAATCACGGATATCATGGGGCACTTGCAAGTGAGTGATGCGATTCCGTTCTCCACACCAATACACAACACATCAGACTGACGTAATAAATAACTGTTAGTCCATCAAATATATACATAACAATAATCAACTGAAAATAAACATCTACACTATCTCAAAGCATGTCTAAAATTAGAAATCACCATACAATGTATCATCATGTCACAGAATAATCCACTATCGCTCAAAACCAGTGATCAAAATATCCAAACAAGGTATCATAGTCTAACAGTGTGAAAACATAATAGCAGAAAGCATAAGCATAAACGGAGGGGTACTACAAATTAGGTAACACAAGTATAGGTTGTTTAGTCACTTTATTTTTCAACAATCTAAAACATTTTTTAGACTCTTGATTCCATTCGAACTGCTTTTTATGCCCGTTTATAGTGTCAAGTATAGGAGCTACTATGCTACAATTTTTTTTAATAAAATTTCTATGAAAACTAGCAAGTCCATGAAAAATCCTTACCTCATAAGCACTCATCGATGTTGGACAATCAAAAATGGCCTTAACCTTCTCCTGGTCCATCTTAAATCCCTCTCTAGATACCACAAAACCCAAGTAAACTAACTCAGTCTTCATAAATCTGCACTTCTTGAGGTTGATTAGCAAATTCTCCTCATGCAAACATGTCACAACCAACCTTAAGTGTTCTAGATGCTCTTCCTTAGGCCTAGTAAAAACTAGTGTATCATCCAAATTAACTATCACAAACTTTCCTAATAATGGTTTCAAGACTTCATTCATGAGCCTCATAAAAGTACTAGATACATTTGTAAGCCAAAAAGGCATAACCAACCATTCATAAAGACCATCATTAGTCTTAAACATTGTCTTCCATTCATCCCCATGTCTGATTCTAATATGATGGTAACCACTCTTCAAGTCTATCTTTGAAAAATACATAGAACCACTCAAAAAATCCATTAAATCATCCATCCTTGGAATAGGAAACCTATATCTAATTGTAATCTTATTGATTTATCTAGAGTTTGTATACATTCTCCAATAAAATTCTTTCTTGGGTACTAAGACTATTGGTACAATACACGGGCTAAGACTCTCCCTTATCAATCATTTTTCCAATAAATCTTCAACTTGCTTTCTAATCTCCTCATTCTCCTTGGGAGTCAATCTATATGCAACCATGTTTGGTAGGCTATCTCCTATAACCAAATCCATATGGTGACTAATACTTCTCATTGAAGGAAACTCATTCGACAAATTAGATACTACAATATCCATATGCTCTTTCAATATGTCTTGTATCTCCTTCAACAAATCATCCAACTTAGTAGAGGCAGGTGGATCCTTAGGCTTAAGTACTAATGCATATCCCACTTCTTCCTTCTTCGTATCACGTAAAAATTATTCTCCACTCACCAACATAACATTGTTACTACTATTTTTACTATTGTTTCTCTTATTACCTCCTTCTTCTCCTCTTAGGGGTAACAATGTATGTTTTTTACCATCCTTCTAAAAATTATAGGTATTGTTTCTTCCATCATGTATGGCTCCCTTATCAAATTGCCAAGGCCTACCAAGAAGTACATGGAAAACATCCATGGGAATAATGTCACATATAATAGCATCCTTATAACTACCTATCTGAAACCCTATTGAGGCTTGCTCATCTACCAATAACCGATGCCTCTTTTGTAGCCAAGAAACTTGACAGGGATTAGGATGTTTAATCCTAGTAAGACCTAGTTTGTTCACCATTTAATTTGACACAAGATTATCTGCACTACCGCTATCAATAATAAGTTTGCAACACTTACCTTTAGCCTTACAATTGGTCTTGAATAAATATCCCTTTTGCACAGGTTATGGAATCTCCTTTGGTGGCTTCAACGATACTCTTTTGAACATCAAAGATTCTCCTATCACAAGTTCTTCTAAGTTATGAGAAGGTGACACCACAACTCTATTGGTTTGCTTGCATAGTTTGATTACTCCTCTTAGACCTTGTGTGGCCTTCTTGTGTAAACTTAGAACACTCCAAACTTTTGTGACCAAACTTATTACACTTAAAGCACTTCCTAAAAAGCCTCTTCCTCTTGCTTGGTAACCTCCTCTACCAAATGGTCTCCCTCCTCTATTTTGGAAACCTCTTCTCTCTAGATTAGTTTTTCCACTAGAAGTACCTACTTCTTCACCTTGGTGGTGCTATTATCCTCTATTATAGTGTTTCCATCTTCCTCTTGCTCCTCTTCATTTACTTCTTCCTTGTTGATTTTTCTTTCTCATAATATTCTCTTCTACTTTGATTGCAAATTGATATGCTTCCTCAAGAGTCCTAGGTGACAAAAGACTCAATTCATCTTGCAAATTATACCACAATCCATTGATGTACCTAGCTACCTTCTCCATATCTTCTTCACTATGCCTTAACCGAATCACGAGCTTGTAGAATTCCTCTATATATTCTTTCACAATCATCTCTTCCTGCTTAAGATTTTATAATCTCTTAAATAAATTAGTCTAGTAGTCTCCAAGAATGAACTTGGATTTCAACTTGGCAACCATTATATCCCAAGAAGTTATCTTCTCCTTGTTCTTCTTTCTTCTATATGACTAAACATAGTCCCACCACATAGAAGTGTGCCCTTTGAGTCTCATGCATCCAAACTTGACTCGTTTATCCTCTGCTACTTCTTCGTATTCAAAATATTTATCAAGGTAATTGATCCAATCAATGAGTTCCTCTCCTTTGAGGCTTCCTGAGTAGGGGAACCTCTATCTTGGGCTCCAACCCCCATGAATACTCTCAACAATCTTACTTCAACCCCATCAAGGTCTTCTCCTTCTCCATGGACCACCTCTTCTTTTCTTGGCTACTCCTCTTCATTGTCACTTATATCTCCTACATATCATGTAACCTTCTCCTTTGTGCTTGCTCCATGACCTCCATTCTTTTCGTGATATTTTGTAACATTTCAAGAATCCCTTTATCCATACCTCTTTTGGCACTTCCTCTTTCCATTCTTCTTGGTGGCATCTTTCCCAATTCTACCCTACCTAGTCACTTGTGGCGATACCAAAACCTGATGGCTATGAATAGACACAAATACCAAAACTATCCTTGGTTATTTTGAACTCCTTCTATAGAAAAACACAACCTTTGATTCATAGTAACTTTCTTTGAAATTAAACTCAAAGATAATTTAAAAGACTTAATAAACTCCCTAAACATGAAAAACTAGAGTTTCAATACCTCCACAGTGTTATTCAGTGCTAATAATGATGGATACACAACCATCAAATTATTTCAACCATTCCCATGTTTTATTGGAAACAAAAAGACAATGCAATATGAAGACAACACTATGCTTAGGCTAGAAGCATTAAGACAAATTACATAACCATAACAAGAAAGTTATCAATCAACCTTCTTTCATTGATGACAAGTGAGCTCAGCACAACTATATGGACACAAAATCTTGTTCAATAGGAAACAACATTTACTCCCTTGAAGGCTACAAAGGGTTTCAATATTGGATTCCTTTGCTTTAGGCTTCTCTCTTTCCCTTTATCGACCATGTGTAGCTAGTCAAATTCCCATGCCACTCTCCTACTACAACCTTCCTTTCCACACTAATAATTGTTTATTTTCTTCCTCTTTCCACTGACAACTTTTTTCCCTCTTTGGTTGTAAAAAAACAAAAGATTATCTTAGTTTTCCTGCACCCGAACCCAACCACCTCTCCTTTTTATTTTGTGTTGATCAACCCAATTTTCCATGATGAAATCTATTTTCCTAACTGAAAAATGGTAACTTCCTCAATTACCCCCATGATGTCAATCTTCATGTTTCTTAACTGTCATCAATAACTATCTCCTAACTGACTTATTCCTTTTTTCTCCAGCCATGTGGGTATCCCTTAAGGTTGTGATTTCATATGCATATACAATACATCTGCCTTCACCCACATGGATGCATGTTTGACCATAGATGAAGCTCAATTTTCCTTTCAAAATAGCTATGCCCCCAACACAACTCAAACCAAAATCTAAAAAGTAACAAGACACCAAACAAAATCAAACGCAAACCAAAATTTCATAATGCTTCTACATCAATCAAGAAACAAAATACAAATGCAAATAATGCAATAAGTTAAATGCATAAACTCAATTGTTCATAGTATGTTATTATATGTCATGCCCTACAATAAATGTTAGAGAGAGAATTTATAAGAAATATGAGAGGAGGGCACAAATACATCGGCATAGAAAGGTTAATTCATTAATCTCTAAAAGAAAAGATCTTATGCAAGATGTCAACACATTGTCTTCTTTAACTCACTCCAAAACAAACCTAAACATGTTAAACATAAATGTAAAAATACAAAACAATCTAACAAAATGAAATAAAAACCTACAACAAAATTCATAAATAGTTAACATACAAATATAAATTAATTATAGAAAAATTATTACAAAACTATTATACTTTACAAAGAGGACAAACTTATATTACCTTATTAATTACTCTTTATAAAAAAATAAAATATTAATATTAATAAATTAATAAATATTTATTTACTTTCTAATTATCATTTATTAAAAACTAAATATTTGTTTATTATATAATTGCCTCTTATTAAAAAATATATAATAAATTTAAATAATGTTCTTATTAAAACCTAACAAACACATGTTGACTTATTAATTGTTTTCGTAAGACCATACTAATTACTCTTCATAAAAATATATTTAATAACCTCTAATAAAATTTACTTAACACATGTTAATTTGCTAATGGTTTTCTTAAAGAGATACCTAATAATAATAATAACAATATTAGGTAATGCCCCTAATAAAAACCTACCAAACACATATTTTAACTTATTATCAATTTGTTTATTGCTTCGAAATTGTTTCACAACCAACACAAACCTAGTTAGAAGAAATATTAACTTTTTGTTTTTACTTATATTTAATTTATTTTTGTTTTATTTCTAATTTTCCCACTCAACTTAATCACATCATGGAATAATGGTCATCTATGTACTTCAAAAAAAATATTAATTGAATGGAAGAATATGAGGAAGAATGTTGGGTTTATGATTTTGTTGGACATGTCACTAATCTCATCTATAATATATTATTATCATTTAGGTGTAGCCTTTTTAAGAAATAAAGTATCTATATTGACATCCAAAATTTATGAGGAATACATTTTCATGGGAAGATGTTTGGTTGTATCCTCTTAAAGAAAACAGGGAAACATAATTGATTGTAGTATTCTCCTTGTTAAGATCTTTTAAAGTTGGAATTGGATAATTGATATTAGTAAAGGTTATGCTTTTGGTCAAGTTCGATGAAAAGGAATAGCGAGCAATCCTTTACACGACACCCCCAACT
The DNA here is from genome assembly GCA_007258455.2 of Sequoia sempervirens. Taxonomy (NCBI): domain Eukaryota; kingdom Viridiplantae; phylum Streptophyta; class Pinopsida; order Cupressales; family Cupressaceae; genus Sequoia; species Sequoia sempervirens. The sequence goes on from VDFB02047230.1 coordinate 469,425,675, forward strand.
TAAAACCACTCTTAAACATATTCGATGGAGTATTGGTGATATATTGGAAAATGAACTTTTTTAATTGTGACTTAAAAGTTAGTTTAAAAAAGGTATACAAGAAGTAAAATTACCTTACAGTCTTCCTTTCCATGATAATAACTATTTATTTTCTTCCTCTTTCCAATGCCAAATTTTTTCCCTCTTTGGTTGCCAAAAACCAAATGATTATCTCAGTTTTTGTACACCCAAACCCAACCACCTCTCCTTTTTATTTTGTGCTAAGATCAACCCAATTTTCCATTATAAAATCTGTTTTCCTAACTAAAAATTGGTAACTTCCTCAATTACCCTTGCGATGTCAATCTTCATGTTTCTTAACTCCCATCAATAATTGTTTCCTAACTAACTTATTCTTTTTTCTCTAGCCACATGGGTATCCCTTAAGGTTGTGATTTCATATGCATATACAATATATCTACCTTCACCCACATGGATGCATGTTTGACCATAGATGAAGCTCAATATTCCTTTCAAAACAACTATGCCCCCAACACAACTTAAAACAAAATTTGGAAAGTAACAAAACACCAAACAAAATCAAATACAAACCAAAATTTGATGATGCTCCTACATCAATCAAGAAACAAAATACAAATGCAAATAATACAATAAGTTAAATGCATAAAATCAAATGTTCATAGTATGTTATTATATGTCATGCCCACAATAAATGTAAGAGAGTGAGAGAATTTATAGGAAATGTGAGAGGATGAGGGCACAAATACATCTGCATAGAAAGGTTAATTCATTAATCTCTGAAAAAAAAGATGCTCTTATGCAAGATGTCAACATATTATCCTCTTTAACTCACTCCAAAACAAACTTAAACTTGTTAAACATAATTGTAAAAATACAAAACAATCTAACAAATTGAAATAAAAACCTACAACAAAATTCATAAATAGTTAACATACAAATATAAATTAATTATATAAAAATTATTACAAAATAATTATACTTTACAAAGAGGACAAACTTATATTACCTTATTAATTACTCTTCATAAATAATAATAATAATAATGATAAATTAATAAATATTTATTTACTTTCTAATTATCATTTATTAAAAACTAAATATTTGTTTATTATATAATTGTCTCTTATTAAAAAATATATAATAAATTTAAATAATGTTCTTATTAAAACCTAACAAACACATGTTGACTTATTAATTGTTTTCGTAAAAACATACTAATTACTCTTCATAAAAATATATTAATAATCTCTAATAAAATTTACTCAACACATGTTAATTTGCTAATGGTTTTCTAAAAGAGATACCTAATAATAATAATAACAATATTAGGTAATGCCCCTAATAAAAACCTACCAAACACATATTTTAACTTATTATCAATTTGTTCATTGCTTAGAAATTGTTTCACAACCAACACAAACCTAGTTAGAAGAAATATTAACATTTTGTTTTTACTTATATTTAATTTATTTTTCTTTTATTTCTAATTTCCCACTCAACTTAATCACATCATAGAATAATGGTCATCTATGTACTTCAAAACAAATATTAATTGAATGGAAGAATGTTGGGTTTATGATTTTGTTGGACATCTCACTAATCTTATCTATAATATATTATTATCATTTGGGTGTAGCCTTTTTAAGAAATCAAGTATCTATATTGACTTCTAAAATTTGTGAGGAATATATTTTCATGGGAAGATGTTTAGTTTTATCCTCTTAAAGAAAACAAGGAAACACAATTGATTGTAGTATTCTCCCTGTTAAGATCTTTTAAAGTTGGAATTGGATAGTTGATATTAGTAAAGGTTGTACTTTTGGTCAAGTTATATGAAAAGGAATGTGAGCAATTATTTACATGGCACCTCCAACTTAAAACCACTTTTCAACATATTTGATGAGATATTGGTGATAGAATAGGAAATTGAACTTTTTTAATTGTGACTTAAAGTTAATTTAAAAAACTATACAAGAAATATAATTAACTTAAATTTAATAAGATAATCATTTATGGATTTGTATTTTAAAATATAATATAATATATGAAAAGAAATTAAGAATATAGATGTATTTAATTTGTTGATTGAAGAAAATAAAATTTTAATGAAGACTTTAAGATCTAGTTGATATTGATTTGAAAATTTGATATATATGTGTTAGTAAATGTCTCAAAATCGATGGTGTACATCTATGCTCTATATAATATCAAGAAGATAGGTCTAGGTCAAGTCTATAATCAGACTCAACTTGTGAGTTTAGATTCTGTGATAGGTCGAATGTGAGCGTTAGAAAAAGAGCAACAAGTAAAAGAGTGCAAATAAACACCAAAACAACCTACACCTCAAGATTAGCCTAAGTTGGAAACAATGCAAGATAAAATCAACAAAATGGAACTCTATACCTTGCGTTGAGTCGATCCTTTGGTTGGCCCTTTGATCTTTGATGTGTATGCTCCTTGGATGGCACAAGATGCAAGCTAAAAGATGTTGTGAGGATGAGTGCAAGTGGATGAAAACAATAAAATGGTTAAGTATAAGTTGAGAAACAAAATTGCAAGAGTTTGGCTAGCAAAATGATCTCCCCAAAATGAGAGAAAAGAGGGGGTATTTATAGGAATTTTGAGAATTCCTAAGGGAAATGGAGGGCCAAGATTGAGCCACCAAATATCAAGATGTAGGGCTAAGGTGAGTTGAGAACTCACAAGTCCTCACATCTTGACATGTGGCAAGTGATATAGCCCTAAAAGGTGAAGTGTACATGAGGTGGAAGGAGAAGTACATGACATGGAGAGGGGTACAAAGTACCTTGGGATTGGACAAGATCTCCTCATAAAGGAGGTACTTGTCCCCATGTGGGAGAGAGGACAAGTGGGGAATTAAAAATTCCTCAAATATTGTCATGGGGAAGAGGGAAGGAATTTAAAATTCCTTAAATGCATTGGGGATTAAAAGGTGAATTAAAATTTCATGGGGAAGTGGCCTTGTCCAAAGGGGAAGGCCTTTAATAAGGTTGACTAAGGACACATGCCATAAAGGACATGGGGAAGAGAAAATGAATTTAATATTCCTTGAAGGATAAAAGGAATTAAAAATTCCTTGAGGTTGATTAGGCTAGTTAGTGAAGGATTAGAGGAAGGTTAGGTGGCTAAGAGAGATTAGAGGCCAACTTGCAAAAGTTGGAGGATGTGACACATCCTAATCAAGGATTAGGCATGTGCACATCCTAATGATGGATTAGAAGAAGGATTAGGATAAGATAAAAATGATGGAGGATGTGACATAAAGGAAATTAAATAAATAACATATTTATTTAATTCAATTGATGGAAGGAGGATTAAAGATATAAGGTATTATTGATTAAATACCTTAGGGATTTGGCAGAATTAAAGATATTAATTAAATAATAGCAGATTACTTAATTAATGAAAATAAGACGAAAGAGGATGAATTTGGATAAATTAAGTGTCCAAATTTAGACATCTTGCCTCTCTTGAGATGGTGTTACTAAGTAGCATCATTTCAAAAGATTATTAAAATATAGAACCTAGAAGAAGATGGTTAGATTGGAAAAGATGCCCCAGTCATTCAAAGAAGTTACTAGGAAGGAAGATGATGGGGTAAAGATGGAAGTTAGGGATGAGGATGCCCCCTCGAGAGGACATGGGTTCAGGAGAACACGAGTGTGCTCTGAAATGGATGAGATGATGCAAGGGGGATGAAGATGATGCAATGTGATGGAATATTACGAGGGGAGTGTGATGAAGGATGAATGGATGGGGATTTGAGAATGAAAGATGAAATGCAATCTAAATGCAATTTACCATCGCCGAAATCGATTTTGCTATAGCGTAAGACACAATACACCAAGGCATATGACGAAGCTATTAGTGTCTAATGCATAAAACAAACATAACAAACAAGAAGGATATCCCAACACCCCAAAGTCATGGTGACCTTGGTCGGGCCAGGTATTGGGATAACCACAAGCACACAAGGATGCCCCAACGTAACACAAGACCTCAGGGATCTTGGTGGGTACTACGTGGGACAACCGAGAAGACATAAAAGATCAAGATACACCCCTATGTTGATGAGTCAAAGCACACCATGATATGATGGATCAAGGTGACGATGACAAGTGATGATAGGGAGCTCAAATGATAAACAAAATCCAAAAGCATTAAAATATCACAATTAATTTCAAATGTCCTTTGCCATAGGATCAATCAAGGGGATGGGTGGGATTGATGAGGTCTATTAGGAAGGATGCATCCTGTTGAGACCGATGATGGATACCAAATTAAAAGATTGATATGACGCAGGATATTCTGAACTAATTGGATTTGATGATACAAGTGGATCTTGTTTGTTAAGAACCAGCGAGATAAGGGCATAGCTTGGTGACGTGACACAAGAGACATGACATAAGACTGACACATCCTAGCGACCTAGGGGCTCAAGGGCCAATCAAAGATTAGCCTTGCCTACGTGGAAGTGCAAATCCCTCGTAGTTCGATAAAAGGTTGATGACAGACCATGATGGAGACTTTGATGGATGACCAAGATAGGATGGAGAATAGGAGAAAAGTGGACAATGAAGATCGATGATGGATGGAACCCTGGGGGCGGATCAAATGATCGACCTTGCCTACGTGAAAGCACAGGGGCAACATAGTTTTATAGAAGGCCAAAGACAAGTGATGGATGAAAGATGATGAGATGACCCTAGATAAGGGGATAAAAGGATTGGACCGACACAATGGGACAAAATAGACCTATTGGATTGGATTGGAGGATGATGGTGATCACGAAGCTCAGGGATGGGATAGTTATCCAAGTCATCAAAAGAGGAATTGGGAGGATGATAGGATGGATAAATGAATGATGAGATGATGGGTGATGAGATAGTAGGCTATAGCGAGATACCAATGACAAAGGATTATAAGATGGGATGAGGAGAAGGAGATGAGGATGGGAAGATGGAAAGGATGGGGGAGATAGGTAGGGATGGAATAGTGAGACAGGGATGTGATGGTGGGCGGGTATGAAGATAGGGATGGGGGAGGGGGAAGAGATTGGATGAATAGAGGGGATTGGCTAGGTAGATGGATAGATGCTAGGATGGATGGAGGATGATAAGGAGGTGAAAAGGAAGGTTTGGATGTATAAGAAGATGAGAACGGGAAGACACAAGGGATTGGTAGGAAGACAAAGATGGGGATATGAAAGGGAGTGTTTTGATGGATGGATAGGAGGATGAGGATGGGGATGGGGATATAATGATAGGGAAATGATGATAGGGGAATGGAAAGGAGTGATTTGACATGATGAATGTCTCCAAGGACTATAGCACAAAGGAAGATAGATGCCCCCACTCTAGATATGTCATGTGCGGGGATGAATGAAGGATGGAAAACAAGTGGATGGGAAGATAAAAGAGTGAGATGGATGAAGATAAGATGCATGGATAAGGAAGGGAGATGGAAGGGAGCATGATGGCTGGATAAGGAACATAGACGAGTGCGAATGAGGATTAGGATAGTGTGTGGATGAGGGGAATGTATGCTAAGAGGTGTCCAAAGCATGCTTATATGTTTGCCCCATTGTTATCAAGATCACAAGGAGGATGGAAGGATTGTGATAAATGAGATATGCCAAATAGGATGTGTAAGCTCGATAGGGTGGAGGGGATGGATGAAAATGATGTATAGCAAGAAGATGGGTGCATAGCCGAAAGCGTAGCAGGAAGCATAGCGGATGGAGGGAATGCAAATCAGGAAGTTGCCCCCAAGTGCAGATGGGGATTTACGCATGACTCCTATTTGCAAGGTTTTCATCATAGTACTTATCCAAGGTTCTTGTTTTCCAAGTTTTCGCCATTGGATGGATTATTTCTCTTTACTATTTTATTTTATTTTATTTATTGGATTTTTTTGGATTTTTTGGATAGTATACAAAAGGAGATGGATGAGGATAGGGAGGTGAATAAGTGGATTTAGAAGACATGTGATAAGGATATGGATGAAGGACTCAAGCATCAAGTTCCATATCAGGTATTAAGAGCTCATGTTCGAACCAACTGTTGGATGTTGGTACAACCTTATGAGGATAAATGGATTATGCAAGAGGATGAATTAGAGGGATTTGATGGGGGAGATACATGGGATAATGGGTGGGATGTTGGAAATGGTATGGATAGAATGATGGGGTGGATACATGATGGGGAGATGAGTTCAGGACCAACATTGGCACATGTGGTGATGGATGTGAAAAGATAAGGGGACTAATGGATGGAGAATGTGGGGATAATGGAGGAGATGGAATAGTGAATTTCAGGGCATAGGGACCCAAAACAAACTTAGGAGATGAAAGGTGGGTATGGTTAGCTTTTGGATTAGCAACTTTGGATGTTCTTATAGATTTTTCATTTGACGGCATTACATCTTTTTTCTTTGGGATCCACATGGTTTTATCTTTGCTTTGCTGGCTCTTTGCGAGCTATAGATTTGATTTTGATTTGGGATTTTGTTTTTCTTTTCTTTACCATGTCTTTTAGAGGGGACATGGGAAGCGTTGGATTCATGTGGATGTTTGGATTTATGCATTTTATGTTAGCACATCAAAGTGCATTTATTAACAATGGGATGGGTGTGAGGGGATGGATGATGTGGAGCAATGGAGAGTAGGAGTATGGGGATGCGTGTGTAGATGGGGGATGTTTAGGTATGTGCCTTTGTTGACCCTGATTATGGGATATACGAGAGGGATGTTTATGATGGATGACATGGATAGGCGTTGGATGGGTGAAAGGATGAGATGGAGGAAGTGATCTTGGGATATACGGACCCAAGATGGGTGTGAATGAAGGATAGGAGATGGTGGATGGAGGGATGTAAGGACCCAAAATGGATGGGGCAGATGAAGGAGGAATATGGGCGGTTGTTTTGAGGTGATACGATAGAGGAGGAGGGATGGCAGCATATGATTTGGTGGAGCGATGGGCAAAGCTAGAAATTCTTTTGGAGAAGGCTTGTTGAGGACGTCTAGAAGTTGTACCAACATCTTTAGATTGTGAGTCTTGGGAAATAGATCCAAGACCTTGCATGCAGATTTGTTCTTTGACTTGGATGGGCTCTAAAATACCTTGCTCGTGAAGGCCTAGACCTTTCCTTGATAGTTCATGTTCTTGAGCATTCGATCTATGATAGAATTTTTGTTATTTTGAAAACATGATCGTCCATTATTAGGTGGGGATGATGGGTGGTAAATACACTATGCTTTTCTTCTGCAAAGAGGCCACCATGGAAGAATGTGAGAGTACCAAGGGGATATGCAAGCGGTGTGGGGATAGCATTTTTAGGCGATGATGGGTGATTCTGAGAAGGAGATGATGGGATAGCAACATTTGGATAGGAGTTGTATCTAGAGAGTAGGGGATATGATAGGATCTGATTTTTGAGCTCATGCTGATAGAATAGGAATGGAGCGGTAGAATTTTGAATGTCAAGAGGATCATGGGATGGAATGGACGGGGGACTGTGATCTTGAGATGGACTAGATGGGATGGTAGGATCTTGATCTGGAGGAGGGGATATGATAGCATGCTTTGGATTAGACTCTTGACATGACTCATCATGTGCGGGAGGCATGATAATGGAGTCATGGGGGGAATCTTCA
>VDFB02047230.1:469433473-469529029 GCA_007258455.2 Sequoia sempervirens
TGTACAAGGAGGAAATATATCTTCATGTAAAAGAATTTCAGGGAATATTGATCTGTGGTATTTAAAACAGGAGATCATTAATAAAAGTTACATACAACAAGTGAAGGAAATAAGGGCTTTGACAATCAACTGTCTCCATATAAATGTTTCCAAGTAACAAAGCACTTATTCCAAAAAATACCAAGGTGGGACAACAACCTTGTTAGAAGGGGCAATAGTATTGACACTTTTTCTCGTTAAGAAAGCCCATTTCCTATCCACATGATGGAGAGTAAGGTATTGAAACAATGTTCAAATGTCACTGTGGAAGCTACGGGTTTCTAAACCCTAGCCCGATATATTGCACAGCCAGTGAAAATACTTCGAAAATAAAATGAAGAGATCAGGTTGTGGCCTTACATGGCCTATATTTTCTCTTATGAAGGTTTTCTCTCTTTTACAAAATGCGGAAAAATAAAGAGACCCTAGTTTTGTAATCAAGGAAAAGCAAACAAAGATGGCACAACCATAAGGTACAAAAGATATTCTATAAGCTCGAATCGAGAATTTTGTTTGTAGAGATTAGACAAAATAGTGCAAGGTTCGAGCCATAGTGAAAATCTTACCTCATCTTGTGCCGATGAAAAGTGTATTCAGGGCCATGGAGAATCCCATCAAAACCATTTGATGTCAGTTTCAAAGAATGAAAAGATTGATAGAGTGGAAACACCAAGAAATACATTAAAACCTTGTAAAGGCCGTGAATTTTAGTCTCTAGAAATGAATCTAAACCAAATGAACAAATGCATCAAGAAGCCTTACCCAAATCTCTTCACAAGAAATCGACATGAAGCTACAAAGGAGGCCGAGCTTGAAACCATTCAATGGAAGCAATGTGCAAAGAGCCCAATTGAAAATCTAGAGGTGAAATGAAGGTGAAATGATAGGGCTCAATAGTTTTGTGTCTAGGGTTCATTTTTTCCCTAATTCGATGCTTGATTTTATCACATTGAATTATAAAATCAAAAACCTCTATTAATTCCTTGTTTAAAATGTTATGCCTAGGCCAAAATTAGACCTTAGCTTTCTTTTTATTTTTAAAGAAAATCAAATAATCATATATACATTAGCCCCTCTATGGAAGGTTGAGTTTCCATATGCCTTAGTATTCTTCATGGTTTTATCATATATCCCATGGCCAAATCTTTTTATGATTTTTTTTAGAAAAATCAAATGTATAGGAGCCTTCCTCTAATGTTTTGATTTTTTGCAAATATTAAATTTTCACTCAAACTATAAAAAATCAAAATATTTGAAGTAGAAAGTAGATGTATTGGGAGAGTTTCTATTTTATTTTCTAAAATTGTAGATGATTGTAAAACATCACTAATGGTAATGTTTCTATAAATTACCTTGGTTTTTGTTAATGTTTAGAATGCAATTGATACACTTAAGTCTAGTACTTGGAAACTTTCTATTTTGAGTTGGAGTTACTGGGTGGATTTGGAAAAGATGTGGCATTTTGATTTTTCTAATTTCAGTTCTGGGCAGTTTTGGACCTAATTTTGTGGAGTTTTTGGATCAACTTGTTGGAGGTGAGAATTTTATGCTTTTGTGAGGCTATTTGGAGTAGTTTGAGCCCCTTTTTTCTAGGCTTTTTCCTTGAGCTTGAAAATGAAAAATGAGTTGCTTTTTGATGATGCAGTGGGCCTAATTTTTCTATTTTTGCACCATGGATGTCACTTGATGCCTATAAGTTGAAGAAATTTTGAATTTCTCAAAATTTCAAAAATTCAGATTCTTGCTCTCATATCCATTATAGAGAGTTTTGTAAACTTTTGAATCATATTTTGATATCTTGCTCCTTCAGTTTCAATATAAGCAGAAAATTTCTCCTTTCTCTTTTCTTATCATACATTTGTGGTGATAATCTGATGATTGTTTGTGATTCAAAGTTGTGAATCCTTCTTTTGTCTTATTGTTATGAATTGTGGATGAGAAGTGCAGATTAGTTCAGGTTGCATATTGTGTTCAATGATTCTCAAATCTTTATGAGAAATACTTTTGAGCTAAATATCCTAAGGTGGATTGTGAGAACTAATGTTTTAAAAGAGATTGTTGTGAGTTATGTTCTATCAAAATCTCCAAATATCTAGTGAATCATCTTAAGTTGTAGGTTTCATTTTACAACTTTCTTCCTACCTCTTTCCACTAAAAATTTCATAAGTTAGGTGATTAGCTAGAGGGAACCAGCCCACTTTGGAGATTTTCTCTCAACAATTGATTGACCCACAAATTAGAGAGTTTTTCCATGTTGCAACAAGATAGCCAAGCCTAGCTTGACTAAGGGTGCAATCCTAGTTTTCAACAGGAACTTTACCTTAAGTTTAGTTTTCAAAGAAAATTCAAAAGGAAAAAGGGATGGAGAGTTTCCTAGACCTACAACTAATGATGAATAGTAACAATGGAGGATGCTATAGTGGACAACCTTCCTAAAATGAAGTTCCACTTAACCAAAAAAGCCTACAGTCTCATGAAACTAGTGCAATATTCTAAGGTCTACAAATTTTCAGCTATCCATTCACCATGAAGCAGGAGCAATATATAAATTTTAAGCGTAGCAGTAAAATAATGCTTAGTATTTATTTACGCTATTGTTCACCATCAAAAAACAACAAAAAGTATGAACATGGGAGGCATGAACACTATAACATTCTTCACCATTAATGAACAACATAAAACTAACAACTAGAACAGCTTGAAAATGGAACAACAAAGTTAAAATCTAATATTTGAGGAGATCAATCATGAAAAAATGTGAAGAAACACAAGAATCCATCAAAATAATGCAATTCTCATTATATTTTTTCAGCATGTCTTTACACAACAACTCAACTCTCTCTCTTCAAATGAGAGGAGACCCCTACTTATAGTTTTCCAAAAGTGAAATGAATTTCCAAGGTTTATTTTTTATTATGTGGCCAAGATTCATTTTTCACTAGGATTTCACCTACCCCCAAAATATAACAATATAAAAATACATCTTTTTATTTTCCCTATTTTTTCCTTTAGTGGCCTTGACACTATAGTAGCTTTGTCCTCTAGTGACTACCTTCCTTTTCAGCTACACTGTTAGATACTCATCATCAATCACTGGATTTCCTACATTTTTTTGGAGGGTGGCATACTCCACGAATTTTCCAATCAAATCTTGGAGCTTATCCCATTCCATGATGTTGGATTGGAGGATCTAAAAAATTCAGCTTCTTGAACCTTCTAGTGATTTGCTCCTAGTGTTTGGTGCATTTAGGCATGGCCTTAATAACTTGCTCGAAACTAGGTAAACGCCCTTGTGGTGAAGTCCATTAAATCTGGCGATAGTGTGTCTGTATCCCCTTTCTCCATCTTTTTATGAAACAATGGCTTGATTTTCTTTGGATCTAACTCTAGGGTAGAGATGTTATAATCTATCATCATTTTGAGGTAGTCCTCACTGTCAGTCCAGTGCTCTATGACCCATTCAACTTCGAGCTCAACTTCATGCAATACCCTTTCTAAGACCTCCTTTCTGTGATCTAGGCCCATTTTCCAAGTTTCCACCAGCCACTGATCATCCTTTACAAGCCTTCATTCCTTTTCCCATGTTTTCTTAGGCAACTTGAGAATGCTTTCAAGATTTGGGTATGTGATCCTATACAACTCGGTGAATCTGTAGCATGTTTTTGATTGGTTAAGTAGGGAGAGGGCCTTGAACCTTACAAATTAGTACAACATGATAAGAACAACAGGTGGTAAGAAACAACAAAAATAGGAATCCCACCAAACTTCCCTCCTCCCACAACCAAAATGCTTAACCAATTCCCATACGATTAAACATAGCAGTTCTATCATAGGAATCAAAATACCTTAACCTAACATTAGTAGCATCCTTCCCTATCCATCTAAAATACTTATTAACATCTATCATAGAGTCCCTACCTAAAATATAAACAACATTATAGATATTTAAGTTTTGTCCCTAGCGGCCATTACTAGTAATAATAGTCCTAGAAAACACTATAGAAATAACCATCAGAACAAAAGAAAAAGTAGCAAAATGAAGCAACCATGTTATGCTTCCTCGATCAACTTCCATGCATTCATTAGGTTTTCAACAGTGTCATTCACTGTTGCCTTTAGCTGCTTTTTTATTTTGTTGCTTTTTGATAAATCCCATGCCAAAAACAATAGCCATAATAGCCTTCTTCATGACAACATTGATCACCAAGCACACACTCTTTACAGCTTCTTCCAAGGTTTGAATTCTACTGTAATTTCCTTGTTCTTGCATACCTTTCTATAGAACCTGTAGTCTTTCCTCAATTATACCATTCACCACATTTTTGAGGGCTTGAAGTTTGCTTCCCTTCACCTTCTCATGTATCCTTTTTTCCAGGACTTGCATCCTCTCCTCCAGTATTTTAATCCTCTCATTCTTGTCATCCTCGACCTTGTCTTCCTCTTTTCCTATTTGTCTTCCTTCTCTTGATTTTCTATAACATTTCCTTCCTCCTCCCCCCGAGCCATCTCATGCTATGACTTCGCATTTTCTTCATTTTCATTACCATCCTCACTTTGCACTTCCAAGTCCTCCTCCTCAACCCAGTTTCCACCCAAACTATCAGGAATCTCGTCAGTTGAGGATTCATTATCTTCTTCTTTCTTTTCCACACTTTCTTGTGAACTGTGGGTACTTTTCTCCTCAGGACTCTATGAATTTTTGTTACTTTCTTGTCCCTTCGATGTCACCATATCCAGTCTCTTTGACCTCCTTCCACTAAGGTTTGATCCTTCCATCTTGTTATCATCAGGTATGGTAATTGTGTCCACCTCTTCTCCAAGTTTGCATAGAATCAATTTCCTTCTCTTTTTAGCCCCCATCTCCATCAAAACGTCCTATATTTTCTTAGGACTAACCATAAGCAAGTCCTTCCACATAGCAGTATCAAGGCTCTAGGATTTCTTACTAGATTTTTTAGGCTTAGGGTGGGGAAGGTCTTCAAGAAGCTCAATTTTCACTGAGCTTTGGGGTTTTGGGTCTTCAATCAAATTAAGAACAGGGTTTTTCTATGCCTCCAATTTCTTTTGTAAATCCTTGAACTTATTAAACATTCGAGTAGTGTGATGAATTCCCACATCACCATTATACAAAACCCAATTAAACCAATCCGTTGTGGCCTTGGTCCAATTCTTCATCTTCTCCATTCTATTGAATTCTTCATGGGAGACAAAAGGGGGCACAAATGATGTAGTTGGGGCCTCTTCTTCTAAGGATGTCCATTGTTGGATGTAAGCTGTGAAATCTACCACTTGTGCCTTTAGTTCTTCCTTGGTGGACTGATCATTGTTCATTTATTGCACTATTGTTGCCACTAACCCTTGGAATTCATCAATCTTCTACTCCTTGATTATCAGGCCTAAGTTGATGGTTGAGATGTTGTAGCTAGCTCCAACATCCTTGTTCATCACAGGGGTATCAATCTATATTGTTCTCGATATGGAGGTGTCTACCACGATGTGTGACCAAAATTTAGGCTTCTTCTCTTCTCTTGTCTTTGTTTTCACCCTAGCTAGTATGGCTTCAGGTCTAGCCTTCAGATCAACAACTACAGGGGATTACTTTTGTAGCTAATGTTCCAACCAATTGGGTACCTTGTTTTTCTCCTTGGGTGATTCATGATCACCTTCCTCTTTTTGTTCATTCCGTGGTTGTTCCTCTTCATGACCAGGAGCTTCTTGATCTATTCTCTCTTCTTCATCTGGGTCTTTGATTTGTATAGTCTTTTCTTTATCCAACTTAGCAGAGGCTATGTCCTCTTTGGTTAAATCTTCCTAGGGTGCCCTCCCTTCTTCTTGCTTGAGCTCATCATGATGTTCAGGCTCAGGGCTCTTTTTAGGTATATCTTCTTCTTCTCTATCTTCTTCTTGAATGGGGCCCTTGTCTTGGCCAATCAGTGGAGGCTCTTCATGTATCTCCACATTTACCTCAATTTCAACCTTTTCCTTAGAAAGATGCTCTTCAGAACTAGCTTTCCCACCTTCATCTTTGAGCTATTGGGATAACTCCTCATCTAAATCTTGATCTAAGGTTTCTACTCTCTATCTTTCGTTAAGAGCCTGAGTTTCTTCTTCTGAGGAATGCAACCTTTCTTTATCATATGTTATTTTATCTAGATTTATGCTTTGTCCACCCTCTAGATGCTCAAAGTATTCATTTGGGAAGAAGCCCTTGGGCTCTTCAACTATACCTTTTGTAGCCTTCCTTTGGAACTCTACCTAAAATTTCTCCATTTCCTTAGAGATCTGCATCGTGGCCTCCATCTTTGGTGGTTTTGTAGGTGGTGGAGGAAGGGGTAGGCTAGCAAAAATTTGGGCCATTAAGCCATAGATTGTGGGGTTCATGATTACTCCAGAAATTTTGAAAGGTATATTTTTCATATATGCCATGAAAGCATGCAGTAGGGTAAGAGGTGGAATAGTCATAGTGGTCACTGTAGGCATTGGGGAAAATAGAGTGGGTAATGGAGAAGGGAGTGAGGAAGAAAACAATAGGGATGTAGTAGAGAAGGAGGAGTCTAGTACCATAACTAGGGCCACTGGTGAGGTGGATACGAGGTGGACTAAAATATCCATGGCAGGTAGAGATGAGATAGGAAATTCCTAAGAGGTGGAGGGTGGTGGAGTGGCAATGGTAGTAGTAGTAGCGAGAGTAGAGGTGGCAAGTGGTGAATGCAACCGCTTGGCTTCTTCTTCTCCTTCATGTTGGGGGTCCTCCTCTATAGTGGGAGTTTCACTCATGAATTTCTCTGTTCTCTTTGCTTTCTTGGAGGATTCCCCCTCTGCAGTCTTCCATGTGTACACCTTGTGCTTTGGTCTCCACTCGAGTGCATCTTTTCTCTTCTTTGATCTCATTGTTAGTAGGGACTTGGGCGCCTCTTTAGATGGGACAACAACTACTCCACTATCTATTTCAATTTCTAGCTCATCCTCGAGCTCACCATATGTTAACTCAATGCCCTGTATCTTGAGTTGGGTGATCTGGCCATCTATCCATTATCTTGTCCTGTTCTCAATTGGTTGTGTCAAGATGTCAAGGTTAGTAACCTCTTCTTCATTCAAGTCTATGATAGGTAATAGAAAGTTAGCCGCTGCATTAAACCTTTCATCAACAATATTGTCTTCCTCCTCCACCATTTGATTGGGCACTGGGAACAAATTTACTAACTTTACGAATTGGGTTTTCATCCTCATGTAGTGCCTCATTCGCACTTCCTTATCATCTATGTAGTTTGCCCAAAAGTCCTCAGCCTGAGGTTGGTGAGCATATTGTCTTTCGACCCACTTTTTAAGTTTCCCATAAGGGTCCATTTTTCCTTGGTGGGTGTGGAGGTCCAAGTGGTATTCCACCAACTCCTTTTCTGAATATTATGTGCATTGGGCGGTGGGATAGGCATACATGCCTTGCGCAAAAGTTATGAGATATGGAATCCCATCTCTATTTTTATCACTCAATAGTGCGTGGGCATCTTGAAATTTTTGAGTAACTTCCAATAGGATCATGTGGTCATTGGGATAGCATGGAAGCCTGTATGGTCTCCCCATGAATCCTTCAATTCTAACATAGGTGAATTTTGGGAATTGTATAAACAAGTACCCAAACCATAGGATGAAGCCTCTAGTACTATGTGACACTCTTCTCTTGAATTATCCTCCAAGTAGCCTGATGATGTGCCCAATGAAGGCACCATTGACCCTCTTGTAATCCCTTTTGAAGTTTTGGTACTGTAATTGAGAGTAGCGGTCATTTACTTTGAGGTCCCCTCTCCTTTCTTTGGGGTTGTTTGCTATAAAGAGTCCTTTGTAAGGGAACTTTTTTGCTAGAAGGTACACTAGATATGAGATCATATAAAATTTGGAAGTCTTTTTTACAGCCATAAGCTGGTTATATATGTTGTCACTGATCATCTTTTCCCAATGGAATATTGTTTTTCCCTGGATGATCTCCTCAATGAAGTAGAACATCCATTCTTCAAAGAAATCAAGAAAAAGGGAGGCCCATTATTCTACTTAGTAAGGTGTCCAAGTCATGGTACTCTTCATGGAAGTCACTTCTGAACAACTCTTGAGGCACTTTGGTAGCACTACCCCTCTTTTCCTTTAACCAATGTTGGTCAATTAATCATTTGCACCCCAACGCATCTACTTTCCACATATTATTAGCATATTCCTTCTCCATTTCCTCCATGACATTGAATGTGGGGGTGGGAAAAGTCTTTCCAATATTGACTTATTAGACAAGTCTTCTAGTATTTTTCCATCATGATCAATGATTTTCCTATTATTGTGGTAACACTCTCTACAAACCATCACTAGCTCTAGAGTAATGAGTGCGGGAGGGAAACCGGTTGCTTTGGTGAGACCACTTGATCTTATCTTTCGAGCATTCTCTGTTATGGGGTTAATCATCACCCTTCACCTGAACTCATCAATGTCTACATGCCCAAGGTTTGTATCTAATACTAGGTCCCATGTGGAAGTAATCTTGGAGGTGAACTTCACCCCATGAAATTGGTACTTCATCTGGTCTTTATCTCTTTTCCCTCTCGGTGCCTTTGTAGGCTTCTTTCCTTTTTCCTTCTCGATAGACTTCCTCAATGGACCCACAATAGATTCCATAAATTTTGCATACAAAGATGCAGGTAGTGATTTCATATAGAAATCAAGGCAATTTTTAGTCAAGTCTTGGAAAACGAGGGTTAGATCCAAAATTTCATCTTTAGAAGATCATAAAATTTATCAACATCCATCATTTGAGGTTCATTTGGATCAAATATAGTAATGTGGGTCTAGGGATACGTATTTCCCTAGGCTAGAAGCTATCAAGAGAGGCTAGGAGAAAGATGACGCTAGGTTCATGGAAACCCATAGACAACCACCTGCAACAAAAGTTCCACAATAGGAGTTTTACAATTAAGATCCTCAGAAAACAACTTGGCACATATGGAAATCAGTTATGAGGTCTTTGGAGTCCTCTAATTGGTTGTTTTGCTTATGTAGGCTTAGGGTGTGTAGAGGTAGGAGGCGCAAAGGACGTTTGGAACCTTATTGTTAAGTAACAACAATCAAGGGACAGAAACCCGCAAGCGGATTTTTGCATTGTAGGACCCACAGGTAGTCAAGATGACATGAGTTTGATTCCTATGTTTTGATCATTTTGAGACCCACGAGTGAGATTCATCAACCAATCATCTTGTGTTTTCCATTTGAAAATGGCATTGGAGGGACGATAGTCCTACTACAGTGTTCCACATGGCATTGCTAACTTTGATTTATATTGAGGACCTTAGGGAGATGGCCTAGGCAGAGTTCACAGTGGAAGCATATAGGAGACCTCAGATGCTTAAGGAACAATGAGGGAGGTGGGGTGGTCCATAGACAGACCCCTGTAGAGATTGGCCCACACTATAGTTTTAACTTAATGTTTGGAGGGGACTCAGAATGACAAAGAGAGTTGTAGGATCCACCATGCGGGAAGGAGCGATGTCCAAGCTGTCAGAGAAAAAAGTCCATAGGATGGCAAGCCATAGATGGAGGCCTGCAAGAAATGGCCCACATTCTAAGACTTAGTCATTTTATCATTTGGTGGAGGTGACTCTGGTAGGGCCCACGATGCGGGATGAGGGTAAAGGTAAGCCATTTTCTAATGATGGTAAGGTGATGGTTGCCCACAAGCGGTGGCCCGCAAGGGTGGGCCCACAACAGTTTGAAACATGGATTTTTCATTAAAGGTTTTGTTGTTTTGAGTTTTGAACCAGGATGACAATGGCGGTGTCATAGGTAGCAAAGGTGCTCAAGATAAAAAAATAATGGCACCATAGGAGTAGGGTTTCGTAGGACTATTGAGGTGCAATTGGAAGGTTTCAAACAAGTCTCAAGAGTTGGGAATGCAATTTATCTACAGAACCAGCAATTGTGTAGGCCACTAGGTGTTTTAAGGATTTTCTTTGAGATTAAATCGCTAATATACAAACCTAAGTTGTGAAAAAGTAATTCACTTTAAAGTTATAAGGGGTAGACATACCAAAAAAATTCATGGGAATTCAATGAAGATCGTGTTTTAATCCTTCAGGAGCTTATGCGGGCGCGGGAGCTATATTCGTCGTTTTCCTCTCTTTGAAAATCCAACTAACAAGTGTGAAAATGATGGATTGAGGTGCCTATTTATAGGAAAAGGGTCATTTATGACCCACATTAAATGCAAGGTACAACAACTAACAAAGTGGTTGGAGCGTGGGAAATGATGAAGCAATAGAGGGAAATGTGAAACTCGTACTGTGGGACGATCCCAAGGTTTTGCCACCAATTAGCGGCCAAGGGTTGACAACATAGCAAGTTATGGGACCCACCATGTGGGTGGATGCCAGAGCTAGGCTGTTAGTTGAACGGTGAAGATACAATGGCATTACACAAAGAGAAACCTATAACTATAGACCCGCAGGGCTTGGAGGACACCAAGGAAATAGACCAAGGGAAACCCATAGGAAAATTACCACAAAAGCAAAAGACTTAGGGAATTTTGGGATAGTAAATTTGGTCAACTAGAGAAGGATGAATTTAGTGTTCCTAATCACTTTAAGCTCAAAATTAGGGGCACAAAAAATGAGGCGAAGGAAAAAAGGGACCTGAAAAAAGTGAAGAAAAGAGGGGGGTCCCCATTTGAAACAGGGTGTGTCTGCTATAGGCACAACAAACACCAAGTTTGTTGGCTACTATTGGAGGACCTTGTGGAAGAATCTCAACACTAAATTCAAGTTTTTCTTAGCATATGGTCATCCTCAAACAGATAGTCAAATAGAGGTGGTGAATACAAGCTTGGGAAATTTGTTGAGATGCTTGGTTGGAGACAAACCAAAAGGATGGGATTTAGTCTTACCACAAGCTGAGTTTTCCTACAATAACTCAGTTTACAAAAGCACAAGTATCTCACCATTTTATATTTTTTATGGAAGTAGTCCAAGAGTTTTTTTAGACTTGAATAAGCTTGATAAAGATGTGAAAAAGAGTGCAAATGCTAAAGATTTTGCAGAGCACATGAAAGGCCTTCATGAGGAGGTGAGGAAAAATATCAACAAAATGAATTTTTCTTACAAAAATAATGTTGATTTGAAGAGGAGACATAAGGAATTTTAGATTGGAGATGAAGTGATGGTACATTTGATAAAATAAAGATTTCCAATGGGTACATACAATAAGCTCAAGATGAAAAAGTTTTCGCCCATGCAGGATTGTGAAAAGACATGATTCTAATAATGTATATGAGGTAGAATTACCCAATGAGCTTAATATTTCTCCAATTTTTAATATCTCAGATCTAACCATGTTTCATGAAGGTGAAAATGATGAATTTTCAGCAATTAAACATCCACCAACACTCACACATAGTTCAAAAAATGAAAAGATTGAAGCAATTCTTGACATCAAGGTGAAAAGAAGTACAAGGAGGAAGCAATATATAGAGTATTTGGTGAAATGGTTTGGGAGGCCTATGGAGGATGCTTCATTGTTATCTAAGGCTAATATCACTCACCTTGGATATCCTCTTGGAAAGTGATAGAATCACTTTTCTTCTATCATTGGTGTCTAATGTAGGAGCATCCATGGCTTCATGCAATCCTATGTCAACTTGAAGGGGTTATTTTATTGAATTTTTCAATTTTGGTGTGTTGGATTTCATGTTTGATTATTGAAATTCATATTTTAGTGTGAGATTAAATATTTTTTGATGTGGTAAAATTTCAATTTGGATTTGATTTCAAATTGGGTCAAATTGGTGAAGGAGAATCATGGAGAATATGATTTAAAACTGAAAAAAGAAGGAAAAAAATTTAATGGTGTGGGTTTATTTGAGCCATTCAATTCATTTGTAACTCCTATATTGAATTTCCACAACTCCTAAAAAATAGGAACCCAGGAGGTGGGCGCCCAGGTTGAGGAATTTGTTTTTTGCTTTATTTGTGAAAGCATTAAAGCCATTTTAAAGCCATATTTTATTTTTCCCAAGTCTAGAAGATTAAAATGCATGTTTTATTCAAGATTGAATATTAAATTATATTTTATTTCCCCTTCCTAGAGGTGGCCATTGATTTCCCTATGGGTTTTTGGAATGCAAGCTAAATGGTAATGAAATGCATTGAAATGTCATTCCAGGAAAGCATGAGAAGATAAAAGTTGAATTTCTTTTATTTTGAGTTATTTTTTAAGAGAGGAAAAACACAAGAAGAGAAGAAGGGAGTTTCTTACCTTTAGATGGAGAATTATTTTTTGGATTGACATAGTTGAGAGTGTTGATAGAGGAAAAATCAACACAATTTGTGCAGATTAAAGACATTGTTTGTGAAATGCTTCGAAGTTGTAGGTGTTGCAGAGAAGATTGACTCTAGGCTTTGATTTGCTGCTGAAAATCAGATTGTTTGTGATTTCTAGGGGTTTCTTATGGCTTGTTACAACCTTCAACCATGATTGGATTATAATAGATTGATTTCCCTTATTTAATTCAAAGATTTGCCAGTTGCATATTGCAATTTGGGCTTGGCATTTTGGTTTCAATTTCTTTGTGTTGTTGAATGATATTTGTGAGCTTTCTAAATTCCATTTTCAGAAATTTAATTTAATTTAGATAGCTCATACATTAATTAGTTAAGTAGGGCACAACACCAAAGCTCAGATGGCAGAATTAAAAGGTTTCTTGACTAATCCTTTCATTGAAGGTTAGGGCCACTTCCAGTTAGGAAGATGTGTAGGGGATTGCTTAAGTCCATGGTTGCAGGTAAATCACTTGGGTGATTCTCTCTATTTTTCAGATTACATATCAAGTATTGGAATACTAAAGAATCCAAATATGGGATCTCTGACCTTATTTCTTTAAGTTATTTTTTATAGCTTACTTAAATGAAATCATTGAATTGAAATGCATAAAGTAAATGAGGTTAATATTTTTATTTGGAAAAGTATTTACAAATATTTTTTATATCTAAATGGAAATAGTTATGCAATAGCATGTTTTATTTAAAAAAAGGGTATATATTTTTACCTTGAATATCAATTATTAAAGATTTGATGAAAAATTGCTAGTAATTTCCTTGTAAGAAGGAGATGGTTGTTACAAAGGTAGTTTCTAAAAATGGGTCCTAAACATCTTGAGAGGGTAAAAGGATAAACAAAAATGTAGGTGAAATTGTAAGGGGTGCAATTTTATGACACTACAACATTCAATAATCATACACATTACAACAAAAATTAAACAATGGTGTACAAGCCTGGTTATGAAATCAAAAACTAGTAACACACAAGAGAATGGTGATAACCACTAATATCATATAATGAGTGTTGTAACTTAAAAACACTCATGTGAAGAGAATCACATAAATATAGTAGGTACCAATGACTTGGAAATCAATAATAGAATACTACTAGACTTAAGATGTAAAGTTTCATTACAAAAAATTTTAAATTTGCATGAATGCTAAGAAGTATGACATCAAATCAAATGGATATCTAATGATATTTGTCCAATCCAAACTAGATTGATAGGATGTCCCTTCACTATTATGCACAAACGTGCTTAAGGTGTTTGATGCAAGAAATGACACATCTCTTGATTAGGTGTATTTTAATGTTTGATCTCCAATCAATTTTATCTTATTAAATATTTCCTACTTTATTCTCTTCACATAGGAATATTCTAATTAAAAATGGTAAATGAGGTGTGCACTCTACTTCTAGCCCTAAATTTTAATCCCAACACAAAAACTCCAAAACAATCAAAAGAGTATGATGCAAAAATGAGGGAAAATAACATCACATTGACCTCTAAAAGATAGGAAAACACATTTCCACAATGAGACATTTCATCCCACCAAATAGAAATATTTTACATGTCCTAAAATCCAAAATTCATATTTTTACAATTTAATTGAGAAAAAAGCTCAATCACTTTAATGGGAGCTTCAAAATTTATCCAGTTTTAAAAATTAATTAAAAAATGATCTAGAATATCCTAATGAGCATATGAAGTGCAATGATACACTTCCCATATCACAAGAAACTTCACTATAGTAATGATGCTATTTTTAAATTTCTAAAATTGAAGACATACAACAAATAGAATACACAATAGGCTAATCTAATATTCTTTCTCAAATCAGAATTTATGAATTCATGGTCAATACAAGAATCCAAACATGAAAGTACAAAAAAAATTAAAAGATGAATGTCTTGATATTCTAAGTGATACCTTCATGCACAAATGAATAAGATATTTCTTGATTCAATTTCACTTCCAAGTCATTAACAGTCCTCAAGCAATCCACAATTTTGTTACAAGAAAGCAAGAACTCACACATTGGAGTAGAGGAAAATATAGAAAATATCACCAATAAATTTAAAACCTTTTGGTTTTCCCCCTTTCACTCTAAAATACATAAACCAAAAAGTCACTTTTTTTCCTTTTCACATTTCAAAAAGACATTTCTCAAAATTGATATTTTTAAATTGTATATTTAGACAAGATATTTCACCTACAATTCTATTCAAATTCTTTAAGGAAAAATAAATTTTAAAATGGGTAATATAATAATTTTATTATAATTTACTAATGCATTTAATTTTAAATAGTTTCTTTTAACAAGTATTGTATTTCCTTGATAATCTGAATATTAAAAATATAGGACCTTTCAACCTATGCATAAATATTTATTCACTCAAATCAATTTAAAAAAAAGATGAATAATCTAAATAAATGCATGGAAAGAAAACTAATTGAAACTAATTTAGAGAAAGGTTTCATAATGTTACATAAAAAATATATCATTACTTGAGTGAGATAGAGAGGTCAATATAACATATTTAACCAAGCCATCCTTCTCCAATCAACCATTGTTGGAAATTTTTTTGGCTACACAATAAATAAAATATCATACATATTTTCTCAACACAAGAATGACTAAACAACCTAAAACCTCTAATGCGATATATTAAAATGAAATAATACCAATAAACTACATCAACTAAAAAATCATCTAAAGCTAATATGATCTAGATATGATATATACTAAAATCTATAATCACAATAAC
This sequence comes from Sequoia sempervirens, assembly GCA_007258455.2. NCBI lineage: Eukaryota > Viridiplantae > Streptophyta > Pinopsida > Cupressales > Cupressaceae > Sequoia > Sequoia sempervirens. The sequence goes on from VDFB02047230.1 coordinate 469,448,624, forward strand.
CATAATGCTAAATTAGATAACATATAATCATAATAACATATACCATATATAGTGAAAACAACTAAACTAAAACATTGCTATAGTCTAAACATATATAGTCACAACATATGCACATCCCATAATACATAGTCATACACCATGAGGTCAATACAAAACATCATTGATAAAGTATGTTGATGAAATATAAAACATTATCGATATGTATGATATCAATACCAAAATAAAGTCAAACAAAAATACAAGGCACATACACCTAATGCATTACACCAAACATCTTTTATTTGTTGCACGACCTTTGAAAGTAATCTTCTCTATTAGGGATAAGGAAAAAATGGGGGTGGATATTTTGGAGATCACCAGGTAGTCATTCCCTTTGGTGGTTTGTTCCAACCTTCAACAAATTAGCCAAGAGATAATTTTGAGTGCTTACAACCTATAGTAAGATGTGCTAAGTGAATGTGTACAAAGAATTGTGATAAGAGGAAATCCCAAGGGGTTCACTATGTTACATTTATGAGGGATGTGAAAAATTCCTTGAACTGATTTAAAATGGGCTTTAAAAGGTGAACCGAGAAATAGAGAGGATAGGAGATGTATGAGATGAAAATAGGGAAAATTATTTGGAAGGGAAATTGGAAATTTGTAGGGAAAAAGGATTAAAGGAAGAGAAAATTTAATAAAGTGAAATAATTTTAAGAAGTGGTGGAAGAAACCTAATGGTACATAATACCTACAAGGTAGACTTCAAAGGTGGCTTCTATCACTTAATAGCTTGTTGTAGAAGAATTTGGTGCAACAAATTTTTTCTAGTAGTCAAAATATATGTAAGTTATGCGTTAATTGATGAAAATAGTTTTTTTTTTTTTTATGTTGAATGGTTTTCTAGTTCAACCATTTGAAATTAGGTTAAGGTTAGGGCATGTGGGAAATGATATTTTAAATTAAATAAAGTTAAATGGGGCTCCAACATGTGGGTTATTTTTTTTCCTACATAAATTTTGGATGATTTGTGATTCAATTTTGAGTTGTAGCTCAAAAATAATGGAATATAAAATGGATGTGATCCAAATGGGTTTGAGAGTCCTTGCAAAACAATATAGAACATGGTATCATGCTAGAATTTAAGATAAGTGACCCTAGAATACACTTAAGAAAGTGGTTAGTGAAATAGGTGTAGAACATAAGGTGAAGATCATAAAGCATTTGATTTCTAACTTTAAACTACATAATGGACTAGGTGGAACACCTTTGATTGGTTAACAGTTTCAAGAGTAAGAGCATCTTGTAAGCAGTTTGAGTGGACAAAATGAGTGCTTAAGTTTAGTAGGTGGACTTTTTATTTAGGAGTTACATGTACTATTCTCAAGAGGCACATTACATTTATGAGGAGGATGTTGGAATTTGGACCATAGATTTAGTGGCCTTTAAATTATGTTCCTTGTTTTGGTCCATGGTATTGAAACCATAAGTGATTTCTTAGATTGCCCTTTCCCTATATATTTCGTGCTTGGGATGGATTTCGTACATGGTGAGTTCATATCATGTTTATGCTATCAAATTGAGTCTAGAAGCTAGAGTTAAAGATCTCCTATTCTCATGTTGAAAGAACTATGATTGTATTATAACCCAATTATTGTTGATTAATACATTTAAGTGTTCTTTAAAGACTATTTTTCTCAAAAGGGTTTTCTTAGAATATATATATTATGTTAAGTATTATTTTTTGTTATTGTCATTGAGTAAATATGTAACATTGCTTCTCTCATAGGACTAATGTAGGAACTATCTAGTTTTGTTTTCACCTAGATATTATTAATCAAGTTAGAAAATATGACATAGATGTATATTCATAAATACATAAAAAAATAATTAATAAAAAGGTACTTAGCTCTAGGGATTGAAGAAAAATATTATATGGAAATCCACTCTTTATTGTTTGTCACTCCATCCCATGCTAAAAAATCCTATTAGATGTCACTTTTCAAATTGATAAATTAGTTGTACTTCACTCTTGGTCATTTTTGTGTTACATAAATGATCTTTGTGCTAGTGGATTTGACCACTAATATGTAGATTTGACTCTTATCTATGGATTTTGCCTAGATAATTTTGACCTTCAAACTCTTGTTTGCCTTGGGTACTAGAATAATGATGGTTTTGATGAAAATAATTATATTTTTTTGTACTAGGCATGAGAGGAACCTTCCTTCCCTCCTTTTATCTTTGTCAATTTCTTGCATCAATTTATAGTTTTGACAAGTTTCAAGATACTTTAAGAAGTCATACAAATGCCCAATTTGTTCTTATCTATGTAGATGTTATGATATACTATGTGATAATGTAATGTTGATGTTGTGTAATTCCTTGACAAATACTATATATCTCCTTGATGATTTGAATGAATTAGGATTTTTCCTTTTGTACAACACCCTATCTTGCAATTTAAATGTTTCACACTAAATCCATAAAGTAATGATTAGTAGGAAAAGATTCAACTTGGGTTCATTATTTATATTTAAATTTTAAATTTTGGGGTTAAACCTCTGGCTACAAATTTAAACTGGTTCAAATTTACCCTCATAGATTTGATTCATGGTAGTGTTGATGATGTTTTTGCACAGCAACAACTCAGACAAAATATAATATACTATCTCTCTTGAAAGGTAAACCTCTATTAGCAAGCCTCAAGAGATAACCCCAAGGTCTCTAATATCAGATCTTGACAATGCATAAACAACTCAGATAATATGTGAAAATGGTAGTAATCACAAAGGGACCTTACTACAAGCAAAGACTGAATCTTGAATTTATCAAATTTAACAATATGATGATACTTCAATCATAAATCTAACTGAAATGATAAAGAAATAGCAAAAGATTAGGGTTTTAAAGAGATTACTAAGACTAACACTACTCCTAAGATTAACAATGCAAATGATGAAATACTTGAAATGGACCAATCCCTTATAAACTAATCCTTGCTTAACCCAGATGAATCTACAATCTCACAAGAATAGTACAATCTTCTAAGGTGTTAAAGATTTTCAAATAATGAACATTCATCCAAAACAACCCTAAAGCAATTGAAATGAATAAACCTTCACAATTGAACTAAGCACAATAGATATATGGTCCAGGCTAACTTTGCAAAGCAACTAACAGTCAACTAGCAGCAAAAAGTATGGACTAGGGATCGCTGCAACACTCCAAGCATCAAACCATAAACATCATTAAATCAAATCTAATCCTAAATATCAAAATATCAATTTTCCTCGAAGCAATTTTAAAGATAGAATAGCAGGAACCATGCAAGATAAGAAGAACACAAGTATGGCATCAAATCACAATGACAATACTTGCATCAAATTATCCACTATAACAACAATTCCCAGTTTTTTGTTACGATACTTGCTTGAGAACAACTACTTTCTAATTATTTCTCTACCTAATTGGATTCAATATCAACTATTTGTCTACCTGTCTATGTATCGCCCTTACAAATGAGGCAAAATACCATATTAATAGAGACCCCAGAACATGTCAGCCTAGCTAATGTTCTACAATAATAATTGGCCACAAAACAGGTCGGCCAAGAGAAATTCAAAATAGAATAAACTTTGCATTAAATGCTCGAACTTCATCCAGGTCAGCCTGGGATCTCCAATGTAGCTCGAACCAAAGAAAAAAAATAATAGGGAAGCAAAAATCTCAATGTAGCCCAACATTAACTATCTTCCCCTTTGCCTTTATTTTGATCTAGCATTTCATGCACCTTCAAAAGCACCCTATCCAAATTGGCCACAGGGGGTAAAGGAAAAACCTTAAGTCGGCTCTCAATTGATGTAATATTTTCCTTGGATTGTTCCACCGATTTATCCCACTCAATCTTATATGTTAGATATTTATCAATGCCGGCAATATAGGTGGTTGCATCATCTAATTGGTGCTCAGTAATATGATCATCAGCAGCTGGAGCATAAAAATCATTCCACCACCCTCTCAACTTCTCTAAACTCAAATGCTTAGGTGCAATCTTCCTTCTCCTTGTCATTATCTCAAAGAAAGCAATGCATCCATTATAAACACCAGTTAAGGTATCCTCAATTTTCCTCCTCTGCTTATAGATCTTCTTTAGAACCTTCTGCCTAATTTGCAAAGCCTCAAACCACTCCCAAGGTTTGGTAACTCTGGAGGAAGGAAGAATTCCATCACTTACAATCTTATCCTTGGTATACTCCATGATGGTCTTAGTTTTCTGCAACAAGAGGTTTGTATCTTCCTTGTCTTGAGCTAATACTTCTTTTAACCAATTCATCGCCCTCATAGCATCTCCTCTAGTTGAGAGAATGTTCTTGATAACATCATTTCCTTCGGATTTCACCCCTTGTAACCAATTTACTATAGCAAGACTGGTAGCCTTCATCCTTTCCAACTAAGTGATAGTCTCCTAGGGTAGGAGATTTCTAGCAAAGTATGAGGAACCAATGAACTGTAAGGGCTTCATCAGATCCTCCAAACATTTCCTGAGTCTTTCATTCTCTTTCTTTAGCTCTTGTTTGGTTTGGACTTCATTTCTTAATCTTCCCAGGATAACTGCACTAGAACCCTCATATTCTTCAATGTCCTGCTCCATGGAGATGGATCGTAGATTGATGGTCAAAAAATTATAATCTTTGTAGTTACCTCATCCCTATTTTTATCCAGGGTAGGAGTGGCAACGTGGACAACCCAGTTATTCACTACATCTCTTTCAATTTTGGAGATAACCCTGGCCTTCTTTTTCCCTTTATCCTTCCCTATCTTAGCCAACAACTCATCCCAATTGGGTGGGGCATCCTCCACAACAACCTGCTTTCTCTTTATTTCTTTGTCCAACCACTCTGTAATAGTGGAATCTAACTGCACTTCACTCTATCTTACCTCCTCCTATTGATCCTTAGGTGTATCTTCATTCAAATCCTACCTCCCAGGAATCTCCTCAGCCTTATCCTTTTCTTTAGTGTGCTCCTCTTTATGCACAGATGTTGGAACTTTATCTGATATTTCCTCTCTTGGAGGCGATTTGACCTCTTCAGTTCTAACTAGTGAGTCATCATATGCAACCAAGGGAGACTGCATTACTCTTTCTATTTCTGCCTCTGCACCGAAAATCTCACCCTTATGAAATTCTTCTCCTTATGTGTCTTGATGATCCCCAGTTTCCTTAGATTTACCTAGTTCATTTTGAGCTTCATGAGAAGAAGGAACATCATCATCCTACTCCTCATGAGAAGAAATCGGAGGAGGATCCGCCTTTGGCACACTACCCATAGGGGAAGGAGTCCTTGACTTCCTTGTATATGCTTGTGTCTTTTCTCCCGAACTCTCTACATTTACCATAGGTGGATCAATTTCTTCTCCTACCCTGGAGCTTGCCTTCTGTGATAACCTTACAATACTCCTTGTTTTTGGCACATAAGCACTAACCTCGGGATCTTTCCTTTCAATCTCTTCGTTTCTAAGCTTCTTAGCCATTGAAGTACGTCCCCTTTTCTTAGCAATAGGCTTTCTTTGTTTTTCTACTTCTTGAGCCTTCTCTGTTTGAATATCCTTGATCTTGATTTTGAAAGGGGAACCCACCTTTCCCTTACCCTTGGGATCTTGCTCAGTTGATTCCTTAGAAGTGGAGTGAGGGTTCAAATCTCCCATCAAATCAAAGGTGCATTGTACACCCTCATTTTCCAACTCCCATATTTTATGCTTTAGCCACATCTTGGTAAACTTAGTGACTGGATCCATTAACTGGCCTAATTCTGTCTTTTATTCTTCTAACCAATCCACTTCACCAATTGGTCTATCTTTCACCGCCTCATAAGTATGGCCTTGAATCAAGTCCCCATCATCTTCAATGTAATTAGGAACTTCTCTTACATTATACAATCAGACTGATTCAACTGGAAGCCAGGAAAACTTCTCCTTCCTGACCTCATATTCATCACTGCAATTAGCCCAGTAGTCTTCTAGATCAACCCTATGGATATATTCTCTACTGGCCCTCTTTTTTGCTTCATCTGCTATGTCAAATCTAGATCTCTTGGAGTCAAAAGAAAACCCCCCCTAAAACAACACACCCTTGTCAGGTATTTTTTTAGGAGAACCCCCCCTAAAAGTGTGCTTAAAGAATGGGTTAACAAGGATTGGGTCCCTCATGGGGTTCGCCTTGATATGGTCCAAAATTTAACCAAGGGTTTCTTTTTGTTCGAATTTGCGGAAGTCAATCATGTGCAGGCTATCTTAGCCCATGGGCCCTGGTATGTCCAATCTTCTTTGTTAGTTTTCCAAGTGTGGACCCAAGACTTTGTTGTCTCGAATGACACCAAATTGTGGGCCTTGGTTTGGATTGAATTTCCTGGTTTAACCTTGCCTTGTGTGCCTTTTTTGAATCATATAGCTTCTTCACTAGGGAGGGTTATTTGCATTGATCCAGATAGGTTCTTTCAGGCCCAACCCTAAAAGAGGGTTTTTGTGGAAGTGGACCTTTCCAAAGATTTGAAAGACTCCATTGATATCCATAGTGGAGCTCTCTAACACACCCAGAGGGTCACATATTTTAATCTTCCCAACATGTGTTATAGGTGTCAGTCTATAGACCACAAGATTAAGGATTTCCCATTGGCAGTGCCTCGTACACCTTCTCCACCATGAGATGCCAAAAAGCCTCATTCGGTGGATAACTTTGCTACCAAACCTGATGTGAAATGGACTACGGTTGCGAACCACAAGAATAAATCCACTGGTTCTAGGTCAGCCCTTATGACCTCTGAACCAGTGAAAGATGTTTCAAACCCTTCTTTGAAGGGGAAAGAAGCTCTGATTGGAGCTAATGATGTTCCACAGTAGCCTAGGCCAAAGGCTACACCTCGGCCTATTGCTATCATGTTAACATAGCCGAATGTTTCTTCCCCTATGATGGGAGCTCAAAGATAGTATCACAACCCTTATCCTCCTAGGGAAGAAGGGGAATATGTTCATGAAAAGCTGAGTATTTCCTCTCCTTCCATCCAGATTGGGTCAATCCTACAATAATTTTTGCAAAATCGTTTCTCTTCTCTGAATGAAGAGGATTCGGGTTTCAAAAATATGGAGGAGTTCCATTCATGAATTTCCTCTCATGGAATGTTTGAGGTCTAATAGACCTCTCCAAGAAGTATTCTGTCAGGGATACCTTATGTAAGTATTCTAGTATTGAGGTCATTTATCTCCAAGAAGTTAAATTTTTTGGCTTTTTGCTTGTTGTGGCTTGTCGATCTATTTGAATAGCCAGTAAAATGTTTTGTACTACTCATGATTTTGGGCATGGAAGAGTTGTCACCCTTTTGGCCCCTTGGTGGCACTCTTGTGTGGTCGACCATGGGTTTGATCCCACTCATCGATTCGTCTGGATCCTTCTCAACATTGATAAATCATTCCTTTGGGATTATTAATGTCTATGCTTCTAATGATGTTGTGGAACACTCTTTGCTCTGGTGTTGGATTGTTGATTCATTGCTAGTTTCTACCTAGTTACTATGTGGGGACTTCAATATGGTTGAGATGGAATCTAACAAAGATGGTACCTTTCCATTCAGAAGGGCAGCTGGTGAAAGGGAGGCGTGGTTTTACATGTGCAATAAATTAGGGATTTTTTATCCCAATATTGGTTACCGCCATTCTCATTCTCTCTAGCACACTTGGTGTAATTATAGAGCCGGTTCTAACAGAATATTTAAGCACCTTGATTGTGCCATGATCTTGGCACAATCTTTTTTCTCTTTTGACGTCTCTTCTCTTCTGTTTAAGCCATTAGTGGATGTGACCTTGTTTGACCACTTCCCAATTTATTTTCGCATTGAATGGGAGACTTGATAGCCTCGCACGTGTAAAACTCTTTTTTTTTCTAAACACATCTTTACTCTACCACAAGCCTACCCTGACCCACATTCGTAAAGTCTAGAATTTGGAGTGCAGGCCAGCTCATCTTACAGGATGGATTAATTGGTGGAATGATGCCATCACTTGCATGGATAGATTTTTGTGCATTTATGGGTGTCATCTGGCTATCTTTCTTTAGTGGTCTTATGAGACTACCACCACTGACCTCCACTCAGCTTATGAGGCTTTGGCGCCCAACTCTTTTTCTCCATCATTGCAAGTTAGGGTGGTGGAATTAAGTCACAAGAAACAAGTTGCAGACAACTATGCTACTAGAGGTGTACAAATCAAAGCCCAGTTACATTGGCTAAGAGTTGGTGATCGTGCCTCCAAAGAGTTTTTTTTGGCTCTTTGTGCCAGGAACTCATCCCTGGGCATTAAAAAAATTAAAGATGGCATTCAGGTGCTTTCTGAGCTTCCTAACATTCTCTAGGCCTTTGTGCGACATTATGAGCAAGTCTTCACTGCACAGGAATCCATGCTTGTGGGACAACAAGCCCTTCAGGATTGTCTTGCTATTGTGCCAAATAAGATTTCTTCAACTCGAAAAATGTTTTGTAAGTAACTATTAATAGTTGATGATCTCAAAGAGGCTATCCATTCCATGGTTGATGAAAAAGTCCTAGGAATTGATGGGTTCCCCTGTGAATTTTACAAGGCCCTATGGGACTGTATTGGGCATGATCTGCATCATGTTTACTTAGAGGCTTTTCATTCTGATTCTCTAGGTAACTTAATTAACAAAGGTAATATAAAATTCATACCTAAGATTGGTGACCTTGAAGACATATGTAACTAGTGACCTATCACACTTCTCAATGTCTCCTACAACATTATCGCCAAGGCTTTAGCTCTAAAAATCTGCCATCTTCTACCTCAAATTGTGCGCCCAAAGCAAACTGGGTTTATCAAATCTAGATTTATTCTAGATAACATTATTGTTGTTTGGGAAGGCATGGAATGGGCTAGATGCTAAAACTAGAAAGCCATGTTCATGAAAATTGAATTTTCCAAGGCCTATGACCACATTGAATGGCTGTTTATTCTTGTTATGTTGCAAGCTTTGGGTTTCGGGCCCAATTTCATTCAATTAGTTCAAATGCTCTTTGTAGATGCCTCAACTTGCATCACCATCAATGATCATCAATCCTATGCCTTTGGACTCTTTCATTCCATTTAACAAGGGTGCCCACTTGCCCCCTTTTTGTATGCACTTGCAGCTAAAGGCTTTGGTTACCTCCTGGCCAACACAGTTTCCTAGTAGTGTGTCAAGGGCATTTCTCTACCCAACTCTTAGGCTCAACTAGTTAATAGCCATTTTGTTGATGACTCATTCCTCACTCTTCTGGAGGATGAAGATTCCATTGTGGCAGCTCTTGCATGCCTTAACACCTTATGTCTTGCTTCTAGCTCTGCCATTCAGTGGCATAAAACTCTATCCTACTAACAGTCTAACCTGCCTTCTCCACCTTGGTTGCAACAATATGTTTGGAAGTGGATTAGGCTAGGAGAAAATTTTTAGTTTCTAGTTATTCCCTTTTCCTTTCAGGCATCCCCAGCCAAGATTTTGCAAGTTGTTCTCTCTAGGGTCAAGCAAAAGCTTGCTTATTGGATTACCAAGCCCCTTTCTTTGGCAGGGAAATTTTAGGTGTGTTCCAAAGTTCTGGTGGCCACCCATGTTTATTATTCTTCTTGTTGGGCCCCTTCCAAAGCTGCCTATGGAAAGCCTGAGAAATTTCTTAGAGATTTTCTTTGGGCCTCCTCTGCATCTCATAGAGGGTTTCACCATGTGGCTTGGGAATTTTCTTTCCTTCCCAAAGACTCGGGGGATCTTGGGTTGTTGTCCACTCAATGGCAATGGACTTCTCTATGTGTTAAATGGATTATTCATGCCCTTACTGGGGACAATGCTTGGAAAATTCTTCTCAGGCATGGTATTCAATTTGGCTTCCTATCCGTAGACCTGCTTGGAAGGGGATTGGATTTCAAACCCTTCTGGTCATGGAGGAACTAGTCTAGATTGTTGGGACATTTATGGCCAAAAATATTTGGCAAGCCTGGGAGGCTATCAAGCCTTGGCTCCATTAGGTTGGCTCTAGGTTTTGAGATGGGCTCTCTCTCAACCAACATAATATTTGGTGGTCGCCTCTTTTTTCTTGTAATTTTTAGTTGTTGGCTAAGTCACCTTGGTTTAAGGCACCCAGGTTTCACAAAAAGGGTATCTAGACCCTACAACAGATTTTTCAAAGACCCACCATGCATATTATGTCATGGGAAGTTTTTCATGCGCAGAACAAGCTTCATAACCAGGACCATGCTACTTATGATGTTCTAGTGAATGCTATTCCTACTAAAATTCTTCATAAGGTTGGAATTTTTGGTACCAAACCTTGGTGGAAAGACTAGAAGTGGTATCTAGACACCCCTTTCATGAATTACAAGCCTCAGCTTGGTTATAGGTGGCTTTCACCACATTTTCCTATGATTTAGATTTTGAACTAGAGGTGGCTTCTTCAATCTCCTACTCATGTCTGGGATAAAATATTTGATGCCACTTGGTCTGCAAGTGTTGAGCCAAAACTTGCCCACTTTTCTTAGTGTATTCTTTTCCAAGGCTTGCCTATGGCTTCTTAGCTTGTTCACCGAGGGGTCTAGTACCCTCGTTTCACTTTTTATGGGAAACCTGAGAATTTTAAGCATCTTTTCTAGTTTTTTCCTAGAGCCCAGTAGCTTTGGACTTGGATTCATGACTTTTTTTGGCCCTTTAGGCCAGAGCCTTTCTCCTGGCATATGGTGCTGCTAGGAGATTCTCTCAGATTTCCTACAAAATTCACCCAACTTTGGCACACTTTTAGAGTGGAAATTCTCTTCAATATTTGGCAAGACAAGAATGCTTGTATTTTTTCACATACTTAAATGGATATTCATGTATCTTTGTATGCTAAAGCTATCATTTGTTCTAATGTTCTTCTATAGGTTTAGGCGCAAGCTAACAAAGTTGCACTTTAAGTTGCTCACCTTCAGGTTCTCCTAGATCACTAGGGTAATGCCCCTTGTACTATTGCTCAGGTCCCTACTTTTCCCACCTCTTCCCATGACCGGTCGCCCTCTAGGGGTTGGTAGCGGAGTGGCTCTACTCATCCCCACTCCTAGCCTCCACTTCAGTGGGATTCTTGCACTCCTTAGCGAAACCACTCTCCTCCACCACAGGCTAGCGAGGGGTGGCCTTCTGGTGGTGCTTCGAGGAGTGGTGGTGGTGGTTCTAGGTGGGCCTCTGATGACCCTCCTTGTTCTAGCTCTGGCTGTCCAACCACTGGTAAAAAATTTCCACATCTGGCACTTGTAATCTCGCCCCGGTGCGAGGATGAAGATAAAGAGAAAAAAGATGTTGATGATGGTTGGAGTCCTCCTCTTGACATCACTCCAGACCCTGATGATGTATGGGGGAAAAATATGGATGACAGAAACCCTCCTGGCTCTGTTGGCACTACTTTGGCCACTTAATGTCCTTTTTATTTACTTTGTAATTTTGGACTTCTGGGCTTGGCCCATGTGATCTATTGGTTTTTCTGGGCGTTGTCCATATGACTCTCAGGGTGTTCCTTTTTACCACCCATCCTTTTTTTGTGAATATGTATCTTTATCTTTAATTTAATATAGATAGCTGCCTATTCATCAAAAAAAAAATGTTGCTTAACATCTATTTTCTTTGAGTGCAGAATTAGCGAACTATCACTTCTTAACATTTGTTTTCTTTGAGTGAAATGTTTTCTTAGATGTTTCTTGAATATGTCTATAAATGATTTGCAAATTTGAATATGTCAATAAATGATTTACAAATTTCTTGAATATGATGGTGTAGCAAGGCGGAGAAATCCATAAAAATAACAAGAAGATTTGAGTTGGATTATAGGGCATTGGAATTGAAAAAGCATTTTTAAATGTTCATTGTAATAGCTTAAGGCATCCATTTGCTACTTTCATTTTCTATTTTGGACCAACTAGCTTTATTTTGAGTTTAAATTAATCATTGATTTTATCTTTTCAAGTTGGTTAAAATTGAACTTAGAAATTTACTAGACATTGCTATGTGGGATAAAATTGAACAAGGAAAACTCACACTTAGTTTGGTGCATTAAAATGAATTCACTATTGCTTTGAAGGAGAAAATGAACAAGTGATTAAGTGAGTGATCTTTTTTTTGACACACTTCAAGTGTGTATCCTCTCCCCTTGCACTTCATGCGATCTTGGATGACAAGAAACACTCAAGTGTAACTTTTTTACTTTTTATGCAATTCAAGTATATATCCTCTCCCCTCGTGCCTTTTGGCGATCTTGGGTGACGAAAAAATGTGATATTTTTTCACACATTTTGTTTTCATGTCAAATTTTCACCTTTAGAGGTCCTTCCTTCCAACTTGTGAGAGGGAACGACCCAAGTAGTGCTTTCATTTCAGTCCGCTATATAAATTAATTAGTTGTGACTAAAGTCATCAAACTATTGGTGTTGTTAACCCATACCAACAATTTCAACCCCTAGTATCTGTGTGATATGTTAAAATCCCTTCTTAGGAAGGGACTAGGAGGCCTCTTAATTGAGCTAATATTTATATGTGTATGGCACTAGTTTTATCTTGAAATTTTTAATTAAGAACCAACTTGTTGTAGAAACCAAAAACCTTTATGCTTGCTAGTGCAGGAATGGTCATTTTGAAGCCACCCCATGTTTCACTATTCATTGTGGAGACAAAAAATCATTTAGATCTTCAGGTTTTATATTTGGTGTTCCTGTTGTTAGGGTTAGAAAGGAAGATCTAACAATTAAATGCATATTTAATTAATAAAAAAGAGAAATTAAAACACACATAGAATAAATCATAACACAAAGAATTTAACGTGGTTCACCCAATCCGGCTACATCCACCAAACCGCAGCCATCCAATAATTTTATTATCCAGTGTAAAACCTATTACAATCTTGCGAATAATCATGTTTTTCATCATACTGTAATACCCATATGAACCCCTTTTTATCAAGCTTAGAAGCTTCCAGATTTAGGGTTCTACAAAATCGGATTTTTCCTTTTTGGTTGATTTTTCCCTTTTTCAGTGATGACGCGAAAAAGTAGGAGGAAAATTTTTCTCGAGGGGCTACGCCCCTGAACCCCCACCATGGGCTATATAATGTAGCATGATCAGTCGCCACATACCAACACCTGTGTCATGTAAGGGGGAGCCAATGTCACCAAATCTCTAGTTGTTTGCTTTGTCTTAGTGTTTGGAGCAATCTGAGTGGGGACTCAACAAGTAGTATCTCTTCAGCCTAGGTTGTGCATTTTTTACAAGTCAGTTGAACACATGGCTTGGTTCCAAAACATTGAAACAAACATTTAACAATCACCAAATTTCAAACCCTTTGAAAAGAGTGAATACCTTTGAAGATTCCAATATTACTGCTTGTCCCTAAGGATCTCATCTTTAGAGTTTTATAAATACTTGGGCTCATATCTCAATTCACTCTCTCCAAACTCAACCTAGGGAAACTATGGCCTTGGCTCTTTGAATTTCACATAATGGACCTTGTGGAATGAAAAGTAGCTTAGACATAGACATTTAGTTTGAAATTTAAGCAAGAAAAGTTGATGTATTAAAAAGAATTCATTATTCAAGATAATCTCACAATTGAACCCCACACATGTGTTTGTATTCATGATTTCTCATAAGGTCAAAATTCCAAAATGAAGGTCCACATTTCGTCAGTTCAAACTTAGGCGTCATAGTCAAAGTCCATCAAGAAACACCTTGTGGCACTCTACCACAATAGGAAAATCTTGGTAAGAAATTTTTATAGACACCTTTCGAGGGATGATCCAGACTTGTATATCCAATATGAGCCCCTCATTTAAGGTATTGATCTTGAGTCATTTATAGGGTAAAGCATGTTCTTCAACACCTTGGTCTTGTAAAAAAATTCTTCAAGGTTCATCCAGGTTCAAAACAAACAACTCCATCCATCCTCAAAACATTTATCAAAATCCATCTCACAAACTACTTTCTAGAACTTTGGAAACATCCTTATGCTAGACTTTTGGTAAATCACTTAGACCAAATCAAAATCATCTTGTTTAGTTAGGTATGTGGGAATGAATCCTTTCTCACACACTTAGTTAAATTAGCATCCCCTTTTGGACAAGTTCATACTAAGAACAAATCTAACATCTTAGGGTTTACAAGTTCATCATCCAAATAAAAATAAATCAAAATAAAAACCCTAGAGTCTAGCATTGATCCAAAGTTCCTAAAAGTTCAAATGCCCATCATCACCCATCTTTCATACCATCATCATTTGATCCTAAAACAACCTAGAATTTCCTTTTGTACCTAAAAGTGTAGATCAACCAAAGGAGTTAAAGGTTCATCCCACATATTCCTAAAATTTGATCTCAATTTTAAGGTCCAAACAAGGTCACAACACAAGAAGATCATGGAGCAAAACAAGGAAGCATCAACCACAAGTGATTTGATTCAAACTGAATTTGACCCTTGGGTATCTACCAACCCTCCACCTAATCCCTCTCAAATACCCCAAGATCTTCAAGAGGGATGTTTCCATGTGGAGGATGTCACAACCAATTACAAAGATATGTCCTAGGATGAAATGCTCAAATTAGTACAAAATCCATAAACCCACAAACTTTTCAACATGATCATGAAACTAAATCCCACCCAATACATGTTGGCATTAGCAAAAGAAGGGGCTAAACTCCCTTTTGATTTTTATGTAAGCACCACTGTGTAGCAACCTTTAGTGAACATCCCACACACATCATTCACACCCTCATTCCCAAGCATAATCCAACCAATTTCTCAACCATCATCATCTCACACACCAAGCCAACCTATGATCACCAAAGGAATCTCACTACTCCAATCCCTTCAAGGGCACCCACTTGTCAACAATCAAAACTTAGAGTCCAACATGATCTTAGGTATGCCTAGCATCATCCCACAAGACCCTAAACATCCATATGTTCCACTTGTCTTCTAGGACTCAAACATATCATCCACTTTCCATGTCAAACCTACCTATGCCCTTGATACACAAGGTTACACCCCCAACATCTCATAAGGACAATTTGATCTATTTAAAAAATTTGGTACCTTCAATGCTTCCTCTTCACTTCCACAAGGGAAAATATCACAATCATACCCACAATTCCCTATCATGACACCATCACTTACACCAATCCAAGGTATAGGAAAAATCACTTTATTGAACACATGATCCAAAATCAACCAAATCAAGTCAACCCCCCAAACACAAATCAAATCAACACACCCATCATGTCAAGTCCCCCAAACGTGTCACTGATATCACAACACCAAGTGGAATAATCCCAAATATCTCAACCACTAATCACATCATCAACAACACCTCAAACATCTCAACATCTAGTCTCACAAGGGATAATCACATCAAATATGGTTCCAAATCCACCATTTATCACCCAAACCCTCATCATTACACAACAACCACCACAAAAACCTCTCGGAATAACATCACAACAAAATCCACCATCCCCACAAAAAAAAATTCACACAAGAAATCAGTATAGCATCACATTACAAGTAGCACAATAAGCATATAAAAAAGAATCACAACAATTTCAAACACAACAAACACAACAAGCAACCCTAGCACAAGCACAAGAACAAGCCTTGCTACAACTACAACAAAAAAAAGCAACAAAAAAAAATCCAAAGACCAAGCGCAAGCTCAAGCACAAGCTCAATACCAAGCACAACAAGTGCAATCCCAAGCCTTGTAACAACAACAAGCATATGTAAAGCTTTAGAATATGAAATAAATGTCCTAAAAATAAAGGGTTGAATATACCATGAAGTAATTTTGAGGTTTGAAAGGCTAAAGATGCTAATATCAAACTAGATGAAACCAATGAGGCCATAGCATAAAGGCAGTAAATAGTTTTAAATAATGCTTTGGTATACGTGTATGAAAAATGTGGTAGCATAGATAGGGTAGTGAACTGTTTTAAAAAATTCCTCAAAGAAATGTGGTCTCACAGTGATGGAATGCCATGGTTTTCTTGTCATGTAATTCCATCACCATGAGACCACATTCCTTTAAGGAATTTTTTTCAAGCAGTTCACTACCTTGTCTATGGTTTTTCCAAGAATCCATAGCTTTTTCAAAAGCACTTGTTTTATGCTTTTAGCCATAGCGGCAAGGTAATGAATGGTTTGATAAAATTCTTTGGTAGACATGTATGAAAATGTGGTAGCATAGACAAGGTAGTGAACTATTTGAAAAAAATCCTCAAAGAAATGTGGTCTCATGGCTATGGAATGCCATGACCAGCAAATGGATTTTCATAGAATGAAATTCCATGACAATCCATAGCATAGACAAGGCAGTGAATTGTTTGAAAAAGTGCCTCAAATAAATGTGGTCTCATGGTGATGGAATTGCTATGGGATATGGCTAGAGGAGGGGAATTGAGAGTAAATCATTCTAAATTAGAAGCTATGATAAATTTTCCTACACTAAAAAGTGCTCCTACCACTAATTTTTTTGTACAAGATACTAATAAATGGTAAGATTTATTCCTTCCTTTTCTTCAGTAGCCTTACCATTACACCAAGTTACTACTATGGGGATGATTTTTTGTGAGAATAATATGATGAATCATTTGAAATATATATATAAATATAATCCATTCTCATTTGCATACTCTTCCTAGCTTGCAATGAAATTTTACAGTAGAGGCCAATGTAAGTGAATATGCTATTGGTGTCAGCTTGCTTCAAGTTGGTAACATTATTCGTTGTTATTTAGAGATTCTCACTATAGCAAGTAGAAGACATCATGCTTATGATGAAATGTATGCACTAGTTAAAGCTATTAGAAAATGGAGGCACTAATTATATGAAAAAGAAACTTTTATGCATACTAATCATGAACCTCTACAATATTTACATTTGAAATAAATTACAATAGGCAAGACAATGAAAGATAAAAAAAATTAGCCTCTAATACTATTGTTGAGTGTAAATTTTATTTTTAATGTGATTACTACACAAAAAATTATGTTTTTTTTAATATTTAGTAAAATATTAATATTTAGATCTATAGATCTATGCCAAATATTAAATCAAGAGAGTTAGGGATGGTGAGAAACTTAGAAAATTACGAAAAATGTCAAGGAATTTATCCTTGATTCAAAATTTGGTATTGTAGGAGGCTAAAGAATACTAACAAGAACTAATTGAGGGTTTCTTAAGGTTTTTAAAGAACTAAGAAAAAAATGTGCACTTGCATTAGGGGTTTGGGAGCATGCTTGTCTAGCCTTTGGGTGCCCATTTCCACCTTGTGAACTTTTGTCCTCCTTGGCCACTAATTTCCTTACATCTAAATTTTTTACAAATTTTATATTTATTCACCCATTTTTTTTAAGATATGTCACTCTTGTAGATTTCTAGGAAAACCTATTTGAAGTATGAAAGGGGGAAATTTTGGTTTAGAACTATTAGGAGACTACCTTAGCTAAAAATATAGATAACATGTTTTAGCTTTCACATGTAGCAAACAACTTATGGGAGTATAATTTATATGTATGGATGGTAATGTTCTATGAAAGGTTTTTCAACTACCAAAACCCCTACAAGGACATGTAGTGCTAAATAAAGGTACTAAGTAGATAAAAATTATAGTGTGAAAAGGTTGAATCAATGGATATCTTTATATCTACAATGGTGGTTGAAGATAAGAATATCTCTACAAGAATGGATTATTTATGTGGAGAACTTGAGGGAGAAAACCCTACCAATGATAGGAGGAAATTTTGAGTG
This sequence comes from Sequoia sempervirens, assembly GCA_007258455.2. NCBI lineage: Eukaryota > Viridiplantae > Streptophyta > Pinopsida > Cupressales > Cupressaceae > Sequoia > Sequoia sempervirens. The sequence continues at coordinate 469,466,445 of VDFB02047230.1, forward strand.
AGGTATGGATTATAGGGTTAGGAGAAGTGATGGGATTCTAGGGAGAGTTTTAAAGATAGAGGATTTAAAGACTTGTAGCCATGGAAGAGAGTTAATACCAATACTTAAATCTATAATTTATAAGAGAATGTACAAGAGTGAGATTAAGTATAAGTAAGAATGAATGAGTAAGTAATCCAAAAAAATTATGGTTTCTAAATGCATAAATAAGTTGAACTAAAGTCAAGTATCTATTAGGGAAGAACTTTGTAAGGCAGGGTTCTAGAGTTCTAGAAAGAACCAAATTAAAAGTTTTTGTTTGACACTAGCACCCATGGCTATTGGTTCCCCCAAGGAACCAACATATATTTAAGGAATGGGATGACGATAGCTAAGAGTTCCCTTTTTTGAAATGTCCCATACTAGGTTAGAATGATATTTTCCATTAATCAATTTGACATATTTTATTTGTCAAATAAATCTAGCATAAACTGAATTGAGCCTTGTTTAGATTATTTGAACATTCAAATGAGGAAGTAATTTGTTGTCACACAAACTCCGCTCATCTAATTTCTTTATAGCAATAACATCAATCATCAATGTAAATGTGACCATTAGCAAGTAATAGATTTCATACTTTCATTCCCATTCATATGACCGTGATATAATATTAGGCAGTGACAAAGAAAGCTACAGTCAAGTATGTTCCAATTGAGCGAATATCCACTTATAGATTTGCATATAAAGATATTTCAGTATGAGAACTGGTAAATGCCAAATTTCAATATAACATAATTATGAGGGTGTTCACTGGCAATATTATGGTCTCTTTTGCAAGGATAGATGTAATACTGAAAATAAATTCATATTCAGTGATAAATAACTAATTTTCCAAGTCATTTGTAATAACTAGCTATAGTCATTCTGTCATATGGTTAGAATAATAATCATGGACAACTTGTAGACAAATATTATTCTAGAATTTGCATAAAAGTAAACAAACTACAAATATTTAATATTATGATCTAAGCATAGTTAGAACAACTATTAAAATAATGTTCCTCAAACCTGGAGACCCACACTTGGCCTAAAGGTGTTATCAACAGATTGTAGAGTGAGGGAAATGGTGAATGCTGCCAGTAATCACGCCCAACAATAATCTCAACGTATGTACAGGAAAATGGACAATGACCAACAATGAGTATTTAGCTCTCAAATAGTACCATGACCTTCAGAAAGTGTCCTCCACACCTTAGAGTAGAAGTCTCACACCTCACAATCTCTTCTTTATACCACACCTCGTCTAGAAATCCAACAATAATATTTAGAGATCCTAACCTCCTTTTTCAGTTGCCAAAACACACACATAAATTACTACTATCACAACTCCACACCCAAGCTACAATAGTTTAGGAGTAGAAATAACAATGCCCAAGTCTGAAATAAATAATCCCATGCCTAGGTTAACTGAAAAACCAGGTTTCCCCCTGGGTAAATGAGTATGGCACCCATGCTTGCCAAGGAAGAAGTCGTCTAGTTTAGATTAGCAAAATAGCTCATAATAAACGAAATGCTTGGACCTATTACCTTCAATCATTAATGCAAATGCTCCTCAAACCAAGTCAACCCATATAAAATCTGAAACAATAACTTTGTACAATATGAACTCAAAAGATACAGATGTAAAATTGCAACTGAACCTACAAAATGAATGAAAGATCTAGCTAGAAAAGAAAGAAAAACTTGCAAATTGAAAACAGAGAAAAAAATAGAAAATAGCATTCTATATTTATTGAACTAGAACAATGCATAAAGAATGGTTAGGAAAAGAACCATAGGAACATAAATTGTGTTGATAAGGGATGGAGAAAAGCAAGAAAACTATATTTTGCTTTAGCTAGCTTATTGCTGGAAATAAAACAAATGGTTGTTGCTTTAGTTAACTTATGCATGTCAATCATCGTCTATTGTTAATAGAGATAAATTGATGGAAACATGCATTTCAAATTCCCCCCCTTAAGTCTAACTAAGGATACATAAAAGAGGAAAGAGGGAAAACCCTGTGGAACAAACCCCCCAAAAATATATATATATACACTAACTCTACATGATAGCTACTATGTTGCAGTGTTCTTCACTCCAAGGTCTTGCAAAACGTGAAATTTTTGCTCAGTGAATGTCTTCGTGAAAATGTCAAAAATTTGTTCTGAAGTGGCACAATACTACAAGTTGGTGACTCCATCATGTATTAATTCATGGATGAAGTGCATGTGGATCTCAATGTGTTTGGTTTGTTGTTGTTGTATGGGATCTCTACAAAGCATTAGTGTACTTTTATTTTCACACCAAATGACAATCGAACGATGAAAGAGGATACCAATCTCAGTTAGGAAGTTTTGTAGCCAAATGGCTTGAATGGTAGTGTTAATTGCACCTCTATATTTGGCCTTTGTTGATGAAAGAGCAATGGAAGATTGCTTCTTGCTTGACCAAAAAATGGGGCTTGATCCCAAACTAAGAACATATCCTGAAGTGGACTTGTGATCAATCTTATTACCATCCCAGTCAGAATCAATGTAGCCAATGAGTTCCAAAATACAACTTGTTGAATAATGAATCCGATAGAAAATGGTTCACTAGACTTATTGAAGTATACGCTTGGCAACCTTCCAATGCAGCTCATGTGGCTCCTACATGTATTTGGAAACAACCCCCACTGCATATGAGAGATATGGATGAGAGTGAGTGAAATAAAGAAGAATCCTCACAATCTGATGAAACTGTGTGTAATCAACCAATGGTGTATCTTTTCCATCCTCAACCTTTACCCTCAATAAGAAAGGTGTGTTTGTTGGCTTGTGTTGTGCAGTTTTTGCACACACGCCCTGCTGAAAGCAGGGACCCTCTTTTGCTTTGATTTTGGTGTTTTGGCCCTTTGATTTTGAGGATTATCATGCCTTGGCATGAGCTTAAATGTTTATCTTGCTTGCCTAAGTGTTTCCCCTAAGCTTCACATTGAAAAACTTAAGTCTTGGGAAAAGTTGGGGTTTTTACCCCAATTTGGGATTTTCCACTCCATTCAGATTTTTCTAGATTTCATTCAAACTCCAGCTAAATGCGGTGGTTTAGGAATTTTAGGTCTTTGTGGAATTCTTCCTGAGTTGGATTTTTCCAGAATTCCATTGTCTCGTTGGGTTTATGAACTTCTCCAGCTTGTCTTGTTGGCTTCATTTTTTTGTGCCATTTTCTCCCATCTTTCATCATGTATTGCTTTTGCATTTGGGATTTGGTGATTTGGGCATTTGGATTCACTGATTTGCTTGCTTGGATGCCTAGATTTCTTGCATTTGAGTTGATCTAGTCACTAGGGCATCCGAGTTCACTGCATATTTTCCTTGTGGTCAAATCTGATCTGCTTATGGTATGTGATTTTGATCCCTATCGTTGAAGTGTTAATTATTGGTCATTCAAGGTCCTTTTATGTCCATTTGGGAGGTCGATCTTGCAAGTTTAGTGATTAAAAGCTTCGAACTAGGGTTGTGTTTGATGTTTGAGGATATCTTGTATTCTGCCCTAGTTAACCCGTCGGATTTTAATGATGTTTCACATTATAGAATGTTCCACATCTTGCCCCATAGGTCTAGGTGTTAGTTTGGTTCCTTGTTGAGTGCATTCAAGCTCAACCCAAGTTTAATCTGAGCCAGTTCCTTTTACCCATGGCAAAGGTTTTAATAGTCTAATCCAAGGCATCCTTGATTTGTTGTGAGCATTCATCATTTAGCACCTTAGGTAGTCTTGATCCAAGGGAATTAATGGAAAACATGAATTGGGTTCGAGTCGAGCTCAGGAGATTCATAACTCATGAACATTTGATCGCCTCATGTTCAAATCAAATGTGACAGTGGTTTTTTGGGATTATGAGGATTTCATAGAATTTCTACAACCCTGGATTTTCCAAGATTTCGTCTAACCTTCTGTGTTCTAGGGTGTGCAATGGAATTCAAATTTTTGATGACTTCGCGGAATTTCGGTCTGGCCAAATTTTTTGAATTCCCTGGAAAGCTTTGTGAAACATAGAAATCAAGTGAATTGGATGAGTTTAATTATGAATACTTATCATTCCATGCTCTAAATTAATAGATTACACTGTCATCTACATCTTTTCTACATTTTGATAATCTATGGTTGATATTTATGTCTTTTTTCAGGAGAAACTGCCTGGACCGGATTTTTCCGAGATTTCCCTTCTGGCCTGGATTCCGTGAAGGGCTTGAAATCCTGAACTGTGAAGGAATTGTGCTTTAACGATGTTTCAAGGGAGATTTCGATCTGTGTTTGAATTTGTTTGAATGATGAATACATTATTGATGATGGGTTAATCTTGATCTTCATGTTATAATGGATATTGATGATGGCTTTTGCTAGGTGTAGGTTGAATCTCACATGGAAAGAAGGAATGCCGGCGAAATGTATATTTTTCAGTCAATGAAGACCCAATTTTTGAGCCCTAGTTTGATGATGCAGCTGCTTATATTGTTGTTGTGGATTGATATCAGGCCATTAAGATTGATTAGAAAGAGGTTGTTGAGCACTCAGGAGATGAGGTTTAATCTATGAAAGACATTCAAGTATTGGTTACTCCACCTTTGGTCGACTTGGAGAGGTGTGCTAAGGATAGGGAGAGGGCAGTTAAGGTCTGAATCACATTGAAGATCCAAGGACGACCTAGATTGAGTTCAAGCATTTAATGACTAATTCATTTTATTTTGAATTCTCATTGGGCCAACCTGTTTTATGGCCATTTATTATTGTAAACATTAGTTGAGGCCAACTTGTTTGTGGCCATTTTATGATTGTAAAACCTGACTTGGCCAACATGCTCTGGGGGTTTTCTATAAATTTGGCATATTTCCTCATTTGTAATATATAGATATACACAGATAGAGATAATTTTGATACAAGAATGAATTAGGCAGTAGAGTAGAGTTAGAAGCTAGTTCATTTTGAGCAAATGTTGTAACACAAAACATTGGAATTGTTGCTGAAATTTGGTGATTCAATACAATTGAAGACATTGTGATTTTCTGGTGATCTCTTTTGTGTTGACTTATCTTGCATGGTTCTTATGATTCTATCTTTTAAATTTCTCAAGGTTATTAGATGCATTTTAGATCTGATTCAATGGTGTTTATGGTTTGATGCTTGAAATGTTTGCAACAATTCCTAGTCCATACTTTTTACAGCTAGCTGATTGTTAGTTGCTTTGCAAAGTTAGCATGGACCTTTATATTCATTGTGCTTAGTTCAATTGTGGAGATTTATTCATTTCAATTGCAATTGGGTTGTCTTGGATGAATGTTCATGATCTAAAAATCTTAATACCTTAGAAGATTGCACTATTTTTGTGAGATTACAGGTTCATCTGGGTTAAGCAAGAATTAGTTTATGAGGGATTCATCCATTTCGAGTATTTCATCATTTGCATTGTTAATCTTAGGAGTAGTTAAATTTAGGAATTTCTTTGAAACCCTTATCTTTTGTTATTTCTTTCATCATTTGAGTTAGATTTAGGATTGAAGTATCATCATATTGCCAGATCTGATAAGTTAAAGATTCAACATTTGCTTGTAGTAAGGTCCCTTTGTGATTACCAACATTTTCACATTTATCACTGAGTTGTTTATGCATTGTCAAGAACTAAAATTAGAGACCTTGGGGTTATCTCTTGAGGCTTGCTGATAGAGATTTACCTTTCATGAGAGATAGGATATTATATTTTGTCTGAGTTGTTGTTGTGCAGAAAAAATCATCAATAGATTGGCGCTAGAAGGAGGGCCTAAATAAGCTAAGATGGATCTATTTATGTATGCCATCTCTCTTGAAAGATTTAGAAGAAGAACCAAATCTACTCTACGAGAGGAGGAGTTCCAAGAATTACCATCCCCTACTAGGTCAAGAAGGACCAGTAGAAGGGGAGAATCATCATCCACCCAACCACCTCCATCATCTCCATCATTCTCATCTTCATCAAGTTCATTTGAGTCTGAGTCTGAGGACATTCTCATTCAACAACCTTAGCTAGCCATCAATCAGCCATTACCACCCCCACCTCCACCAATGGCTTTCCTAGCTAATAACCCATCTCCATTGACTTTCGCCAATTACAATGTCATGCCCAAGAACCCTGAACACTTTTGTTCAAAGTTCCATGTCAATGATCCCAATAGAATTGATGAGGAACATATTGGGATCTTTCAGAATTTCCTTAAGGATAGAGAAATTAACAATGAGGATGTAGCATGTAGGCTCTTTCCTTATTCCCTAGGAGAGGATGCATTCTATTGGTACAATCATTTGCCTGCTAGGTCCATTCAAAATTGGAATGAACTAGAGAATGCATTCTTGCAAAATTTTAGGATTCCCATCAGTCCTAGTGAGCTCTACCATTAGTTCACTAATGTTAAGAGAGAAGTCCATGAGCCTATAGGGTCCTTCAACAACCGATATCATCATGCCTATACACGATTGCAAGCCCCTTATGTTGTTGATGATCCCACTGCTTTAGAATTTTATTATGAGTGACTTGATAGTCTAACAACCACCTTCATGAAATGGAGAAAACAACCCTCCTACTACCCTACTCGATGCATATGCAGAGGCTGTGAAGGTTAGTACTACTTTAAGGCAACACTTGTCTGGACCTTTACCATCATTAGGACCTACTACTCACCCTAGACAAGTCTCAGCTCTCAACCAGGCTCTTGCTAATCACACTCCCATCATGAACCCAACACCTCAGTTGCCTCTGGTATCTCACCCAAGACCTCCTATGAGTCAAGTTCCACCCACAGTTAGCTATCCCTAGCAAAATGAAAATCAAACTCTACATCCATAATCTCATGCTAGCTATCCCCTATATCTGCAAAATTCTGAAGCATTGAGCCAGTCATTGAATACCAATACTGCAGTAGGATATCCCCAGAATAACATGAACCAACCTCCATATGGAAATTCTAACAAGGAGAGACTAGATGAATTGACTAAACAAGTGAAGAAGCTAAATATGGAGGTGACTTACTTAGGAACCAGAGTAGTTAGTTGCAAGTTGCTCAGAGAAATATGTAGTCTAATCATAGCAGAGAAAATCAACAAGGACAACATTTTGATAGGGGGAAACATCCTGACAGAGGATATAAGAGTGATAGAGGATATAAAAATGACAAAGGATATAATAATGATAGAAGATGGAATTATGATAAAGGACAATCCTCTGGTCAGAACTTTGATAGAGGGCAAGCTAGTGGACAAGGGTTCAATAGGAGACAACCCCCAGGACAAAACAAGACTTGGAACACGAGGCCTAATAATGGAGGAGTCCCTACCCCATTGGATCAGCTAGTCAATCAGTCAGTCAACCAAGAGAATCCTCCTAATGGTGTATATTTAGCTCAGGCTGCATTATTAGGATGGTGTAGGCTCCATAAAACAAGTCAGCATTCTGAGTTAGACTGTCAAGAGTTCTAGACAACAGTTTCAATTTTTCAGTGTGAAGTGGAGAACAATTCAAGTGGTTAGGAAATGGTGCCATATACTCCCTATGATTCATTAGTGTTGGTACTGAATCATGCTCATTTTCCACATAGCAAAGACAATGTGCCTGAAGGAGACTCAAACCAGCTGAAGGAAGAAGCAGATCAGGTATGCAATGGAGATGATATTTCACAATTGTTTTATGAAAATCCAGTAAATGACAATGGCCCCATGGATGAAGAAGAAACTTATGTTGAAGAGGTACAAACCTTCTAGAGACCTATCAAGAAGTATGATTTGAGGGACATGCCACATAGATGTCCATAGGTTGGAGGCCCCTTCACCACTTCCATTCCACCAAACAACTTCACGACACCTTGAAATCCTAATGCCAACAATAATCCATCATATCCTTTGGTGTCAAGGCAATATTTCTCTAAAGAACAAGCACAAATGGATCCATCTAAAGGAAAGGGTGTTTAAGCAAACAAAGACAGGGTGGTGGACAATCCAAAAGAGATTCTTGTTGATCTGAGTGAAGAATAATTGGCCATATATTTTGTAGAAGAACTCAAGAAGCTAAAGGTAAGTATCTCTGCATTTGAATTATTGAGAGTTCCAACCATTAGGAATGTAGTTCTAGGAGCTTACAATGCAAATTCCATATCACAAGATAGATCAGTTAGTCAAAGTATCAATAAAGCATCTAGTTTTCAAATGGTAGGAAGGAAAAATCAGATTCATAATCAAGTTCATGTGTCTCCTGGAGATAAGGGAAAAGAGAAAGATAGAACTCAGGTTGCTCAAGTGGATACTCCCTTAACTCTATTTCAAGGTAAAATTGATACTCCTCCATTCCTTATTTATGTCCACATATTTGGTAAACACTTGCATAATTGCTTGTTAGATTCAGGTGCTTCCACCAATGTAATGCCCTTTAGTGTCTATAGAGCTTTGGGTATTAGTCCTGGTGATTCCTAGAAGAAAGTTACACAATTGGATAGAGCTGAAGTTAAGGCTGTAGGAGAATTAAACATGATTCATATGCAGGTTGCTTCTGATCCTAGGATTCAACAGGTTATTAATATATAGGTGGCTTATATACTTGATGCTTATGGCCTAATCTTGGGAAGAGACTTTACTAGGGCCTTGAATGGATATGTGTCAATTGATCACTCTCATATGTGGCTTCCTTGGAAGGGAATTCCAAACCATATTAGAATTGAAAGAGAACCTAGAATGAAGTACATGATTATAGAATATTAGAATACCTCTAATGAAATTTTAATATCTAATGTGAGCATGGGGAATTATGTGCTTACAACCCCTTTTGAGGAATTTGATGCAAAGGAAGTCCTTATGTTTCACACAACACCTATTGACCTTACAAGAGAATTCAGTAGTATTGAAGCCTTGGTGGAATCAATTGAAAATGATGATTTTCCTGAAGATAATCAGCTCAGCCTATTGGATAATTTCAGAGAATTCATTTAGAAATGCATTGAGGATCAGATTCAGTTGGGTAGGGAAATGAATTTCAGAGATTTTCTTTTTTCAAATTGGTGCAGGGTCCATAATGCCTCCCATTCTGAACTAGATTGTTGCTTATGCCAGACTACAGTGGAACAAGTGCAGAAGTGTATCAACCCCACTCCAACAGTCAAAATTAATATTCAAGATGTTCAAGAAGACTCTAAAGGGAAGGAAGTGATGCTTCCTAAAGAACCTTCCAGCAGCAACAGTGCAAAAGATAGCGAGGAATTTTGTAGTTGCTAATTGTTGGACTTTAAGATTCAATGGATCCAAATCAAAGCAAGGAGCTGGAGTAGGATTTGAGTTAATCAGTCCAAGAGATAAGACTTTCTTTGCTGCTCATAGACTCCAATTTCATTGTACGAATAATGTAACAGAATATGAGGCTTTGGTCCATGGGTTGTTAATGGCACTAAAGAAAAAGGTCAAGATTTTGCAATTTTTTGAGGATTCTGAGTTAGTGGTTAAGCAAGTTAGGAGATAGTACTCTTGTCATGACAGAAGAATGACCAATTATAGACACAGAGTATGGGACCTTATTGAAGGATTTGATGCCTTCAACATTCAGTTGATCCCATGTAATACAAACCAAACAGCTGATTCCCTTGCTCAAGCAGCTAGTACATTGCAACCTCTATCTCTTTCTGGACTGAATAATTTTATAGTGGAGTTAGCCCCAGTACCTTCAGTACCTTACAATGTCACCAATTTCTAGGTATTTGAAGACGATAAGCACATTTTATATTTTATCACAAGTTCAGATGTTTTTGCTTCACAAATTATAGATGAAACTGAACTCCAAGAAGTATAAATGGATTTGGAAGGGGTAATCAATTTGAAGACTAATACTATTCCTAGGGGAATGGTGTAGTTAGAAAGGATTTCTGATCTGGATAGGGTTAGAGATCAGGAGCAGGATGCCAAGAAGGAGTCCACTAGTGGGCAATGCGAAAAATATAATATGGGGACCCAACATAATGTCAAGAATGTTCCTATTGGAAAGGTGTGTACTCCTGAAGAGAGGGAAGGAATAATTAATGCATTACATAGATATCCAAATGTGATAGCCTAGAGTTATAAAGACTTGAAGACCTATGACACATCAATTATAACCTACACTATACCTTTGAAGTCAGGAGTGAAGCCTTTTAGGTAGAGGAAGAGACCAATTAATGCTTTACTGGAACCCATAATTTAGAAGGAAGTGCAAAAGTTGATGTCTGGAAGGATCATATTCCTAGTCCGGAACTCTACTTGGGTGGTGAACCTGGTTCTAGTACGAAAGAAGAATGGTGAAATCAGGTTGTGTGTGGATTTTAGGAACCTCAACAGAGCGTCAGAAAAAGACAATTATCCAATACCCTCACTAGATGAAGTACTTCAGATTGTCAATGGTTCTCAAATGATGTCTTTTCTGGATGGCTACTTAGGGTACAACCAGGTTATGGTGCAATATGAAGACAGGCATAAGACTGCTTTCACCACAAAGTGGGGCACTTTTTTCTATAGAAGAATTCCCTTCGGTTTGATTAATGTTGGAGCTACATTTCAGAGGGCTATGGACATTTCCTTTAAAGAAATAATTGGTAAATGCATAATCATTTATATGGATGATCTAACAATTTTTTCCAAGAAGAGAGGAGACCACATAGCAGACTTATGTAAGGTGTTTCAAAAGTGTAGAGAATTCCGTATATCTCTCAATCCAAAGAAGTGCATCTTTGGAGTTACAGAGGGAAAATTGTTGGGACATGTTATCTCTGAGAAAGGAATTGCCATTGATCTAGAATGAGTGGTAGCTATACTCAAGATCCTGCCACCTGTTAGTAAGAAAGAAATGAAATCATTCTTTGGTAAAATCAACTTTTTAAGGAAGTTCATTACTAGATTTGCAGAAATAGTCAAGCCACTGAATGCAATACTGAAGTAGGAAGTCAAAGTTGAATGGAATGTACAAGCTAAGGAAGTATTTGCAAAGATCAAGAGGGCCATTGTTGAAGCCCCAGTTTTGGTAAGTCCAGACTATGCTAAGCCATTCTATATATATATATGTTTGCTTCTGATCACTCCTGTGATGCTATGTTGACTCAAAAATCTGATCAAGGGGATGAGCATCCCATAGCCTTCATGACCACACCATTGAAATATGTTGAACTAAGGTACCCAAGTGTGGAGAAGCAGGATTATGCCTTAGTCAGAGCTGTGAAGAGATTTAGACATTATATCCTCAAAAACAAGGTCTTTGCAATAGTCCTTGATACTACAGTAAAGTTGTTGTTGATGCAGAATGAGCTAGGAGAGCGCAAGGATAATTGGGTAACCATGTTACAAGAATATGATATTAAGATTCAACCCATGAAGCTGGTAAGAGGGTAAAGACTTACTAGGACAATGGCAGAAATGGGCCCTGATCTTGCAGCTCATCACTATAATCTAGAAGATGTTTCTCCTGGTGAATGGTATGATGATATCGTTCATTATCTCCTAACTCAGAGGTGTCCTGACCATCTTAATACAGTACAGAGAAGGGAATTACACTTGAGGAGTGATAGTTTCATGTTGAAGGGAGTTGTTTTATATAAGAAAAATCATGAAGGTATCTACCTGGTGTGCTTAGGAAGACATGAAGCAGAGAGAGTCATGGTCGAATTTCACGATAGATATGGTACTGGCCATGGATTTGCACATGCCACTACAAATCATACTCTGAGGGCCAGTTATTATTGGCCTACATTGTTCAAGGACACACACAGTCATGTCAGAACTTGCCATGTGTGCCAGACCACAACAACTAGAGAAAAGTATGCAGCTCTTCCACTTTAGCCGGTCTTTGATTTAAAACCTTTTGCACAGTGGGGGATGGAATTCATAGGTCCCATCAATCCACCTTCTTCTATAGGAAACAGGTATATTCTCACCATTACTTATTACTTTACAAGATGGACTGAAGCTCTTGCATGCAAACAGTGTACTTTTGAAGTGGTAATAGATTTCATTGAATTAGGTATTATCAATCGCTTTGGATGTCCTTTATCTTTGGTTTGTGATAATGGTCCTGCATTTGCATCATTGAAATTTTCTACTTGGGATTTTGACCATGGGATCATAATAAGGTTTGCATCTAATTACTATCCACAGGGTAATGGGTTGGCTGAGTCTTCCAATAAAAACCTCTTAACAGTCATTCCTAAGTTACTAGAGAAGAACCCCAAAGATTGGCACACTCAACTTAGATTTTCTCTATGGGCAGATCGTACAAGATAAAAGACTTCCATAGGGACCTCCCCTTATCATCTTGTGTATGGACTAGAACCTATATTTCCAATCCAATTGAGAATCTCTACTTTACAGTTCATTAATGAATATTATGATGAAGAAAACAAACGTGAGGCCTGCCTATAGGAGTTGTTACACCTTGAGGAAAGAAGAGATGAAGCCTTAGAAATCTTTTCCAAACATCAAGGTGTAGTCAAAAGGTGGTTTGATAGAAGAGCCAAGCTAAAAGCCTTTCGGATTTCTGACTTGGTTCTCTACTGGGATAAATCCCATGACCATAAGGGGGAGCATGGTAAATTTGACAAACTTTGGCTTGGCCCTTACCAGATTTTAGAAATCCTAGGAGATAATGCTTTCCGCTTGAAAACTCTCACTTGGGAGGATATCCCACTACTTGTCAATGGGCAGTATTTGAAGCATTATTTCCAATCTTGAGTTGTTTGTAGCTTTTTTCCTGTAAATATTAGAGTAGGATTTCCTTTATTTTTTGTTTTGCCTTGCTTTGGTTAGAGTAGGTTTGCTTTTGTTTTGGTGTGTTTCTTGCTCTACTTTTTCTTTGGAGGTTTCCTTGTTTTCTTTTGGATGTGTTGCACCTACATGGAAAATATTCTTTTATATGGGACCGTTCTTAGTATTTCCTTGATGAACTTTAATTATGTGTCCTGAATGGATGGTTGAGGTCTTTGTTATCATCAGGATGTCTAAATGTTTTATTTGAGGATGGGTCACTGGTTTGATTTGAATTGGAGATATTCTAAAATCTTATATCTTTTATACATCATAAAAATCTTGAGGTTGCAGTAGGGTCCTTGTGAGGTCTTGTTAGGTGGAAAATCTTATTTTTGCTTCAGTGCCACTGTGGTTCTTAGCCCTGAGTGTGAACTTCATTGTTCACAGGTTGAAATGAAAAAGTTAAAAAAAAAGTATCAAAAAAGAAAGAAAGAGAAAATACTAAAAATAAAATAAATTCAACTTATCAGGGGTATCTGAATATCTCTATCGGGGCTATAGACATCTGGATGGCAATAGAGCTATGTTCAGGAGAGTCACAGTGATAACCTCGGCGAGGCTATAGATGCCTGATTGGCAGCGAGGCTCTATCCAAGTTGCTTTTGGAGTTAGAATCTTTACGTAGCCTAACCTGATTGAACTTGGTTTCTACAGTAGCCCAAGGAAGGAAATGAACTAATGTGCACACACTTGGATTTTCAGTCTATGGAAGGTTCAGTCCTGCCTTTGGTTCTAATTCTTTAATCTTGCATTTTCATTTTTTTATCTAATAGTGAGATCAAAACCAAAGATTATGGGTTCATGATTATTGTTCATCATCAAATGCTTTGGAGCATTTTCCTCAGCAGAGTCACCATTTGTCGTGCAATTTTTGCACACACGCCCCGCTGAAAGTAGGGACCCTCTTTTGCTTTGATTTTGGTGTTTTTGCCCTTTGATTTTGAGGATTACTGTGCCTTGGCATGAGATGAATGTTTATCTTGCTTGCCTGAGTGTTTCCCCTCAGTTGCACATTGAAAAATTTAAGTCTAGGAAAATTTCGGGTTTTTACCCTAGTTCGGGATTTTCCACTCCATTCGGATTTTCCCTGATTTCATTCAAATTTCTCAAGGTTATTAGATGCATGTTAGATCTGATTCAATGGTGTTTATGGTTTGATGCTTGAAATGTTTGTAGCAATTCTTGGTCCATACTTTTTGTAGCTAGCTAATTGTTAGTTGCTTTCCAAAGTTAGCCTAGACCTTTATATTCATTGTGCTTATTTCAATTGTGAAGATTTATTCATTTCAATTGCAATTGGGTTGTCTTGGATGAATGTTCATGATCTGAAAATATTAATACCTTAGAAGATTGCACTGTTTCTGTGAGATTGTAGGTTCATTTGGATTAAGCAGGAATTAATTTATGAGGGATTGGTCCATTTCAAGTATTTCATCATTTGCATTGTTAATCTCAGGAGTAGTTAAATTTAGGAATCTCTTTGAAACCATTATCTTTTGTTATTTATTTCATCATTTGAGTTAGATTTAGGATTGAAGTATCATCATATTGCTAAATCTGATAAGTTCAAGATTCAACATTTGCTTGTAGTAAGGTCCCTTTGTGATTACCAACATTTTCACATTTATCACTGAGTTGTTTATGCATTGTCAAGACCTGACATTAGAGACCTTGGGGATATCTCTTGAGGCTTGTTGATAGAGATTTACCTTTCAAGAGAGATAGGATATTATATTATGTCTAAGTTATTGTTGTGTAGAAAACATCATCAACAACTTGCAGTGAGTCATGCAAAACCAAACTAGAAGATCTCTCACATACTTGGATTGAGAAAAATTGATTCCTGATTTCGTTCTATCTGATTTCAAGTCCAAGGTAAAAGTGTAGGAGACCCATGTCTGTCATGGAAAATCTATCATGCAAAGAAAATTTAATTTTAGCAATGGTTGTGGCTGAACTACCTATTATTAGTATATCATCTACATAGAGCACTATGATCAGTAGAGAGTTATTTTTTCTCATCATATAAACATTTGGATCATATTTGCATTGCATGAAATTCTAAGATAGGATATAAGAGTCCATTTTAGCATACCAAGATCTAGGTGCCTACTTGAGGCCATAGAGTGACTTCTTGAGTTTGCATACTAAAGATGAATTTTGTACATACCCTTGTAGTTGCTCCATGTAGATTTCTTCCTTGATATCACCGTGAAGAAATGTGTTCTTCACTTCCATGTGGTGAGCCTCCCACCTTCTTGTTGCTGCAATGGAAAGAGCCATCCTAATGGAGTCTATTTTTGCTATTGGAGCAAAAGTCTCATCATAATCAATGCCATGAACTTGTTGAAAGCCTTTAGCTACTAACCTTGCTTTGTATCTACTCACATGTCCATGCTTCTTTCTTTTTTCTATAGATCCACTTACATCTAACAAGCTTGTGATTGGAAGGAAGCAAAACCAGGTCCCAAGTCTAGTTTTCTATGAGCGAGTTGTACTCCTCCATGGTAGCTTCCCAAAGAGGATTCCCTGCAGCTTCTGCATAAGTCTGAGGGTCAGATGCTAGAGCCACATAGGCATGCAATGGCATGATAGGTTCGGTAGTTGAGAATGCATGGGGGGCATCATATATCTCACTTAAGCTCCTTTTTCTTTGATTATCATGTAGGGGATATTGAATCATCACCGGAAGCCCAATCAAGATTTGGATGTGGATCGACACATGCATGCTCATCTTCTTCTAAATCAAATTTAGAAATATCTGAAATCAAATCTAAATGATTGCATGTATCTTCTTTAAAATTTGTACGAGGAGGAAACACCGAGGTAGTGGCATGTTTATCCTGAGATGCATGTGGGGAACTTTCTTCAAAGTAGACACTTCTCTCAATGAAGAGTGTTTATGTTGAAAAATCTAGCAGTCTTTATCCCTTTATGCCATCTAGATATCCAATGAAGATGCACTCTCTAATTTGAGGCTCCAAAGCCTTCCTCTTTTCTACAGGAATATGAGCCCATGCATGATCCAAAAATGCAAAATATGTGAATTTTGGTTGCATGCCACTCCATGCTTCAAAAGGTGTTTTTCCTATGACAGATTTGTGAAATCTATTTTGTATGTATGAAGCATAGTTGACTGTTTCAGCCCATAATTTGGAGGGGGCCTTGCATGCAACATACAACTAGCCATCTCTTTCAAAGATTGATTCTTCCTCTCAACTACTCCATTTTGCTGCGAAGTGTAAGAAACTGTGTTTTGCAATTGTATTCATGCTTCATCACAAAGATGTTGGACATCATTATTAACATAATCCCCCCCATTATTTGTGCAGAGGATCTTGATCATTTTCCTAGACTGCTTCTCTACATGAGCTTTGAAAATATTGAGATGCTTAAACACTTCAAACTTGAATTTGAGAAAATACACCCATGTGTATCATGTGCAATCATCAATGAATGTTAGCACATATTTGGATTGGCCCATGGAAGGTTTAGGAAATGGGCCCATCAGATCACTATGAACAAGCTCTAATGGAGAAGAGGCTCTCCACACATGCCCCTTTGGAAACTTTTCTTGAGGATGCTTTCCAAGAGCACAACCTTCACATATTCCATTGGAAAATTCTATGGTAGGAAAGCCTTTCACCATCCCCTGTTTGCTAAGTTGTTGCATGTATCTAAAGTTTAAATGACCAAATATTTCATGCCAAATTCTACTTTCATCATTTGCATGCGTTAGAAGTAAAGTGGAATCTGATTTAGCAACAAAGTCAGAAAAAGTGTACAAATGAGACTAATGATTTTCCTTACCAACAAAAATTTTGGAGTTGTCTTGCATGTCAAATATGCTTACCACATCAAGGGTGAATTCAACTATCCCTCAATTGAAAGTATGTGTCATTTGATAAATAGATAGAAGATTGAAAGAAAGCTTTGGAATGTGTATGACATTCTCAAAACTTCCAATTCCAAGCTCTACCCTCCCTTTTCTAGTTGCCTCTAATGGAGACATCTCCCATGAGAATAGGAGGACCATCATATGGTTCCAAATATGAGAGAACATCTTTTGTGGCTGCCATGTGGTGTGAAGCCCCGAAGTCTATAATCCATGCATATGGAGAAGAATGAATAGAAATTAATGCATGTGCATTACCTCTTGTTTCAAGTGCCTTGTCTTCTTGCTTCTTCTTGGCATTTTTTGGAATAAAGTTACCAAGATTATTATGTTGAACTCTCTGCACTATGAGGTCAATGGTCTTCTTCATGCATGATGATTCCGGATGGTAACCACGATTGCAATAGTTGCACTTAGATTTCCCCTTTGTGTCATTTTCCTTCGAGCTAGAAGATTCATCAAGAGTTTTGAGATTTTCTCCCTTTCTTGGATTTAGATCCTTTTTCCCTTTGCCTTTGGATTGTTGATTGGGTTTCAAACTGTTCTTCCCACTCGCTTGCATAGTAAGAGCATGAGCTTTGGAATTTTTTAATGTACCCATTTTTATGAGCTTATCTTGCTCATGTATCAGGGACTCAATAAAGGCATCAAGTGTGGGCGTCTTCCAATTTGCTCCTATTGTAAGTCTGGCTATGTGAAAAGTGAAGAAAAATACAACATATTATGGACCCAATTTTGAAAAATAGCAAGAACTAATTTACTTTCTTGCTAAGATTTGTCGATTTCGCATCCTTTCAGCTGGAGTAATAAGGCCTTGAAATTTGTGAAAACGTCTTGAATATTTTCAAATTTGCTCATATCTAATAAGTTGAGCTCATTTTCAAGGATGTGACCACGCATCTTATCTTTCTTCCCAGCATAGTCCAAACCTTGTTTGGATTCTCCAGTGTAGTCAAAACCTCATTCAAAGTTTTGCATGCTTCAACACGAAACAACAATTCTGGAGGCATGGATAAGCATAGGAGACCAAAGGCCTCATCCATATGGTTGAAATATTTGGATTTTTCAATTGCAAAATTTGGTTCAACCTTCATTACAATGACTATTTGATATAAGCCTCTACTTCTAAGTTGAAGCGGAACCTTTGGCTTCCATTCGTAATAGTTATATGGTGAGAGTTTTGTAGAGGATGGAAATTCCATTCTTTTCAACAGCTCCAAACTTCAGTTACTGCAAAAAAAATTTTATTATCCTTCTTCCTAGCTCCCTTAAGCTCTAATACCAAGTAAAATTGTAGTTGAACTTGCAGAATGAATGAAAGATCTAGCTAGAAAAGCAAGAAAAAATTGCAAATTGAAAACAAAGAAAAAGAACAAAAAATAGCATTCTATATTTATTGAACTAGAACAATGCATAAAGAATAGTTACAAAAAGCACCACAGGAATAAAAATTGCAGTGATAAGGGATAGAGAAAAGCAAGCAAACTGCAGTTTTCTTTAGCTAGCTTATTGCAAGAAATAAAACAAATGATTGTTGCTTTAGTTAGCTTATGCATGTCAATCATTTCTTGTTGTTAACAGAGAGAAATTGATGGAAACATGCATGTCAATCATCACCCGTTCTCAATAGAGAGAAATTGATGAAAACTAACTATTGTCTTAGTTAGCTTATAGCATGAAGATCAACGTCCATTATTAATAGAGAGAAACTAATGCTCATAGAAAAAATGTGGTGACTGGAATCTTTGCAAACCCCCTCCAAAATTGATTACCAAAATGTTCTCTAAGACTTCAAAATGAATATCAATTATCACCAATTTTGTTTGTGAAAGAGACTCACAAAATTGCTCTACTTGTTCAAGTAGAAGACCTAAATGACCTTCTCCACAAATCATCTAGGGTGGATTTGTTTCACCATCTTCTTCAAAATGGTTTTCATCCTTCCAAATGTTGAGATGAACCAAGTTCAATCTCCAGACCCACATGGGTTTCAAAAAGAGATAGAATTATCCAACATAACCAAATGAGCTCTCATAACACTTTTCCTACAAAACCCTCTGGAGGCTTCTAATTTAAAAGTCGCCCTTTAATTAAAACACCCTTCTAACTCTAAAAATGACCTTTTCATTAAAATAATCATATTTTGACATCCAAGGCCCTATTAAAAGAATCCATGATTTAAAGCATCTCATCTTGGTTTTGACAAGCTATAATACTAAGGGATTTTTTAAATATTTTAATTAATTTTTAGCAACCTTAGTAATTTAATTTAAATCTAACCATTGATAAACTCATTTTTGTGGAACTATCAAAATACATCATAATTGAAAAATAATTGCACTAGAGTGAGCTCGATGAAGAATAAAGATGAACAAAGCTGACAAGATGACTTACTATAAATAGAAGTTCCCTCCAAGAATCTTGGAGCCCATACTGAACATCAAAAATAACATCTAAGAGCATCGTAGAACTCTTCAACACCCTTTAAACTCGTTGATAACCTTAGATTATCCATCTTAGCATGTCGACATCAACCCAAAAAAACATCTCCAACAGCAGAGCAAGAGAATCCTAAAATGGAGACATTACAATCCGCCCTTCCTAAAGATTGTTTATCCTCAAGCTATACTAATACACCCTTGCAATAATAGAGCTGATACAAACTGAAACCATGAGTAATCCCAAGGTCCCAAGTTAACCTAGGAGATCTATAGTACCAATTACATGAAGCACTGCCTTGCAAAGTACCAACGTAAGAGACCTCCTAAAAATTTTCTGTAAGAAGAGTAATCAAATACTATGTAGACTCAATCAACTCCCCAAATAAATTCTCCTCGAGAGAACCAAACTGATGTGCCACTTGAGTAAACTCTATAAAGTTAACATTGGCTCTCTTGTCCCAAATGTTAGTTGAACTACAAAATAGTACGATCCTAAGGTTCCAAGTTAGTATTTGAAAGGAACCATCATGTTGACATTGTGCCACTCTAATCATAACTATCAAGCCATCATACCCAAACTACACTCTCCTATCTTGGACCCCCAAAGAGTAAACATCATCAAAGCCCATATTGAAATATCTAAAAGGATTGAAGTCAATACCATGGAATATATCCTTCCAAGGCAACTCAGAGAAGACCACATCAACAAACCCACTACCAATCACAATCCTGAGTTGCATAAATAACACCCTACTCAATAATAAAAAATAAGCCTCGACATCACACCTTATGATGCCCCAAATATGAAGCAAGTCAATCACTACCATATCTCTAAAATTTTCCAACCAGGAAATGTCTTTTGTTGCAAAATGAAATCATAACATTAACACTTAACCTCCAAGCATCAAAAGAAAGGTTTTGAACACACCAAAACACCCAATCCACTAAAATGATTAAGAAATCATCTAAAATAATGCATATCATCTCCATGAAGTAACTACAATGAGTGTCACTCACCAGAGTGGAAGCAATATATGAATGGACTATGTTTAGAAAAACACTCACAACTAGTTGCCCCAGAGCCTACCCAAACTCAAAATCACTTTTCTCATCAAAAGATGTCACCATAACTAATGAAAAAATTTAAGGGAAGTGGTAATCAAACTGAAATCATGCTGAAGACATAGGAGAGATGAGTATGAAGGTAGCAACAAAATCCTCTTCTAGGATCAAATCATCTCTGCCATTTAGCCTTAACCATGAACTACTCAACTTTTGGACTAAAGAAACCATCCAACTCATCTGTGAATTTGAATCCTCAGTCATGTGCAATCTAATTGAAAAGTAGGAAGCGATACTAATACTGGAAGTTGGCCCACTACTCCAATCCTGAAATAACACCTCATGACTAAAAAATGCACCTAGGTCCAAAATCTTGTAATCAAATCCACTCTCATCACCAAAATTGGTTAGGTCTATGTCATCCAACTCGAAAAGTGGATTATCATGATTCAAATCAGCATCCAAGTCAAATAAAATATTATCATCAAACTAATGATTATACTCATCTCCAAAATCAGACCAATCCTCTTGTTGATCCAAATTCCTATTTTATGATTTTTTAGGACAATAAACAAGATCATACTCCTCCTAAATGAAGTCAAGCTCCTCAATTACCTACATGATTTATTTAGCCCTTTCTCTATTATTTTTTCCCTAAATTGTTTGGCCACAAAAATTTGATCTTCTACTTTTAGTAATGTATTATGAGTGCTGCCTAATGAATCCCTGGTTGATTCAAGCTAAATGACAAGCTCTTCAATCTTATCCCATAATTCCTTAGATGTAGATATAGCCTTATTTGCAATCTCAATAGCCACATCTCTATGTTGATTTCATATCTCCCACTATTCTCTTAATGTTTTTCAAATCAACAAGAGAAACAATTTGTTCACACTGATTTCTTGGTGTCTTTTGGATGAGATTTTCAGCAAGACTATTCATGTCATCCAACTTGATAATTTTTTCACTTCGTTTTCAACTGACACCATTAATTGTTTCTTCCAAGTTTCCTCATTAATGTCAAAACCATGTAAGTTTAGTGATCTACTATTATATTGCATATGAAAATCAGAATTTCCTTTGTACCTTGCAATGGTGTCACCATGGTTTCCCAAGTCTCCTGTGCCTCTTCTTCAATGCTTGTCTCATCTTTGTCACTAGGCCTCCAATCCAAATTAGCCCCAAGCAAAAACAATTAGGATTTTTCTTCGAGATCATTCCTATCAAAATCGATTCCCTCTAAGGCATCCTTTTCGCATTTTGTATGCTCTAAGGTTGGGACAACAACTTGGTCAAAAGAAGATTCCTCCCAAACTGATTCTAGCATCATACTTTGGTCTCCAAATAATTGGATCCCATGGTCCTATTAGCTGATGTTTTCTTTTTGAAAGAGTATGCTCAATGTATACCTCCTAAGTTGGTGTTTCCCCAATCACCTGTTTTTCCCGTTATCATTTTCAGGAGTAGACTGTGGTTCCACATCATCAAATTCACTAAACCTCTACTCAAAATTAGTTGCATGTGCTGATAAATAAAAAAAAATCTCAAGAAATGGATCAACAATAGTAATTTCATCCTTCATGCATTCATTTTTTTCTAAAATTAGAACATCATCATGATCAAAAAGGAATTCATCCTATAGGATTCCCATCATATTTAGGTGTAAACATACTCAAATCCCATGCATTGACAGGTTGGTTGCTTTGATCATTGTGCTCCTCCTATGATGTTGTCTCCTTGAATAAATTTTTCTCTAACACACCACCACTAAAGTCAACATAAGTCTCTTCCTCCATAGCCTTATTTTGAAAGTCCAAACCAAAACCACATAAGTCTTCATAGCTGTAGTCATCATTGTTTGTTGTTTGGAAAGCTTCACCTATTTCAGCTGCTTTGTAAACTTCATCCCTTTTTCCTTCACTAAGCCCATCATTTGAAGCTATGTGACTGATCTCAACTCTATCAAACTTAATACTAGTGTCAACAACTGCATTGGATAGCTCAAGAGAAGCATTCAAGGCTGATATTATGTCCTTTTCCTCATACACAATCTCATCAATAGTAATTGTATGCATGGCTAAGAGGTCATCCTGGTTCTTTGCCATGTTTTTTTTGTGTGATAACTCCTAAGGAATTAGATCAGCATCAAGAGGGAAACTATACATTAGTAAGTCTCCATCATGATTTGGTGCTAACACACCCATATCGCCATTTAAGCAACATCACTTTGATAAGGGGTTGAATCATCATCATTAGCTGATTTGAAGGCACCCCCATAATTTCCTTCAATGTGCTCTTCTTTTGAAGGTGCATTAGTAAACTCACCACACCCATCAACTTTACTAAAATCTTCTGTGAATTCATTAGTCTTATAATCATCACTGGTTACAGGCAAGTTTAAGGGATTATTTTGGGGATCTGTAACACATCCCTCATATGTCAAGGCAGCCTTCCCATCCAAACATTTAGATTTTGCAACAATCCTTGAGTATTCCCTTTTAATGCCAGGATCCCTCATAAGTGTGGTCAGTTATTGCATCAACTTAGATATAGACTTCTATGTAATCATCTTACCCTTCCACCTTAATAACCATCGAACAAGAAAGGTAATGGACATGTAGGTGTTGTTCATCAACATGCAAAGAGATATGAAGCCTCTAAAACTCTATCATGCAACTGAGACTTTGCAACAAGTATTAGCTTAACCAACAAGTTGGAAAGATCATTTTCTCTGATACCACTGAAATGTCTTGTGTTGGGTTTGAACAATATTTTTCATTAATCAATTTGACATATTTCATTTGTCAAATAAATGTAGCATAAATTGAACTGAGCATTGTTTAGATTATTTGAACATTCCAATGATGAAGTTAATTGTTGTCACACAAACTCCACTCAACTAATTTCTTTATAGCAATAGCTTCAATCTTCAATGTAAATGTGACCATTGGCAAGTACCATATTTTATACTTTCATTCCCATTCATATGAATGTGATACAATATTAGGTAGTGACAAAGAAAGCTATAGTCAAGTATGTTCCAACTAAGCAAATATCCACTTACTAATTTGCACACAAAGATATTTCACTCTGAGAACTGGTAAATGCCAGATTATAATATAACAGAATTACAAGGGTGTTCACTGGCAATATTATGGTCTTGTTTGCAAGGATAGATGTAATATGAGAATAAATTCATATTCAATGATAAATACCTAATCATTTGTAATAACTAGCTATAGTCATTATGTCATATGGATAGAATAATAATCATGGACAACTTGTAGACAAATATTATTTTGGAATGTGCATAGAAGTAAACAAACTACACATATTTAATATTCTGATATGAGCATAGTTCAAACAACTATTACAATAATGTTCCTCAAACTTGGAGGCCCACGCTTGGCCTGAAGGTGTTATTAGCACATTGTAGAGTGAGGGAAGTGGTGAATGTTTCCAATAATAATGCCTAGCATAAGTTCTAATACAAGCAACAATAACCTCAACATATGTACTGGCAGATGGACAATGACCAGCAATGAGTATTTAGCTCTCAGATAGTACCACAACCTTCAGAAAGTGTCCTCCATGCCTTATAGTAGAATTCTTGTGCCTCACAATCTCTCCTTTATACCACACATGGTCTAGAAATGCAACATTAATGATCAGAGACCCTCACATCCTTTTTCAGTTGCTAACACACACACAAAAATTACTACTATCACAACTCCATGCCCAGGTTGCAATTGTTTAGGAGCAGAAATAACAATACCCTAGTCTAAAACAAGTAATTCCAAGTCTAGGTTAATTTAAAAACCATGTTTCCCCTTGGGTGAATGAGTATGGCAACCTGCTTGCCAAGGAAGAAGTCATCCAGTTTAGATTAGCAAAATAGCTCATAATAAACCACACACCTAGTCCTATTGTTGGTGTAGGTTTTTTAATATTTATTTTTCCTGCACATTATTAAGCATACTTAGGTTATATGATACATGGTTTACATGAGGACGCATGGCGTAATCCATCACTTACATGTGTCGCTCTCACCCACACTTGGGTGGTTGAGTCTCACACCCTCTTTTGGCCTTTTATGCCACCTCACAAAACCACTCTCTTGTCTCCTTCTGAGTAGGTTATTCCACCTATTTGGCATTTTCCAAGTAGGCATAACTCCCACCTAATTTGGTTATGTGGGATTTATTACCCCTCTTGGAATTATATGCCCATATTCTGCTATATATTTAGCACTCACCTCTCCCTCATATCTAGTAGTAATGAGTTCATATAAGCTCAGTCAATTCAAGGGAGTGTTGATGCATATTGTATCATTTGGAGTGTGATAATATCATTATCTTGTTATTGCACCATATTCTAGCAATTCATCATCTTGCTTCTCTCATGTAGAAGGCTTATCTTGGTTTTGTAGGTGATCCAGGATGCTCAAGTTCATCAACAACTCTTACATGGTATCAAAGCTTTTAGATCTACAAGCCCCTTCTTGATTTGGGAGGAATTCAACATTGAGCTTTTGTTGGGTGCATTTTCAATGAAAATGGACATCGCCATTGAGTCCAGAAGGCTTCAAAGATGAATTTTGATATAATTTAGCATTATATATTTCAACTCCCAAAAACTTATGACCATTTTTTAGGGCTTGAAGAATCTTGGCAAGAAAAAATATTTTGTACTGTCATCCTCCATCAAAAAATTTTGCCTATGTTTGCTGGGTAAAATCAATTTTTTTTTTCAAAAATTTTATATTATCAAAAAAACAAAATTTGTTATTTATAAAGTATTTTTTATTTTTATTTTAAATCAAAAGCAAAAAAAAATAAAATTAAAAAAAATGAAAATAAAAAAATATTAAAAAAGAGGAGTGTTTTGCATACCCTACATACGCAGGGTACTGCAAACCCTGCGTAGTAGGGTACCTTCACCTTGCAAAGGAGCCACATGGCCATACGACCGTGGCCCCACACGCAACCTTCACAACTAACGAACAAAATCAGCGGGCTTTTTTGAAAACTGACAATTTGATTAAAAACCGATGAAAGCAAATAAAATTCGTCAAAATTTCTTTCATAAGTCTTCAAATAAATCTGACGGGTCATTCAGAAGCAGTAGTGAATATTCCACTCATACGAAGATTCTGGCAACAACATATTCGCTAAATATTCTTTGTGACCAGGATGCTCGCGTTGACCGGCGATGTCCATTTTGATGTCAAGATTAATCAACTACAGTATTTGACAGGCATTTGACAGTCAATTTTAATCCCCTTGCTTGCTGATGTCATTGCCCTTTTGAAAATTTTGGACCCCCTTTCATTTGCATTTTTGATTTCATAGTCAAACTTCAAAGGCCTCTAACTCAATCATCCGGGCTCTCTTTTGCGAGTAATTTTTTTTATTTGGGGTAGAATTTCACAAGCTTGGCAGTGGTGGAATCAATTTTTTCTCAAGTGATCCAAATTTTCCAGAAAATCAGTTTTCTTGACAAATCTAAAGGACAACTCTCATTTTTGGAACTTTAAACGGCTATAACTTTCACATACGACCTCAAATCGAGGAGATTTTTTTTTTTTTGAAAGTTGATATTTTTTTTAGCACTACACATTGGTACTATTTTTAGGTTTTGATTCTGAGAAATTAAATTGTACTTTTAGTATTTGGGTCCAATTTTGGACATTGTAAAACTCTGGTAACAACTCCAAAATTGAAAACACACTAATTATAAAGTGCCACAATCATATTTTTCTAGGGAGGACTTAGGGGGGTGATCTTGTGGTGTTTTTTATTTCTTTCATTTCTTTTGTTGTGTGTTAGTACAATGGAGAAATCTCAAATTGAACTCCTAACTCCATATAATTATGAATCATGGAAAAAACCAATATGAAATTATTTAAGAGAAAAAGGTTGCACATGTTATGTAAAAGAATATATTCTTGAACCTATTGATGTTGATGCTAAGGGAAAATGGGAGATCAATCATGAGAGAGCTCTTGGTTACATTTGTTCACTAGTCTCTTTTGATTTACAATTTCATCTTGAATCATGCAATACACCTGAGGAGGCTTGGGAGACTCTTGACAACTTGTATGGTAAAACTGATAAGATTAGGGGTTATCGGATTTATAATGATTTGATGAATCTTGATCCAAAATTTTTTGACCACATCCAAGACTATATCTCCAAGATTAAGCAACTAAGAACATAGCTAAAGGATTGCAAGATTACTAAGGAGGATTTACAGTTGATTCTCAAAGTGTTATCCAAGCTTGTTCTTGAGTATTTAGTGTTTGTTTCTAGCTCTCACACCAATAGGATTTCTATGGGAATTGCATATGTTGTTCCTACATTTGATGCATTTTTAGATCTTCTAATCCAAGAGGAAGCAAAATTGATTCAAATGGGTCTCATCAAGGTTTCTAAGTCACAAGCATTGGTGGCTAGTGAGCCTAAGGTATAAAAAGAATCACGACATCCTAATTAGAAACAAAAGAAGAAAAAGAACAAACCATAGAAAGAATTTGAATCCTCTTCCTCAAAAGGGGAATCATCTAAAAAGGATAAGCCTGCATGTGCATATTGAAAGAAATCTAGGCATGATGAACATCAATGTTATTTAAAACAAATTGATGAGTTGAAACATCTTTTAACAAAGAATAAGATCAGTTTACCTTCAACTGTGTCAAAGGATTCATCATCTTCTTCTAAACCAAATTCAGAGAAAAAAAAGGGGAAAGCACTTGTTGCAATTGAAAATTCTAGGTCAGAGAGATGGATCCTTGATTCTGGAGCTTCACATCATATGGCTTCATCACAGAGTATGTTCTCTTCATTTGAAAATTGTTCGTCACCAAATTAACATCCTATGGCTAATAACACATATGTGTGTGTTTGTGGGAAAGGATCTATTGACATAAATGAAGGATCATTCAATGATGTCCTTTGTGTTCCTTCATTGTCAACAAATATTCTTTCTATCTATCAAACCACACATAGTGGGGAAGGAAATAGTGTTGAGTTCACACTAGATTTTGTGATTATTCGGGATTTGCATAGTAGAGATATTGTTGCAGTTGGGGAGGTAGATCATCAATATCGACTATAGACCTTCTCACATTTTTCCTCTGATGTTCCTTCAGCTGATGTACACACTCAAGCATCTAGTGTGAACATTATTGAGGAGATTCAGTATGGTCAAGTGAATCTTGCTATTATTTCAACTTAGGTTCAAGAGACATGTGTTGATACTCCATCACTTGTTGTTTCTAATGATACTAGTAGTGCTACATCCATGGCTTCTATTGATTTAGTGCAGCAGGACATTCATTGTCTTCCAAACACAGCCACTTGGGATGAGTACTTGACAAACATGGCAGGTTTGTTTTGTGAGTCCTATCTTTTAGACTTGGAGGACACAATTGAGTGCATACATCTTCTCTTTGATGAAGTTGTTTTGTCTTCTTCAGATGTTGAGGGGGAACCTTTTGTCCCTCTTGTTCTTTACCCACATGATTATTCCTCACAGTTTGACATGACAGTGGCTACTATTGAGCAACATTTGGAGGAGACACCTTTGTCTCTAGAGGAGATATCTTTTTCTTCAGATATTTTTCTACATCCATCTCCACTAGGTTCTAGATTGTCATCTTCTACAGTGTGGCCTAGAACACCTGATTTGATGGTGACAACTTTCAAGATTGACATGGGGACACCTAAGCAAAGTTCAGAGACATACATTTTCATCATTCTTCCTTCGTATTCCTTTCAGGAATGGGAAGATATCCTGCATACATCCTTGGTTTTCTTTATTCCTAAGGGGAGGAATATTGTTCAACGATCTTGGATCATCTCCAGCTTCTTGTGTCGAGCATTCACCAACAATGCAAGAGAATCTACATTGGGGGACTATATAGTTTGTCTTCTTCTCTCTTGGGGGGATTTTTTTCCTACAATTTTTCTCTTTCTCATCTTTTGAGAGGTTTCATCATTGTACATGGGTACCTAACATGGCCTTGTAGTGGGGACCCATCTTTGCATTGTTTCATCTTTTCACCCACCTAAGCTATGCTTAAGGGGGGTGTTGGTGTAGGTTTTTTAATATTTATTTTTCCTACACATTATTAAGCATACTTAGGTTATATGAAACATGGTTTATGTGAGGACATGTGGTGTAATCCATCGGTTACATGTATTTTCACTCTCACCCACACTTGGGTGGTTGAGTCTCACATCCTCTTTTGGAATTTTATGCCACCTCACAAAACCACTCTCTTGTCTCCTTCTAAGTAGGTTATGCCACCTATTTGGAATTTTCCAAGTAGGCATAACTCCCACCTAATTTTTTTATTTGGGAGTTATTACCCCTTTTGAAATTATATGCCCATAATTTTCTATATATTCAACACTCACCTCTCCCTCATATCTAGTTTAGATGAGCTCATATCAGCTTAGCCAGTTCAAGGGAGTTTGATAATATCATTATCTTGTTATTGCACCATATTCCAACAATTCATCATCTTGTCACTCTTGTGTAGAAGGCTTATCTTGGTTTTGTGAGTGATCCTAGATGCTCGAGTTCATCAACAATTCTTACACCTATTACCTTCAATCATCAATGAAAATGCTCCTCAAACCCAATCGACCCATATAATCTGAAACAATAACTTTCTACGATATAAACTCAGAAGATGTAGAAATGTGGTGACTAGAATCTTTGCAAACCCCCTCCAAAATTTATTACTAAAATTTACTCTAAGAATTCAAAATGAATATCAATTATCACTAATTTTCTCTAAAAGAAACTCAAAAAAATTCTCTATTTTCCCAAGTAGAAGAACTAAATGACCTCCTCCATGAATCAGCTAGGGTGGATTCATTTCACCACCAAAACTAATCTTCTTCGAAAGGTTTTTTGTCCTTCCAAAGGTTGAGATGAATCAAGTTCAATCAAGCTTCGAAAAGAGAAATAGTATTATCTAACATAACCAAATGAGCTCTTATAACCTCCTTTTATACTTTTCCTGTCAAACCCTCTAAATGCCTCTAATTTAAAATTCACTTTTTAATTAAAAAACCCTTTTAACTTTGAAAATGACCGTTTCATTAAAATAATCATATTTTGAAATGCAAGGTCCCTTCATCCATGATTTAAAGCATCTCATCCATGTTCCGACGAGCTATAATACTAAGGGCCTTTTTAAATATTTTAACTATTGTTTAGCTCAACCTTAGTAATTTAATTAAAATATAACCATTAATACACTCATTTTTGCAAAACTGTCGAAATGCATCAGAATTGGAAACTATCTACAGTGGAACGATCCTGCTGAGGAATAAAGATGAATGAAGTTGATTGAGTGACTTAGTATAAATAGACACTCCCTCCAAGAATCTTGGAGCCCCAAACCAAAAGAAATGAAATCTGAGCGCACCATTGAACTCTTCAACACCCTTTGAACTCACTGGTAACCTCAGATTATCCCTCTAATCATGTAGACACAAACCCATAAGAAACATCTCCAATCGTAGAGCAAGAGAATCCTAAAATGGGGACATTACATTTTTTTAGCCAAGAAATAGTCAAAATGATCTCTAAAACATGTCTAAGGAATGGACAACAATTTTACTATAGAAAATTAAGGTGAAAAGTACAATGTAGGTAATTTTTGACCTTATAGACACTACAAATTGATGGGATTCTTGTGGAAAAATCATTTGGTGATCAAATATAAAAACAAAACACTAATTCAATAGTGGATATTTTATCTAGAATACCTATTTCAAAACTAATTTTAGCTATGGCTATGGTGACAAAATTGAATCATTATACAAAAGAGGCACATATAGAATAATATTCTAATAATGGAGACTTTGGGAATAATTTTAAAGAGCAACTGTAAGGTCCTCGATTAGGAACACCCTAAATTTCCTTGAAATCTTTAAGTTCCAATTGATAAATGAGTTAGCGAGTACTTTTCAACTAATTGAAATCTTGATTGAAGTCCTTCATTCCTAATCAATCTGGTCTTCACACTTAGAAGATACTTTTAGTGTAAATCAATCATTTAAGAAATCTATCATCTGTACCAACTTTAAATTATCATAGTTTCTCATAATGCTTAATAATTGCTGCAAACATCATTATTGTATATATCTAATTCACACATCTACCCATACATACATATACATATACATATACATATACATATACACATACATATAGATATATACATATATATATACATACATATACATATCTAGTACTACAATTAAATATCCATGAATGGTAACACTAAAATGTTACCTATATAAACCCTATTAATAAGAAACTTACTATCAACAACTATATCTCATAAATAACATTAAAGATATTGTAATAGCATTTTATATAACCCATTATTTAATTGTCTAAGGATACTATTATTACTTCATCCAAACAATAAAGATATTATAATTGTACCATCTATGGCCTCACCTTACATTTACTCACCATAAATAATAACATACTATCTATATTTACATATTCGTTACTTATTGTGCTTCTATTTTAATAACATCTATAACTATATACTTATTGCTTTTATATTTACTTATTGCATGTTATCTTCATAAAAATGGAATTATATACTATCTATCTTCTCATACTCATCTACACATTATTTATACTTATTACTTATTTACTATTGGAGGCAAGAATGACAAATATGCCAACCATGATAAATACTTCCCTTTATTTTATTTATCTTCATTTTCAAATTTATATCTACAACGTATATACTCTGCTAGTGAATTATTTTCCTAAAATGCTTCCCCTTGTAATTCCAATACTTCTTCATTGATGTCGTCCTTCTTTCCATAGAATCTGATTTTATATCCCCCACTTGGAGAGGGTTGTGATTTCTTAGGGAAGGTCATATTCTTTAACTAGCATCCATACCTTTTCATAGGCATTGCTTCACTTTGGATTAGTTATATACATTTATTTCCTAATGAATGGTTGCTTTTGTTATTTACCCATTATATTTTTAATTTGTGAGGATATTTATTTTCATATTATTTATTTCTATTTTGAAAATGATACTTAACAATTATAATTAGAGTAATAATATTTCAGTTTGTCTTTTAATTGTAATTATTTTATTTATTATTATTTTTTAAGTTATTTGTATTCTAATATTTAGAATATAATAACAATAATTTACCAATATATTTTTATTTAATTAATTGAATTATATATTATTATTATAATAATAATAATATTATATTCATCTCTAAGTATTATAATTGTAATGTTATCAATGATAATTATAATTATAATGATATTTTAAATTGCCTTCTTCTAAATGAGTATTCTATCTAATGTGCATATTACTAACATGTTATTGTATATATAAAAATATAAATATATTAAGTGTATACTTATCTCATATGCTCCTTTGTGATGGGGACATCACAAGTCTCCCTCGCTTGACTTTGCTTGTCCTCAAGCAAACACCTTAGTTTCTCCTTGAATCTCTTCTTCTAATCTGTCACTGATGGCACACAAGTTAGTCATGCTTTTAGTTGAGAATGTTCTATAATGATTACTCTATTTGAATAAGTATATCCATTAAAATATAAATATATCAAATATACTTATCTTTGTGATGGGGACATCACAACAACATATATAATGGCATGGATTGGCTATGGGGGTGATCCCACAATAATGGGTTACAATTTTTGGCCAAACTTGATATTAAAATTAGGATTTTTCACCAGACATTCACTTTCTTACACCTATAGCAGCTAAACCATTAAGGTTTTGAAGATGAATCAAACTAGTAATTTGTTAGATATTTTGTGTAGATTCTAATTATATTTTTTAAAAAAAATTAAAAAATAAATTGTGAATCATTTTATGTAATTTTTAATAACTTATTTTTTCTACTAATCAACATTTTTAAAAAGTGATTTTCACTTCGGCGCACATAACTTTTTTTATAGATAGGATACAATTTTGATTTTTAAAATGCAATTTTTTCACACCAATATCTAGGGATGGATTTTCATAATTTTTGTTACATTTTTTTTTTAATTAATTTTCCAAGTTAGCATAATTATAATTTGAACAGAAGTGTACTTCGACACACATAACTTTTTTTTGTATTCATTTGAATTAACTTATTCTTTTTTTGTTGGAATAAGGACATCAATACCTAGGGCACGTGTATTTTTTAGAATTTTTTTTCTCCATTTTTCTATTTTTTCGTATTTGTGAAATAAAGAACTTGATGTTCATTGAAAATCCCACATTCACAAGAAATAAGAAATAAATATAATAATCAAATTAAACATATTTAAAATTATACTTTTTAGGAAGCTTATAATAAGGGCTATAGGCTTACAAAGCATAAATTTTAAATGAATTCATTTGATCACTCAAAAGGTAAATCAAAAGTGGTTTTTTATCAACATTTTGATAGGTGTAGAGGAGACTCGATTATAGGTATGGTTTAAATCTAACAAGGTTCTATCAAAGGGGGTTTGATCAATCCCTCTTTAATTAAAATAATTTAAATGGAACCTTTAAAGTCATAAATCATTGTATTTTCTAAAAATATGTGATTTCAGGAAAAAATCAGGATGTCCCAAAAAGTGTAACCCATTATTGTGGCAGCACCCATGGATTGTCATGGCATTCCATTACTATGAGACCATATTTCTTTGAGACATTTTTTCTAACAATTCACTGCCTTGTCTATGGCTTATCATGGCATTCCATCACCAAGAGACCACATTTCTTTGAGGCATTTTTTCAAACAGTACCGCAAGGACCAATGATATACTACCAAGGGTTTTTGAGCAAAGAAAGCTAGGTCATTTTGATTCAAAATCAAATTGAGGAAAATCAAGCCCTAAGGAGTCGTACATAGAACCTCAGAGGATACATGCTTTAAAGAACAAAGTACAATTGTACAAAATCATATGGAATGATGTTAAAAAGTACAATCATATATGGAATAGTGTCTTTTATAATTACAAAAGCTAGCTAACATTGTTTTACAACACCAATAATGAATAAAGGTTACCTAAGTGAAAGTTGTTTGAGGACCAAAATAGTGAGGTGTCGCTGATGGCCAACAAATTGTTTAACATCCAAACCATGTTATGAGACAATCATTCATAAAATGGTTCAGCTATTCGAATGCAATAGTTATTTCTTTAATACTTGTTCCATACCTATGGACTCGACGACGTAAACATATAGGGGTTTGCGAGAATGGCGCACATATCATCAACACCCTGACCCTAAATTTTTATCATATTCATTCTAATAATTTAGTTATTCTTACATTTCAATGTTGAATGTTTCATTTAGTAAGGCATCTGTCATATCCATCTGCTCTGCAGCTGATGTATGTTGTGTAGTTGCATCTCGAGCACTCTCACCATCATACATGTAAACAATGTTGCAAGAATGACAATGGTGGACTGGAACTCTAGGCCTAGAAGTCTCACCCACATCAGGCTCTACTAGAGGCCTCACACACTGTAGAATGCACTCTGAGTGAGTGAGCTAATCGAGTCTAGCGTGTCCACCCCAATACTATCCTTCACAATGGAAGGAACAGTGACATGCTCCACCACAGGTTTGGCCAAGGCTCTTGATTCCAGTTGTGGATTACATCGTGCACCTGCTATATCATGTTTGGAGCCCCCACCTCTACCCTGAAAGTCTAGATAGTTAAAATAATTTGACATCTTATTGAGGAAAAACTCATAATAAAGTTCCCTCAAAAAATACTGCAGAACCTCATAGTTATTACATGGAGGTTGGTCAAAAACCATCCACCACCACTCCCAAAACTTATTTTTAATTAAATCATGGTTGCACCAATAGATGGGGAACCTCCTGCATGTAAGTGATAAAGGTGCATTGGTTCTTCTAGGTCTATGGAAAGAACACACAAGTTGGCTTTGCTAATTTTTTCTTTCCTCACTTGCGCATAGCAAAGTCCACTAGCATAAAATTATTTTAATTCCTCCCTCTTATTCAACCAAAAATATTTTTTTTCACTCATTGCTCCTATGTGAGTGACAATTGATTTTAAGGATTCGACAATGCCTCTCCTATGAGGGTGGGTTGTAGCATGTTCATTTAATCTGGAAATCAATTCTTCAAGCTCTCTTTTGTTGTTTTCTATTTGATTTAAAATATTTTCTTAAGTTTCTATAGTATGCCTACAAATTGAGGGAGGGGTTTGATGTTCCTTGTTTAGGAGGGTCTTCATGAGGATGTGATTGTGAATTATCAATATTTGGAGGTGGAGATTGAGTTATTGGAAATTAAATCAAAGTTTAATTAAAAAACCTATTTCAATCTACAATTTAATTCAAATTTGAAACAAAAACAATAGAAATACATACCTCTTTGACCTCTTTGACATCTTGGTGGCATCCTCGCGAAGAATCACAAGCTAAGAGTTCAAAAAATGACCTTTTGGTAAGCACGGGTTGCAGAGGTAAAAAAAAGCCAAGCACAAGTCATGGGTTGCAGATTATGAGGGTTTAAACACATTTTTTTTTAATCTAAATTTTCTATTTGGCAAGCACCAAATTTGGCGCTTGCCAAATAGTCAAGCCATTTGGTGAGCGCAAAAAACACTTTTTTGGGTTTTTTAAAAATGTGATACCTTTTTTGTGTCACAACTTGGTGCACTTACCCTATATGAATATTGAATTGTATGGGAGATTTTGATTCACTTTCCTTGCTACTATATGTTTGTGAGATTATAATCATCATCAAATCCATCAAATATACTTCTTGCAATACAAATCCACTCCTCTTTTATCATTTGTTTGGGACCAACACTAGATTCAATAACTAAAAAATTTGGTGAATAGTTGGCCTTCATACTACTCTTACATTGCACACCACAAGTGCCAACCTGAATATGATAGTTTGGGTTGCCATCTCAAGAGCAAGAAGAGTCAACTCACCATATTTGTTGCTATCAAGCTCAATAATTTCATCCCTTGATTTTCTGTTAGCACCTTGACCATCCTCCCATCCAACAAATTATTTTGTTTGACCATTAGTATTGCCTTTGGAAGTCATATTATCTGAATTTTTTTAAATCAATTTCATCCAGAAGCAATAAATATTAACTGTTTATTTATAAATTGAGTAGAAATTATCATAATTGTGTGCTTGGGTTGTTATATATATGAAAAATTTTAAACGAGACATCACAAATGGTATCAAAACTAGATCTTGCCAACATGTGAAAGAGAAGTTAACCCAAGGTTAAAAAAAAAATATTTCATATAAGTGACAAAAGACATGAATATAGCAAATAGAGAAAGAAAAACTCCTTTCGGGATAGTTCTTTCAAATAAGTTAAAAAAAAAGCTTGATACAATGATAGGCATGTTAGGTCAAATGCTCCACATGAAACAAAATATTACAAATGCTCCCATAAATTTGAGCAATAGAACACAATGAATGTTTGTTGGATTTGATGATCAATCTCTACATCCCACTTTCAATTGTAGAGAAGAAAAAAAGTTTGAACCAAGGGTGTCATCAAAATAAACCAAACTCAAAATTTGCATCACATAATTGATGTAATAAATGAACACGAATCAAATTCTAATCCAGATTACTCTTAAAGGTTTGATTCTTTATTATTTATTATACTTAGAATTCTACTCAATGAATTCAAACTTATCTTTAGCAATGGCTAATAAGTTAACTTTCAATTTGCACTGAATTACAGTTGATTGGAATATCTTTGAAAAGACTCCAAAATTGTACACTAGTTATTGATAGCAATTGCAACTATCTAACACATGAAACTTCCATGCAATCTTTTTGTCAAATTTTCGCAGTCTGAATCAGTAGTTTTCGTCCTAATTCAATAATGAAATTTAGAGGGATTTCATTCTTTAATTCCAAACATTAAAGCGTTTCCTCCTTAATTTAGATTGAACTGCAATTCCATGCTCAAAAGAAGTAATAATTAGATAATAAAAGGTGTTTCCCATTCATATTGTTTTTCCTTCTCCTTGCTTGATCTTCCTTATATACCTTTTTGGGAAATAGGGTGTTGTTTTCATCATCAAAGACCAACACCAAGATATGCCATAGCAAGAGATGGCAACACATTTAATGTGTAGCTTAAAAAAGAAATTCATAAGAATTACATGTTCTTATACTCTTATACTTTTTGTGTGGTTTCTTCTATTTATCTACATATATTATCTATAAGAAGTTAAATACAATCTATGAGAAATTAAATTACACAGGGAGCTCATGTCGGATTATCTATACATTTCATCTGTAGATTAAACAGGAAATTCACTAAAATTATATTGAGCAAATAATTGGAAAAGATACTAGTTCTTATACTTTTGTGTAGTTTCTATATGTTTATTTATATATATTATTTATAAGAAATAATATACAACCTATGAGAAATTAAATTATACAGGAAGCTCATAACCACAGTGCAATCCTTGCAAATATAATGAGAAGTTGAGTACCTTAACTAAACAATAAGAATAAATTAATAAGATAAATAATGGCATATAAAATATATACATTTTTTAGACTGGTAAGATAATAATAAAATACCTTATCTGAACACAACAGTTATTTTTACTTTTGTTGAAGACTAGTGCCATCAGCATTACCATGAAGACTACTTGGGCTGAATATCTTTTCATGAAATGACTTCTTATCTGTTTTTGTGAACCCTTTTCCAGATGTTCTGAACTTTCCTTATATTTCTCAAGTTGTGGATCTCCTGAATATGCAGTATTTTCCTTTTCATGGGAATGAATGGGTCCAGAGGATAATTCAAGGAAAGAATCACTGAAATCTTTTACGTCCTCAACTTTCTCTAAATAATCATGTTCATGCTCATGAAGAGTACTCAAGTTTGTCAGCATATTTCCCGATGTATTACTTACCATATTTTCAGTATGGGCTGAAAAATCTTCCTCATTAAGTTTTGGTTGCTTGGATGATGGCAAATTGTCCTTCTTTACACCAGATTTTGAACAACTTTTTGCAGCATCTTTTTTATTGTTTCTCAATTGAAGCCCCCCTATTTCCGTTGGTCCTGACTTACTGCACTTATCAGGATCATCAATGATGTTATTTTTCATTACTTGTTGATCCTTGGAGCCACTTAGACTGGATCGTTCGTATGAGCAGTTAATCTTGTCATCTTGATTCTATTTGCTTTTCTCCTCACTGCCTATATTGCTGTCATGTTTAAAGGCCATGTTGGACTGTTTGGCAGAATCTTTCTGACCTCCATACAATGCAAGTTTATTCACTTTAGAGCAAAACTCTGAAGGATGTGTCAAAAAATCTTTCCTTGGGGTTTTACCAAAGATGTAACCTGCTGAAAAACTGCCCTTATTTGCGGAACCAGATTTTAGAGATGAACTTTGATTATCACTTGTAGAAGTTTTGTTGGTTGTTACTTTAGTGATCCGGGTAGGGCTTCTAACCCCTTTCTTCTCACTGCTTTCAGGGGATTTTACTGGAGTAGTAGTATTATAAAGTATTTTCTTTTTAGTCTTTTTCTTCTCACTAAGTGCACAATTAGGATTATCATTTTCAGCACCTGGAAGGTATTTCCCTGTTCTGGATGCATGTTTGTTTCTATCTGTAGGGGATGGCTTCTTTAAATCCCTTGATGCATTTTCCTTTGCCTTCAATTCGTACAAAGAAGTTTCTGCAGTCGACAGTGGAACCCTGGTTTTCTTGCAATTCAGTTTACTACACGAGTAAAGAAATAGGTTCAACTTCCCAACATATCAATTAATTGGATGATATAGAAAAGATAGAGAAAGGTTTGAATGATCAATATGATAAAAGAAATACACACCTTGCAGTCCCGTCCCCTAGTGGTGTATTGTTGGAAATGCTTGCCGCTGAAGTGGGCTGTTTTACCTCCTACATGTTAGGATCTTGTTAGTGAGTTAAGATGATACTGTAAAAAATCAATTCCAAATACAGGAATACTAACTCTAAATTGAAAAGCAAAATCAAAACCTTTGGCGACTCAAATAATGGAAAAGTGTCCTTAGTTGCTGAACCAGATTTCAGAGATGAACTTTGATTATCACTTGTAGAAGTTTTGTTGGGTGTTACTTTAGTGATCCAGGTAGGGCTTCTAACCCCTTTCTTCTCACTGCTTTCAGGGGTTTTTACTGGAGTAGTAGTATTATAAGCTATTTGCTTTTTAGTCTTTTTCTTCTCGCTACATGCATGATTAGGATTATCATTTTCAGCACCTAGAAGGTATTTCCCTGTTTTGGATGCATGTTTGTTTCTATCTGTAGGTGATGGCTTCTTTAAATTTCTTGATGCATTTTCCTTTGCCTTCAATTCGTACAAAGAAGTTTCTGCAGTCGACAGTGGACCCCTGGTTTTCTTGCAATTCAGTGTACTACACAAGTTAATTGGATGATACAGAAAAGATAGAGAAAGATTTGAATGATCAATATAATAAAAGAAATACACACCTTGTAGTCCTATCCCCTACTGGTGTATTGTTGGAAATGCTTGCCGCTAATGTAGACCTAAAAGATCTAGGATGTTTTACCTACTACATGTTAGGATCTTGTTAGTGAGTTAAGATGATACTGTAAAAAATCTTCCAAATACAGGAATACTAACTCTGAATTGAAAAGCAAAATCAAATGGAAAAGTGTCCTTAGTTGCTGAACCAGATTTCAGAGATGAACTTTGATTATCACTTGTAGAAGTTTTGTTGGATGTTACTTTAGTGATCCGGGTAGGGCTTCTAACCCCTTTCTTCTCACTGCTTTCAGGGGTTTTTACTGGAGTAGTAGTATTATAAGCTATTTGCTTTTTAGTCTTTTTCTTCTCGCTACATGCACAATTAGGATTATCATTTTCAGCACCTGGAAGGTATTTCCCTGTTCTGGATGCATGTTTGTTTCTATCTGTAGGTGATGGCTTCTTTAAATTCCTTGATGCATTTTCCTTTGCCTTCAATTCGTACAAAGAAGTTTCTGCAGTCGACAATGGACCCCTGGTTTTCTTGCAATTCAATGTACTACACAAGTAAAGAAATAGGTTCAACTTCCCAACATATCAATTAATTGGATGATACATAAAAGATAGAGACAGATTTGAATGATCAATATGATAAAAGAAATACACACCTTGCAATCCTGTCCCCTACTGGTGTATTGCTGGAAATGCTTGCCACTAAAGTAGACCTAAAAGATCTGGGCTGTTTTACCTGCTACATGTTAGGATATTGTTAGTGAGTAAAGATGATTATGTAAAAAATCAATTCCAAATACAGGAATACTAACTCTGAAATGAAAAGCAAAATCAAAACCTTTGGCAACTCAAATAATGGAGCATCCAACAAGCTGGCTGCAGTCCTCGGATGATTACAATCTGCAATACAAGCTTGTTGGATGCTCCATTATTTGAGTCGCCAAAGGTTTTGATTTTGCTTTTCATTTCAGAGTTGGTTTTGATTTTGCTTTTCATTTCAGAGTTAGTATTCCTGTATTTGGAATTGATTTTTTACAGAATCATCTTTACTCACTAACAAGATCCTAACATGTAGCAGGTAAAACAGCCCAGATCTTTAAGGGTGTGCACCTTCCTCTGCTCGCCTGGCATCATCATCGGACTCTGGTAGAAGATATTATTCTCACTTTACCAGTCTGCTATTATTTGTATCCTAGGGTTTAGGTACTGTGTTTTGAATTCGGAGTGATGGAATTTTGCTTCTCTTGTAATGCTTGAAGAGATTTCTTCTAACTCTTGCTGTTCGAGGCACCTTAGAATGGGCATATTGAAAATAAAAGATTGTTGAGGAAACATATCTCTAGTTTTTGGGCTCGCTGAATTTAGGGGCTTTTGTTTCAGCAAGTCATGACCTTGTCTACAGGGTATAACCTAATCCACTGTAGCTTGTTTTGAGTGATTTGCTGACTTAAAGCCCTCTCGTCACCAGCTGGTTAACTTATACTCCTCAATGAAAAAACATATTAATTTAAGCTGTGAATATACTCGTCTGCATATTGTGTTCATTGTGTATTGTTTTGTAACAGAGTCAGAGCAAATGGAAGTGTAATTCATCATTACACAAAAAGCTTCAAACATACTCGTCTGCAGAAATGGATGAGATAGTTTGTGTTTTTTTTAATTAGTTTCTAGTTAAAGATAGAAACATGAGTAAAATTCTTGATTGAATAGTGTTTAGAAATAATGGGGCCAAATTGTTGATTCTTTTATTTTCAAGATTGTGTTCTTGTTAGGAAGTTTAATTATTTATTTGTTTTATTAGCAGTTGAAAAATATCTTCATTAATTCAAACAATTTATCAAAAAAAGAGTCTAGGTATAGTAAGCAAAGTTGTTAATTGAAATCACCTAAGAAGTGTTGTAAGAAGAATAATAATTTGGGTAGAGTCATGAAGTAAAAGAATAAGGTTTAATTTGTGAATTATAATTGAATAGTAATGGAAGTGTAATTCATCATGATTGAATAGTATAATGGGGCCAAATTGTTGATTCTTTTATTTTCAAGATTGTGTTCTTGTTAGGAAGTTTAATTATTTATTTGGTTTATTAGCGGTTGAAAAATATCTCCATTAATTTAAACAATTTATCAAAAAAAGAGTCTAAGTATAGCAAGCAAAGTTGTTAATTGAAATCACCTAAGAAGTGTTGTAATAAGAATAATAATTTGGGTAGAGTCATGAAGTAAAAGAATAAGGTTTAACTTGTGAATTATAACCTTAAAACTTCTAAATCCATTAAAATATAGTTACTAACAAATTTTAATGAATTAAATAGACATGAATTATGTTTATATTTATATGTTTAATTGTGTGTGTATACTACAAATATAAGTAATCAACCTCAAGTTGTTGAGTTATTAGTCCTATAACATTAGTGTGTTCAATATTGGATGGTATAGTTCTTGTCAGCTTATTTCTTGCATGTTTATGTTTGTAATATTGGTTTAAAGTATTGTTTAAATTATTGTCTTTATTTCGAATGATTAGGCACTAAATAACTCACTTGGAAAGGTAATTAGATTGAGATTGATTCACCACTTACAATGCATCTTTAGTATTTGATTCTATTATATACCTCAACCTTTATGTAATCTTAATTTTGCCTTCGCTGGTGATTTTAGATGTCCTATTTGATTATGATTTAATGGTATAGGCAATAATCGAGTAATGATATCTTTTGGGGTTAGGTTAATGTTATTGTGCAAATTTATTACTAACCTTTTCAATAATATGTTTTATGTTCGTGTGTATTTTAAATGAATACAAATGATGTTGTCAATTAGTATAAAGTTGGAACAGTAAAGTTTGATTTTAAAAAGATAAAAAAATCATTCGTTTTGTTTATATTAACATTGGGTGTATACATTATTGGAATCCTCATAAAGTAATGATTACAAAATTCCTTAGCGACATGGTCATTAATATTAATTTATTCCCTCTTGTAAATTTAAGTGTTGGATTAGCAAAGAAAGTATCTAACTTGAAAAATTATTCGTTTGGAGCGTACAAGACTTCATCATTATTTTTATTAATCCATAACATTAGACAAGTTTTAAATTTAATAGTTTATCTTTAATTATTTTATTTTATTACTTACTCCTCTTATTTATTTATTTTGTGGTATTTTATTAGCTTAATCTTGGGGAGGGCATTACAAATGGATTTGACTACTTTCAAATCAATATTTGATTATATGTATATATTGGGTAAAGACCATCTTGTGTTGGTTTTGTGTAACTCTTATGTGTTTGTGAATTTTGACTCCATATCTAGAGGTCTCCAATAAAGAAGTGAAAAAATTGTAAATTACCCCATAGATATCCAAACCAAAATGATAGGTAGGTGAGGTAGACCATAGAAAGAAACTCAATTTATAATTTTTTTCTAAAAGTGTTTGGGAAATGGCCATTGTCTAAGGATCGCTCCTATTACTATGTTAGCTCAAGTCATCCTTATTACTAGTGAAATCACTTAAGCACCCAATTTTTATGATGTTTCCATATCAAATTACCTCTATTGGAAATATATGATTATGGATAGAGCACAACCTAACATTACACAATGGAGCTCTTAAAGGCTCCAAACTTGAATCTAAGGCTAACTAGGGCATATTTAACATTCATACAACTTGAATAACCCTTAAGACTATGTTTAAATAATAATAAAAAGATAGAAATTATAAGGTTACATGGCCTAAGGAAAATGTTGGTCTAGGTGTTACAAGTGTTAGGTTTAGAAAGTAGATTTCTATTAGTTAAATACAAATTTGATCAATAAAATAGAGAAATAGAACAAAGAAAATTATGGACAACAAAAGAACACCAAGATTTAATGTGGTTCACCCAAAACCAAGCTACATCCACCAACATAGGGTCCAATATATATTAAGCTTCCAATAAATAACCTTTACAAAGCTTGTAGAAATCACTACAACCTACAACAATGTTTTTCTCCACGTTTTATCATTATCATTTTTACATAGCCTTTGATGTGTGTTCCCATAACTCTTCCTACATTTTTCCAGCCACAAAATTGTAAATTTCTACTAACGTTTTTCATGACTTGCTTCCCTCAAAACTCATCATCGAGTGTTTGTATATGCTCCCACACGTCCCATTAATTACAAATAAAGTGTGGTCATTGGTTGTGCTTCATGTACTTGTGTATGTTAAATATGTATAATCAAAATGAAATAAACAAAACACAAATAATGGAACTTTAAATTGAAGAAAAGCTAATTAATTTGATTTCAATAAACAAATGAAGCTTCTTCAGAGCCGTTCCATCTTCCTCTATCCGCAGGGATTTG
The DNA here is from genome assembly GCA_007258455.2 of Sequoia sempervirens. Taxonomy (NCBI): domain Eukaryota; kingdom Viridiplantae; phylum Streptophyta; class Pinopsida; order Cupressales; family Cupressaceae; genus Sequoia; species Sequoia sempervirens. The sequence continues at coordinate 469,509,563 of VDFB02047230.1, forward strand.
TTTGAAGCTGCTGCTGTCAGATTGTATAAGCAAGGCTTCTCCGAATGGCAACCTATAGAATGAGTATGCAAAGGAAGGAGCTTCTCTATCCTATATGCTGGTGGAGGTGAGAATACTGATAGAGATATGCACAGGGGCTGTAAATTGAAGATGTTATGAAATGAGAATGATTGGCCATGATATGCTATGCTACTATGCTATGCTATGATGCTTGAATGCTAAAAGACTTATGCTATTGCAATTTGGCTATAGTTATTCTATTGAAAGCTTCTCTATGATTGCAAAGACCCGGCAGTCCTTTTTATAGCTTTTTGCAGGTAAAATCTTGGCTAGCAAGGATCAACGGCTATGAGGTTGTCTGGTAAGTTTGAATGGTGAGAGATGCAGAGGTTGAGGAAGATGGAAGAGGTTGGGAGGTTGGAGAGAAGAATGGAAGCCTATCTTCAACCCACGAGAACAAGCTTGCACAGGAACAGAGAAATTTAATTTTTCTGTTTTGGCAGTTTGTTTCACGGTTGTTGAAGATAATGCAAATTAAATAAATAAATTTATTTAATTTCATGTGAGTTTGAAGAAATTAAATATTTCTGAAATATTTAATTTTAGAACTATAGACGACTCAATTAAATATTTAGAATATTTAATGGTGATGTGACTTTAGAAGAATTAATTAAATATTTTAGAATATTTAATTGTAAATGGACTTTAGAAGAATTTGAAATATTTAATCTTTATTTCAATAAAATATCCAAGTCAAGATTATTGATAATTAATATAAATAAATCGTAATGTTTATTTAATTAATTAAGAAATGAATAATAAAAAAAAAGTGATTAAATAAACTTATTTATTTAATTGAAATGAAATATGAACAATATAAATAAATTATTTAAAAACTTATTTGTATAATGCCAGATTGAATTAAAATTTAATTAAATATTAAAATATTTAAATTAATTACCGTGACCAAGTGTGATGTGACCATTTTAGGTGTGTATAGATTTTGCCCCTTGAAGTGATGTGTTTTGCCGCGATTGCTCAAAGAATTTTGAAATTCGCCCTGTGACAAGTTGACTCCGTCGAATGTTGATAGGTGTATAGAGTGCCTCGTGATGATGAATCGATAAATTTTTGATTTTGTGAATTTTTAGATTTTTTTTTTTTTGAAATGTTTTTCGATTTTTATGATTTTATGATTTTGAAGATGTCGATTCATCATTTGAAAATAATGATGTGAAGAAATTGACTCGGAGAGATGTGAAATGAAAAATTGATGACTCCAAATTGCCTCAAGTATGATAAATGTGATAAATGCCCCACTTGTATTGACTGGTTTATGACAGGTTGTCTCCCGATTTGATGATGTTTGTCTGATAAATTTGTTCCCAAGGTCGTTGGAAAATAAATAGTAGCTGAGAAATTTGCTTTTAAAGTTGTTAAAAACAAATAGTTGTTGATAGGTTTGCTTCTAAGGTTGTTAAAAACAAACATGATTTTGATAAATTTGCTTTTCATGATGATGAAGAACAAATGATTTGTTGACAAGTTTGCTTCTAAGGTTGTTAAAAACAAACAGGATTGTGATAAATTTTCTTTCAAAGTTGTAAAAAACAAATAGTCGAATGATGTATTCCGATTGGATTGATTTGATTGATTTGATGATCCATTTTGATTTGAATGATGGTCTGATCTTCTGATGTTATTGACAGTTTGATCTTCTGATGTAGGAGCAGGTGGTGTGAGACCATCAACATCTAGGGGTAGCAGCTCATGTGATCAGCTTTGATTTTTTTATTGAGACATTGTATACTTTTCCAGTTTTTGGGAAAATCTATAAATGCAAAATGCAGATTCTAACATGTATGCAAGCTATACTGACCATGCAGGATATTCGTACAATATTGCCATTCAGAGAGCTTATTTATGCTTTTTGTGTCATCATAGAGCATTGAAATGTTGAAAGTTAATACAAGCATCAAAGGGTATGTTAGCACCAGTGATGACCTGAGTATTGCTTTCATGATTTTTGATATAGCAAGATAATACAAGCATTTAGGTATAATTAAACTGAGATGACCTGAGTATTGCTTGCATAAACAAACAAGAGTTAACCCGTTTCCCATGCAAATTCCGAAATGTCATCAATGATACTTAGTAGAGCATGTCTCACGACCAATTTGCATAGTACTAATGATTTCCTCGCAAACAATAGACAAAGAAAAATCATACTCCTTCCTTACTTTTCTAGTTTAGTACATCATTGAATTGCTCCAGAGATATGATAGAAAAATCAAACAACCATTCAAATATTGCCTAAAATATTTCAAACATTTATTCAGATTAAGATCATCCAAGTTGGTTATCAACATTGATATTTTGTTTTGATGTTTGTTTGGATCATGTTGTTTCGATTTCCATTGGCATTGAATAAGCATGTTGTCATTGATTTGATGCAGCCATGTTTGTTGTGTTTTGACAAACCGTCTTGTGTATGTTTGTGATGTTTGAAAAGCTCATTGCCCCTCTCTTGTTTAGTCTATGTTTCTACGTTTTGCCCCCAGTGTAAACATAATCTAAGGAGTATGGATATGTACAAATTTCATCAAACCATGATGAAACATAAGGATCCCTGTCATATGATATGGATATGAAAGATATGTACAAATGATAAATATGAATGGATGATGCCTAAAGTAAATGCAAGACATAAGCTAATAGATGGAGGAGCCCATTTTGATCACAAGTAGTGCTTGTTTGCCAGGTTTTCACCACTTGTTTTTATTGCACTTTTTCAAGATTTTTCTAATGTTTTTTTTGGATTTTTTCAGGACTTTTTATGATTTTTTTTGGATTTTTCAGGACTTTTTATGATTTTTTTTAATGATTTTTTCAAAACTTGACAATTCAGACATAGAATTTCTTCAAATGAATGTTGTTGATCGGCTCTTCAAATAGGTCCCCTTCTGATGTAGATAACTGATATGCACCAGAACCATATGCTGCGATGATTACAAATAGACCAAGCCAGTTTGGTTCAAATTTCCCTTTCTTTTCTCTGTCTTGCCGATTACATGGATTTTCTCTCAAGACTAAGTCACCTACTTGAAATGTTCATGATTTAACTCTGTGATTATAGCTACGGGACATAACTTGTTGATAACCCTTCAAATGGTCAACTGCATGTTGACGTCTTTCATCTAACAGTTCTAACTCTTGCATACGAGATACTCTGTAGTCCTCATCATTTATCAGTTCCTTGAGTGAGACCCTAAGCGAAGGTATTTCAACCTCTAGTGGTAAGATTTCTTCTGCTCCATAGACCAAGGCATATGGTGTAGCTCCTATTGGTGTGTGAATGTTGGTTTTGTATGCCCACAAAGCTGGATTTAATTGGACATGCCAATCATGACCTGTATCATTTACTGTCTTCTTTAAGATCTTCAAGATTGTTTTGTTGGAAGCTTCTGCTTGACCATTACCTTGTGGATAGTAAGGTGTAGAGAACCTGTGTTGGATGTGAAATCTTTCACAAAGTTCATCAACATCCTGATTCTTGAAAGGATTCCCATTATCAGTAATGATAGAATTAGGAATTCCATATCGACAGATGATGTAATTCAGAATGAATGAAGATATTTTTTTACCGGTCACGGTTGTCAAAGGAACAACTTCAATCCATTTTGTAAAATACTCCATAGCTGTGATAATGAATTTATGCCCATTTGATGATGAAGGATGAATTTTTCCAACAAGATCTAGTCCCCACTAAGAAAAAGGCCATGTCGGAGTGAAAGGTTGCAGTTCCTGTGCAGGTGCATGAATAAGATTCTGATGGATCTGACATTTAGAACACTTCTTGACAAAAGTAAAAGAATCTTTCTCCATGGTAGGCCAATAATATCCCATTCTAACAAGTTTCTTGGCTAAGGTTAAACCACTTGAATGAGTTCCACAAACACCACCATGCACCTCTTGTAAGGCTTTTTCAGATTCATCACGTTCAAGACATCGAAGGAGTGTACCATCAAGACCACATTGATAAAGGATATTGGCGATCAAAATATAACGAGATGATTGGCGTATGAAATTCCTTTTTTGGTTTCAAGATAAGTCTAGAGGTAAAATGTTATCTTTTAAATAGGTATAAGTCTTTCCATATAAAGGTGAATCAGAACCGGTTAAATGACATATGACTTGGGTCTCAGGATTATCATAGGCGGGAGAAAACAATTGTTCCACCAAGAATTCATGCTTGGTTTGATCTTTTGATAATTGTAATAAGGAAGCAATTGTAGCCATTGCATCTGCAACTTTATTATCAATCCTTGGAATTTGTAAAAACTTGATTGACACAAAATACTTTTTATAATCATCCACCATGTTCTTGTAAGGTAGCAACTTATCATCTTTAGTTTGATAATCATCATTGATTTGATTAATGACAAGTTGTGAATCACCATAGACCTGGAGCTCTGTAATCTGCCATTCCAAGGCTATCTTTATCCCTATGAGCAATGCCTCGTATTCAGCTATGTTATTTGTGCAAGGAAACATCAACCGATATGATTGTGGAATGGTATGTCCTTTAGGTGTGACAAAAAAATCCCTGCCCTTGAGCCATGTTGTGTATACGATCCATCAAAGTACAGTGTCCATGAGTTCTGAATTATTGTTGTGAAGACATCTGCATCAGGAAACTCAATGTGCATTGGATTCTCTTCTTGTAAAGGTGCTTCAGTCAACTGATCTGCGATGACCTGTCCTTTAATAGCTTTTCGATCTACATAGTGAATGTCAAACTCACTTAAGATTATTACCCATTTTGCAAGTCTTCCTGTTAAAGTAGCTATGTTTAAGAGGTATTTTAGTGGATTAATTTTGGTTATCAGCTTAACTGTATGAGCCAACATATAGTGTCACAACTTTTGAGAAGCAAACACTGCTGCAAGGCAAGCTTTTTCAATGAAAGTGTAGTTTAATTCATGACTTGTTAAAGTTCTGTTGATATAGTATATGGCCCTTTCTTTACCTGTAGAATCTTCTTGCGCTAGTAATGCTCCCAAGGATACTTCTGTTGCTGAAATATAGAGTATGAGTGGCTTTCTTGGAACGGGTGTAATTAAAACTGGCAGGTTCATAAGATATTGCTTGATCTAATTGAATGTTGCTTCACATTTTTCTTCCCATTTGAATGGGACATTTTTATGCAATAAATGTGTAAATGGTAAGCTTTTATCTGCCAGTTGAGCTATAAACCTTCTGATGGATTGTAGCCGTCCTTGCAATGATCGAAGTTGACTAATATTTCATGGTGGCGGCATGTCCATTATAGCTTGTACTTTTTCTGGATCAACCTCTATACCCTTTTCTGAAATAATGTATCCTAGGAGTTTACCAGATGTAACGCCGAAGACACATTTCTTTGGATTTAGTCGAACATTGAACTTCTCCATTATGGTAAAGATTTTTGACAAGATTTCTAGATGTCCTCATGTATGAGATTTGGCAAATAAATCATCAACGTAATCTTCCATAAATGTATGCATCATATCATGAAAAATGGTTGTCATTGCTCTTTGATAAGTAGCTCCGACGTTCTTTAACCCAAATGGCATTACGTTCCAACAATAGGTACCCCAAGGGCATGTGAACGCTATTTTATCTTGATCCTCTGGTGCAATCTTTATCTGGTTGTATCCTAAAAATCCATCCATTAATGAATACATTGCATGACCAACAATTAAATCAACAATCATATCTATGTTGGGCAAAGGAAAGTCATCTTTGGGACAAGCTTTGTTCAAATCTCTGAAATCTGTACAAACTCTAATCCTTCCATCTGGCTTTGAAATAGGTACAATATTGGAAATCCATTCTGCATAATCAATAGTCCGAATGAATCAAACATCTAAAAGCTTTTTTAATTCCTCCTTGACCAATAATGCAACATGTGGATGCATCTTTCTAAGTTTTTGCTTCACAGGTTTTGCCCCTGCGTTTATAGATAAATGATGCATTATCAGATTAGGATCTAACCCTGGCATATCAGCATATGACCAAGTGAAGTTAATTTGATTCTCCCTCAAGAACTCCATGAATCTCAGTACTTCTTCAACTGTTAATGATGTTGCAATTTGCAATATTTTTGGCTACTCTACTGTACTTATGTTGATTGATTTTGTTGGTTCAATTAAAATAGAAGATCTTTCATGATAATGCTTAGGAAGAGTGTCAAGTTTCTCATCCTTCAGTGCCTCAGAAAGGTTTTCACTGTTGGATTCGCTCTTTATTTTTCTCTTGTTGTGATCTACCACTGCCATTTTTTGGTTTTCACCAATAGATACATCTTTTATTTGATTTATTTTGTAGCTAAGAGACTTGACACCCTCCTTATCAAAATCATGAGTATCAAATTCTTGGATGAAACAATTGTTTTCCTCATTAGAGGAACAAAGGAAATTTATAATGTCCTCATCATCACAAAATGTAGGGATATGATAAGTGCATCATTGTCCCAATCAATAAGTTCGGGATAAACCAAAGGCATGGTATCATTAGGTTGGGTAAGATCTTGAGCTATCAAAGTCATGATGTGGTTGTCATCTTCATGGTAGACAAGGTCTATGATGGTATTCTCTTGTTGATTGTCAATCTCGTTAAAATCTGATTCGTCCTTACTTGAGTCATGATCGCTTTGTAAAACATAATCAAGTGGAGGCCTTGAACTTTCTCCTTGTATGAGAATGGGTGTATATTTGTGTATGGTATCAACTTGTTTGTCTCTCCAAAATTCATCATTATAAATGGTGTCCCATTCATATTCATTAGAATCAGTATCTGAACTATTCTGCAATTGGAAATCTGATTCATGGGGTTTATCTGAAATTGATCCTTCTTCATGGGTTGGTTGTGCTTGTTGTGAAGTAGAGTCTTTTGTGTCTTTACCATATCCAAGTCCTGTTTTATCATTTGGATGTATTGAAATAGGTTGAATTGGTTCCACGATTCCTTCTCTTCTCTTTCCTATAGGACCATTTCCTTCATAGCCCATTTTCTGCATGATAGCGTACCGCTTACCATATTGTTCTGTAGGTAACTTAATGTGCAAGAGAGATTCATCTTCATCTTTGTATAGCCAACTTAGGATGTCCCTATCTTCAACTTCTTCTTCAGTGGTGTTGGCTTTAATGAATTTTCTGTCAAACTTTGTGATTGGCACAGAAGCTTGGGATGTAGAGGCTGTTGCAATCTTTTGATTTGATAAGGTTGGTTGACCATGCAACCTCGGAGAAGGAGGTAAGGTAGAAATAGATAGTGAATATTCACCTACCCCTTTATCTTTAAAATTTAGCTTGGCATCAAGATTCTTTGTTAGTTCTTGCAATTGACCTTGTAGAATAGAAGAAGAAACAACAAGAGCCTCCCTATTATGTGGCACAAAGGCATCTTGAGTTGCTCAAAGATTTGAACAAGTTTGTGTGCTATTGTAATCAGCTTGTATAGTTATTTCTTGTCCATCGTATGGAAACTTAAGGCATTGATGGTATGTTGATGGTACCGCTTGCATATCATGAATCCATGGATGACCCAAAAGTATGTTATTGGAAAGATCCCGATCTAGAACCTAACAAAATGTGTTTTTCACAACAGGTCCCACTCTGATAGGTAGCATTATTAGTCCTTTTGAAGCTCTTTCTTCATCATCATATGCCTTGATTGTTATTTTCCTTCGTGGATCAATAGAATTTTCTGATATTACCAAGGCATTTATTAGCTTTAAGGTACAAATGTTTAAACCAGCTCCTCCGTCTATTAAGACACGTCTAATTCAGTGTTTATGGATCATGACTTCAAGATAGAGCGATGAATTATGTGGATGTGTCATAGAGGCATCATCTTTTTCAGAAAATGAAAGACAAGTGGGGGAAGACAAATGTCCCACCATGGCTTGAAATTTGTTTACATCTAGATCAGTATCAACAGTTGTGTTTACAAGAGCTTCTTCTAAAATATTCTTGTGTGTGGGGGATATTTTGAGAAGTTCAAGGATGGAGATTTGCGTTGGTGTTTTTCTCAATTGATCAACTAGATTATACTAACTTGGAGGATAAATAGTTGCTTTAGATGAACTTCCTTTTAGGACAACTTTCGCTTGTCCTCTCGTAGTCACATTAACTTGTTGATATTCTTGTTTTCCCTTGATTTTGATAACATTAACCCGTTGATCATCAACATAGATGTGACGGATTATATTGTCTTCACCATTATGTATGCTTTTGGCTTTTGTATCTGATGTTTCCCCTTTTTGATAGTTTGGTAAAGGATCTTTGAATGCTTGGTGATCATCATTGGTATGGTGTCCTTCAATTGTAATGGTACCATTGTCAATTAAATCTTGTACTAGATTTCGTAAAGCTTGACAATTATTCGTTCTATGACCTTTACATTGATGATAATTGCAATAATATGAGTCATTCCATGATGGTGGTTTGACTCGTGGCTTATAATCTCTTTGTGGTGGTAAGGTGATAACCTTATTATCAAGAAGCTCTTTGAGAGCAGACTCAAGAGATTGACCCAAAGTGGTAAAATTTCGTCGATTTGAAAAGAATGGAGGTCTGGACGAATTTGATGTTTGGGTATTTCCAAGATTGTTATTGAAATTACCATGATTATCCTTGGTGTTTTGATTGGTGATGCTTTCTTGCTTGGAGTTTTTTCCTTGTTGATTGTTGTTTCCTTGTTGGTTGGTATTTGCTTGTTGATTGGTTCATGGAGCACTTGATAGATTAAAGATAGATGGTCTTGTTTGTAGATTATTTGCATCTACTATACCATCATTGACAACATTTTTATTTTTGTTCCAAAACCTTGTTTTATCATTGTTGTTTTGGTTGGATGTACCTGGATTATCAATTTTTATCACTCCTCGTTTAACCAAGGCCCCTTCAATGGTGATTGCGTTTTCAATCAATTTTTCAAAGTTATGAGGACAATGAAGGTTAAGCCTATAGCTTAATTCTTGATCTAGGCTATTGATGAAGATATCCATCTTTTCCTTTTCAGGAATAGGATGGGAATATCGTGCGAATAACCTTCTCCACCTTTGCAAGAACGTAGTGAAGGATTCGCCTACTTTTTGTTTCACTTTACAAAGATCAAGCATTGTTATCTGGTGTTGGATGTTGTAGGAGTATTGTGATATAAACTAATTTATTAACTCCTCAAAGGTTTTGATGGGAGGAGTGATCTTAGAAAGCCACTCCATGGATTGTGCACCTAGACTTTGTGGAAATAATCATATTAAGTAGGTATCATCATAGGTGAATTCTAGACTCATATTTCGGAAATCCCTCACATGTTCAATGGGATCAGTTTTTCCATTGTATCTATCAAATTTAGGGATTTCACAATGTTTTGGAGAAGGGATCATTTGAAGACTCCTATCGAATGGATAAGGAGATATGTCTTCCAAAACATACTTCTTTGTTGTGCCCCCTTGCATCTCCTTTATTTGCCCTTGTAATTATTTTATCTGTTGAGTAAGGGCACTAAAGTCATTAGGAGGAGTTTCAGGATTCTGTTTAATCCCTTCTATATCAAAATTGTAAGGTAACTTAACTCCTTGATTAGATAATGAAAGAAAATATCTTTCTTTGTTTTGTTCTAAAATCCTTTCCATAAGAGTATGAAATTGGGGATCTTGCTCCGCTTCTTGAAGCTTATCCTCTGTTAATTCGTCAACATTAAATGTATCCTCTTCTTTCTCAGTATGGTCACCCATTTTGCTTGTAGTGGTTTCTCCTTCATCTTTTTCCATGTGTTTTTGAGATCTCGTGAAGACAAGCATAAGTTTTGTTCTGAATTCTACTAACTTTTGATCAAAAGAATGAAATAGTGCAATTTGTGATAGGTATGAAAGTCAAGATAGAATGAAGATTCTATGACTTACAAAGGTTTCTAATCTTTAGCTTGTGTTGTTCCCTAATTGAAAGGATGAAAATCCTATTGGAGGGAATTTAAGCAAAAGATCAAGAAAAGGATGATTTTGCACTTTATGAAGTTTGATCCTAGTTTCGTAAAAGGATGGATTTTGTGATGAATTCCTAATGTGATTTGAGTTCTCTATTGTAGAATTTGATTTGGACGAGTAGAATATTCAATTGCAGGTTGGGGAATATAACAAAAATGAATACGTTGACTATGGTTATGCCTTTCAGAAAGGGCTCTTCTTTGAAAGAAATCTTGTGAGTACAATGGTTCTATAGCATAATCATCAGTGAAACCTCTAACATAGTCATGATATTGATGAAGAAAGGTTCTATATTTGAGTAAAACTTTTCGGCTTTGATACAAGAATCATCTTTTCTTCAATAGTTTCTTGTAGCTAAGGGGTTTCTTTGGCTTTTTGATTCTTTTGAGAACGGACTTCTTAACAAAAGTTGTAGATTTCCAATTTCTTAACATAAGGGTAATCAATGTGATTGTGAATTTTGGATGATCTTTTCTGAATTAATGTATTAAAAATACATCAAGCAATTTGTAGAATAGTTGTTTTAAGTACTATGCTAAACATCAAGTGTATGACCAATTTTTTTTTCAAAAATTGTTTTAACAGGTTTTACACATGATAAACATTTCAAACAGACTCACTCTTAGTACTCAGATAGGTCATCATAGTAATCAACAACCCACATCTTAAAACTGCGTCGACTCACACAACCATGTCACCCCCGAAAGGGTGCCCATGTTTTTGTCTTTTCCAAGTGCGTACTTAGAGTGACGAAAGTGGATACCAAATCCCCTGAGCAAACAATCCTTGGCAGTTATATGGTGAGTATCTTGGGGGTAGATTCTTCCCTCCACTGCACTGTGATTATTATGACGTTCAGAAATTGACTTCGGTTGGATACTACACTAAGTTCATAATAAGGGTTTCTGTTCAGTGTGGAAAATGATATACTCCCTCGAGAGACCTCCCTACCTTTAGAAAAAAGGCTTTGGGGATGGTTATCAATGCACACTACCGTCAAAAGAGGGTTTCCCCAAATTTGCTTTAAATTTTAGAGTGGGGTGGAATAGCCTGGCTTTGGCTTGAACCCACTTGAGTCGTTCCTCTTAGGTGAGTACTTTTTCCCACAAGAGCAGGCTCTCTAAAAGGTTTTAATAAAGCTGAAAATTGCATAAAGGGAAATAGATGAGTTTGGAATTTTGATCACCCAGTTAAGGGGAGAGCATAGGCCTATCACCGTTTAAGCAAAGCAATCAAAGATTCAGTTTTAAGCCCAAAATAAAAATTTGCTATGCTAGGTGAAGATTTTGCTTCACAAAAACATGAAATTCTTTTTAGCCCAAAATTAAAAGTGAAGTGACTATCCTAGGATTGCTTGATTTTAATTTATGTGACTACCCTAGGATTGCTTAATTCCATTTATGTGACTACCCTAGGATTGCTTAATTCTATTTAAAGTTTGTTACTGTCCGCGGTCGCGTCAGATTCAATCAAGTTGTATTTAAATTACAATTTATAGTTTGCAGGTTTTTCAAAAATGCGCTACAACAGACATTATGGCACTACAGGATTCCTCATGGGCGTTGCAGGAATCTTTAAGGGCGCTGCAAGATGCTTTAATAGCACTGCAGGAATCTTCAAGGGTGCTGCAAGAATCTTTAAGGGCGCTGCAAGAATCTTTAAGAGCGCTGCAAAATGCTTCAAAGGAACTGAACTGGGTATAAATATTGTTGAACCATGTTTCTTGCACTAATCCGTTGTTTTTGGTCATAACCTGTCAAGAAAATCTGCAATATGATGTTAAAATTAGGGCAATAGCCCCATGGTGGGCGCCAAAAATGTGTATGTTAAATATGTATAATCAAAATGAAATAAACAAAACACAAATAATGGAACTTTAAACTGAAGAAAAGCTAATTAATTTGATTTCAATAAACAAATGGAGCTTCTTCAGAGCCGTTCCATCTTCCTCTATCTGCAGGGATTTGTTTGAAGCTGTTGCTCTCAGATTGTATAAGCAAGGCTTCTCTGAATGGAAACATGTAGAATGAGTATGCAAAGGAAGGAGCTTCTCTATCCTATATGCTGGTGGAGGTGAGAATACTGATACGGATATGCACAGGGGCTGTGGATTATGCACAGGGGCTGTAAATTGAAGATGCTATGAAATGAAAATGATTGGCCATGATATGCTATGCTACTATGCTATGCTATGATGCTTGAATGCTAAAAGACTTATGCTATTGCAATTTGGCTATAGTTATTCTATTGAAAGCTTCTCTGTGATTGCAAAGACCCGACAGTCCTTTTTATAGCTTTTTGCAAGCAAAATCCTGGCTGGCAAGGATCAACGACTGTGAGGTTGTTTGGTAAGTTTGAATGGTGAGAGATGGAGAGGTTGAGATGAAGATGGAAGAGGTTGGGAGGTTGGAGAGGAGAATGGAAGCCTGTCTTCAACCCACGAGAACAAGCTTGCACAGGAACAGAGAAATTTAATTTTTCTGTTTTGGCAGTTTGTTTCATAGTTGTTGAAGATATTGGAAATTAAATAAATAAATTTATTTAATTTCATGTGAGTTTGAAGAAATTAAATATTTTTGAAATATTTAATTTTAGAACTATAGACGGCTCAATTAAATATTTAGAATATTTAATGGTGATGTGACTTTAGAAGAATTAATTTAATATTTTGGAATATTTAATTGTAAATGAACTTTAGAAGAATTTAAAATATTTAATCTTTATTTGAATAAAATATCCAAGTCAAGATTATTGACAATTAATATAAATAAATCGTAACGTTTATTTAATTAATTAAGAAATGAATAATAAAAAAAAAAGTGATTAAATAAACTTATTTATTTAATTGAAATGAAAGAATGAACAATATAAATAAATTATTTAAATTTATTTATACGCAGATTGAATTCAAAAATTTAATTAAATATTAAAAATATTTAATTAATTACCAGACTATGTGATGTGACCATTTTTAGGTGTATACAATACCCAATAACATTCTCCATTTGGGTGATTACATTTTAATGTTTCCAACTGTCTTATAACTTTATATTAAAATATTGTAACTATACATTTCCAGTATTTAATATTTGTTTGTAACTATCCTTTTAGATACAAGTGTCGCATAAATATTTAATAAGTGCAAAAAATTTAAATAAAATATTGGTGAAAAACTGCCCATCTGAGTTTGATTGGTCTCCGTAACACAAGAATCTTCCACTTGGAGACTGGTCAAACTCCACTCTATACCATCTCCCACTTGGAGAATGATCATAACACCACTACCCCTGCAAATCCCATTGGAAATAAGCACCTTGGACCCTATTGTTTTGTTTTTCTTAAATTCAACCTTGAAGGCCAACCGAAGCAGAAGAGGAGCTCAACTTATTCCTTGTCACTCCCTTCGTAAACATATCTATTGGATTGGCATCTGTATGAATCTTTTTCGGCCTTACCTATCCATCCTCCAACACTGACCGAATAAAATGATATCTTAATTGTATGTATTTGGTTTGTAGAAGTTGAGAAAGCCAACTTCACAGACCCTGAAGATCACCTACATGCAAATAACTTATCACAGAAAGAAGAGATGGAGACAAAAAGGCAAGGGTGCTCTGAAAGCTGAAAAATGTATTAATCAGATAGAGATAAAATACAATGATCAATCCTTATAAAAGGAGATTGTGCAACCCTAAAGAAACCCTAATAGGTAGACATTTAATAATTAATATAATTATTAAATGTCACAATATGCAACTAAAGTGAAATCTTAAGAGAGAAATAAAGGTAACTTAATTAACATAATTAAGTTAAAACCTTTACTCTAACACCCCCCCTTAAGATGAGAAAGAGTGCAACTACAAACATGTGCAAGAAAGCAAAGGTAACTACAATGCATGAAAGTAAAATGAGGGTCCCAACAACTAGGCCTGATCAGGTACCCGAATACAACCAAATCTCTATAAAGTGGAGTAAAGGAGAAAACCCAATGGGAAAAACTCCTCTCCAAAAAGAGATGGAAATGCAAGAGTGAAAGAAGAAGAGAGATAGAAGGAGGACTCAACATGAGCCCCCAAGAACTGCTTCTATCACACAAGTACAAAATATGGTCCCCCCATATGAGAGAGAGAAAGATACTAGAAGGCCCCCCCACAATGAAGAAACTCATGTCGCAATGGTGAATGTCTAATGTAGAATCCAAAAAGAGATCCTAAAGTGACAAATAACATTCCTCCCCTTGGGAAGAAACATATCCAAAGTACGATGGTGAAGAAACCCTGTGAAGAGTGATGAACCAATCTGTCTCAAGATGTGTGCAATGATAGGATGTTGAAGAATCTCTTTGTCTGAAATGAAACAAATGATGCCAAATCCAAACTGATGTGGAGAATCCTAAAATACAACCTATGAATGCATGGATAAAGGTGGGCATACAGTGATAACCTAACTGTCAAGGTAGAGGAGATGAATGTCCTCAAAATAATCCTCAAGATCTGCAGTGTGAGACTCAACAAACAAGAATGTGTCTGCAAGATAAGAATCCCATGATGTAGTAGATAATGAATGACCAAGATGATCATGATGCTAAACTAAATCCATAGGGGCCAATGTGGCAATACTAATTTCATCAGGAACAATGGATGATACATGTATAATCTTAGTTTGAAGAGTAGGAACTATGAGACAAGCCTCTAATACATTAGAACATGTAAGGGTGTCTAAATACTCAAGCTCCTCTAAAGTATCATGATCAAAGGGTGTATTAACTCTCCAAGCAATGGGTAAGAGACAATATGAAGTAGGATCCTTTGGGAATGGAGAGAGATTGGGGTCTCCATAGATCTCCCAAAGACGTGTCCAAAGTGGGTGGGGACAATCAATGTCCGATATAGCCCACACAGTGTCATCATCAACACTAGACAATATAAGTCCTACTATGTGATCTCTAATGATATCCAAAGCTATTTTTCCCTATGAAGTGGTTGGTTCAAGTATGATATCATACAAATAAGGAAAAAAATTAAGCCACCTACAATGTGTAAGTATGCCCTTTGCCCATGACTCATAATAACCCTGTTCCAAAATTACAACTGAAGGGTGAGTAGAAAAACCCATGATAACTCTTCAAATTAAAACATCTAAGAAAACTGACCTTACAACATGTAGATCAAATGAAATAGAGCCTAATGATGCAAACAGGAGGTTCCCAAGTGCCAAAATGTCCAAGTAATTAAGCAAACTGTGAAACACAAAATGCTGAATAAAATATACTTGGGGCAGAATTTGGGAAAATAAGTCTAATCATTGTGCAAAGCACTGAACCAACTTTTCAACGCCTATTCGTTTGCAAAAAATGGAGCTCGGACGCAAAAGTTATGCCCCTCGGAGTGCAAAAACCAACTTCTAGCTTTGATAGGTGAAAAAGGCACCAAAACAAAAAAATCAAAAAATCAAACCACCACCATCAAATCGGCACAGGAATTAGCTTTCCAATGGCTATTTTCATTTGAAAAATGGAGAAAAAAATGCCCAAGTTATAGCTGATTTACTGGAAGTGTGTTAAAAAAGCACTTGCAAAAGGTCTTGAGCCCTCAGGGGCTAAAAATCTTCGGCCCCTGGTCACATGGTTGACCAGGGGTTTGCAGATTGGCTCTTGGGTGTGGCGGTTGATCACATGAAGAGCCCTCAAGGGCTGACAGCTTGGTTGGGTGGTAGCCCTCAGACTCTTATATGACTGCGGGCTAGGGCGTAGTGGCCACCGAGGCAGGTGCTGGCGGCGCTCGGGTGTCATTGGAGTGGAAGGCGCTAGCGGTGGTGGCAACTGAGCAGTCGGTGGGTGGCTCACGGGTGGCCACCAGGTGGAGCTCCAGTGGCACTCACCTTTATAACTGGTAGCACAAATTTTTAAGCGCTTTTTGATTTATTTATTTATTTATTTTTAAATTGCCTCGTAAACTTTGTTGGGGAGGCCATACCTCTCCAGCTAAATTTTTTTGCCTTTTTTTCAACTTTCACCTAAATTGACGAAACGAAAGGCGTTTGTGGGGTTTTTGGATGCTTTGATCATGATGGCGACGTCCGTTTGGCCCAAAAATGCACAAAAAAATTGCGTACCCCCAGATCCACAAAAAAAAGGCCTGGCTTCAAACCCTTGCACATAAAAAGATGTTGTGAGAGAATATCTTCAAAACACGAACAAGCAGCAATAGATCTGGAGCTCTGATACCATGTAGAAGTTGTCAAAACCAACTTCACATACCCTGAAGATCACCTGCATACAAATAACCTATCACAAAAAGAAGAGATGGAGACAAAAAGAAAAGGGTGCTATGAAAGCTGAAAAATGTATTAATTAGAGAGTGAGATAAAATACAATGATCAATCCTTATAAAAGGAGATTGTGCAACCCTAAAGAAACCCTAATAGGTAGACATTTAATAATTAATATAATTATTAAATGTCATAATATGCAACTAAAGTGAAATCTTAAGAGAGGAATAAAGGTAATTTAATTAACATAATTAAGTTAAAACCTTTACTCTAACATGGTGTTTTAGTGCAAGGAAAAATTCTTTGCAAGATGTATAACACTTTGACTATTTGTAAACACGTAACTTTCAACCTACTATTTGCCCAAATATTCCATGAAAAGTTGCAACCATAGCATCTCTTTGCTTTCCTCTATTGTAGCTATATACTCTACCTCTACGATGGATAAAGTAACCACCTTTTGCAACCGAGAAATCTAAATCACTGCTATCCCACCAATTGTAAATACATAACCTGTGGTGCTCTTCCTAGTATCAATATCCCCTGCCAAATCTAAGTCAACATAGCCTTTTAAATTAGTATTAGAGCCCCTAACACATAAACATTTATTGGTTCTACCTCTCAAATAACCGAAAAATCCATTTTACCACATTTCAATGCTCAACGTCAGGATTACTTATATACTTACTAACAAATCCTACGACATGTGTGATATCCGGTCTCATGAATACCATATTGTACATTAAACTACCTACAACTAAAGCATATGGTATCTTGGATATTTTTTCTTCCTCCTCTTATGTCTTTGGACACATATCCTTAGTCAATTTGGCATGACTAGGCAAAGGTGTGCTGACAACTTTTATATTCTCTATATGAAATCTTTGCAACACCTTATCAATATAATCAACTGAGATAAAAATAATTTATATTTTTCCTATCTCTAGTAATCTTCATACCAAGGATTTTTTTTGTTGTCCCCAAATCCTTCTTAGAAAATGAATTTTCTAATTGTTGTTTTAACTCCCTTATGTGATCCATGTTAGACCCTGCTATAAGCATATCATCAACATATAAACATAAAAAAAATGTAGCTATCATCATCTAACCTCTTAAAATAAACACAATGGTTTGAATTGCATTGGTTGTAGCCATGCTCATCCATAAAACTATCAAATTTAATATACCATTTTTGAGGTGCTTGCTTCAAGCCATATAAACTTTTCTTCAATTTGCACACTAGTTTCTCCTTAGCTTTTGCAACCTTCCAATTTTTATCATTAAATGTAACAACACAACCTTCATCATCTAGTTGCCCTACTAAAATTAAATTTATGCTTAACCTTGGAATGTGCCTTGCCTCTTCTAGTAGCCAATGATTCTCATTTTGTAACTTAATCTTGATTCTTCCTTTCCAATAATCTGATAAGGTTGATTATCTCCCAAATAAACCAACCCAAAATCCCCTTGGACATAATCAAGAAAATAACTTCTATAGGGCGTAGCATGAAATGAAGCCCTTGAATCTAACACCCAAGAATCATCAGCATTGTCAAGGGATAAAAACAAAGCATCATCATCAAATTTATTATTTACCACATTTTCCTCCTTATCGCCTTTTTTTGTGTCTCCTTTATTCTTTTGAGACCAACAATCTTTCTTTAAATGACCCAACTTCCCACAGTATTAGCAATCCTTCTTTCCTTTGGATTGAGACCTCTTGTCCTTAGATTTTCCTCGTGACTTCTCATGACCTCCAAAATTCTTTCATCTCTCCTTTGTTCTGCCCCTGCTTTCTACATTCAAAATACTTTTTGATGTGGATGTTCCACCTAAGTTTTTCCTACAAATTTCCTCACTCAAAATAACACCAACAACATCATCAAATTTTAGTATTTTCGAACCATAAAAAAATTACTAATCGCCATTACCAAGCTATTCCAACTTTCAAGCAAAGAACAAAAAATCAAAAGATCCCTAACTTCTTCATCAAAGTTTACATTTACAAAAGTTAATTGACTGGTAACTGTATTAAACTCATTTAAATAATCGACAATTGAAACCTTCTACCATTTTCATATTAAATAAATGCTTCATAAGAAATACCTTATTTGAAGAAAAACAATTTTAATATAGTTTTTCTAGGATTTGCATCAACTCTTTAGTTGTCTTCGATGTTGAAATATTAAACGCCACTGATTGTGCCAGACATAGACTAATACTTGAACCAAGTTCCTTTCTATCCAGAATATCCCAATCCTCATTAGACATAGTCAAGGGTTTCTTAGCTTTCCCTTCCAATGGTCATCATAAATCCTTCTGATAGAGATAGTCCTCCATCCATATCTTCCATAACTAATAGTTATTCTCATTGAACTTGTCAACCTTCAAATTACTCTCATCTTTCATAACTCCCACTGAACTATGAGACATTCTTGTAGAGGATAACTAAACACAACCCACTATGATACCACTTGTTAGGGTTAGAAGGTAGATTTATATCAATTAAATGCATATTTGATCAATAAAATAGATAAATAGAACATACAAAAAATTATGGATAGAAAAAGAACACCAAGATTTAACGTGGTTCACCCAAAACCAAGATACATCCACCAACACAGGGTCCAATATATATTAAACTTCCAATAAATGATTTCTACATATTGCAGCAACCACTGCAATCTGCAACAACTTTTTTCTCCACATTTTATCACTGTTATTTTTACACAACCTTTGATGCATGTAACTGTGGCTCTTCCTACATTTTTTCAACCACGGAACTATGAATTTCTGCTAATTTTTTTCATGACTTACTACCCTCAAAACTCATCATCGAGTGTTTGTATATGCTCCCACACATGTCCCATTAATTACAAATGAAGTGTGGTCATTGGTTGTGCCTCATGCACCCAATAACACTCTCCTTTTGGGTGGTTATATTTTAATGTTTCCACCCGTCTTATAACTTTATATTAAAATATTGTAATTATACATTTCTAGCATTTAATATTTTTTTATGATTGTCCTTTTAGATACAAGTGCAGAATAAATATTTAATAAGTGCAAAAAATTTAAATAATATATTGGTGAAAAACTTCCCATTTGAGTCTGATTGGTCTCCATATCACAACAACAATTATAAATTAAGTTAACACAAAATA